>WAAD01005474.1:64374-80060 GCA_013389945.1 Fregata magnificens
TGCCCCCCCCCGGCCCGACGGCTGGCTGCGTTGCAGGGAGGCTGCCCGGTGGACAAGACGCACAGGAACCAGTGCCGGGCCTGCCGGCTGAAGAAGTGCTTGGAGGTCAACATGAACAAAGACGGTACCTGCTCCCCCTCTCCCGGGGCCGGGGCGGCGGGCGGCAGGAGGGAGCCGGGCCTTGCTCTGAGGGGGGAGCGGTGTGTCGCTGCGGGGTCTCCCCCCTCTCCCCCCCGGACCCCTAATGACCCCCATCCAGCGGCAGCCTCGCCCGTTTCTCCCCAGAAGCCCTCCAGGTGGGGGGCGCGGGGTCGGCCCCAAAGAATTGCAGGGAGGGAGGGAAGCCCAGCCGAGCAGCGCGGGGCACCCGGTGCGGGACCCCGCGGTGACCCGGTCACCTCTCCTTGGTGCCCTGCAGCGGTGCAGCACGAGCGGGGCCCCCGGACGTCGACGATACGGAAGCAGGTGGCCCTCTACTTCCGCGGGCACAAGGAGGAGAGTGGCGGTGCTCCACACTTCCCCGCCGCTGCCCTGCCAGCACCCGCCTTCTTCACCGCCGTCTCCCAGCTGGAGCCCCACGGCCTGGAGCTGGCCGCCGTCGCCAGCACCCCTGAGAGGCAGGCTCTGGTGGGCCTGGCACAGCCCACCCCAAAGGTCAGCCATTGCCCCCGGCCCCCGGCAGGCCTGCAGACCTCGCTGCTGGGGTGCCTGCAACCTGCCAGCTCCTTCCTGCCTTTGGGATAGGTGTGGCAAAAAGCAAGGCTTGAGGCCTTGTGGGTTGTGGTGGGGACTCTTTTGTTATGTCCCTAAAAGCTGTGAAGACAGGAGGTGCAAGGGGTAAGAGGCCCTCTGCAGAAAGGGTATGCAGAAGGACCGACTGATAACCTGCTCTGTACAAACCCTGTCTCTCCTACACCCTTACACCCTCATGGTTACAGAGGTGCCTCTCCTGCCTGGAGCCCATCCACAAGTCAATTTTAAACCTTGTTTCATGAGGATGAGCTGCAATCACTGAGTTGTCTTCAGCAAAATGCCCATCTCCATAGTGGTGTAGTCCAGAAAGTACTATCTGTACTGACCAAAGCCTGCAGCTTGTCCACACAGACACAAAAGTGTCTAAGCTGGCTCTGCGCTTCTTGGCTGTGACATCTCCTAAGCAGCCCAGAGGAATTGCTGCTGTGGCCTCAACTGCACAGGAATTAGCCATAAGGTGATGTTTTTCATTACCCATTTAATATACCATTTTGCATATTTACAGCACCTAGAAAATCATAGAAGAGACAACTTAAATAGTTCTGTGTTTTCAGAGTTGGTAGCTTGGCAGAATCCATCATGAACATGATCGTAACATATAGTTTTATATTATAATTTTGGAAAATATTGAATCAGAAATTATTTTGCAAGAAAACATAACACATGCTTGAAAACGTAACTCCATTCCAATCCTTAGGTAGTTAGGCTTAGCTCTACGCATCTGCTTACAGCCTGTTGCAGTAAGGGAGCTAGATGAAGGCTTAAGGCTAAACGAGTACTTACTGCTTTGCTGAGCAAGGCTGGAGTGCTAAATCAGCTTCTGAAGCACAGGTTACAAACCACAAATTCTTAATCGAATTTGTATTCTTCTAACTCTGCTACCAGAGGTGTGCTATTGTGTAACAGGGTAAAGGATGACACTGTGTTTTGGTAATTTTTTTCCCCTGATGTAATAATTTCATTCTCCCCCCAACCTCCTCCGGAGAACTGTTTCTGTAGCACAGTTCACCCACATGGATGAGCAGCAGAGAGCGGTTTGGAGCAGGCCCACCGAAAGCAATGCCCTCTGCTTGCAGAATAAGAGAGTGCACGCTCTGTATTGGGCATGAGCATGATGCACTGAATGGCAGCTGTATGGGAGAGGAAGACCAGGCTGCCTTGGTGACGTTGTATGAAGTTGCTTTATTTTCTTTTTGACATTAGTACCCACATGAAGTCAATGGTACCCCTATGTATCTCTATGAAGTGGCCACCGAATCCGTCTGCGAGTCAGCAGCCAGACTTCTGTTCATGAGCATCAAGTGGGCCAAGAGTGTCCCAGCCTTCTCCACCTTGTCCTTACAAGACCAGGTAAGGCACCTGCAGTGGGAATGGCATTGGTCTGACCTGCCTGTTAAAGAAGGCTCAGAGCTCAGATTGGGTCCTGAACCTTCAGCCCTAGACCTCTAAATCTGTAAAGGACTTCAGCAGTTCTAAAGTTCAGGGCAGAGTTTTGGTCTGTCCCTAAAAACCAGGCAGTGATTTAGAAACTGCTTTCCTCCAATCGTTATTTCATAAAGCAAGTGAAAATCAAGCCAGAAGAAAATCTAATAGAAAGCAAATATTATGGGAGGACAAGTTCTAGAGGAAAAGTCACCAGGCTGCAGACCTAAATCAGTGTGCCCAAACTGTTTCTCTACTTGTGGGTCAACTTTCCCCTCCATAAAATGGGGAACAGCATCTTACTTTGCTATTTTGGGATGAGAAGTGCTCAGTTAAGCATACGGTCCAGGATATGCATGAGGTGATTTCTGAAGACCATTCCTCCTCTCCTCTCCGCTCCTCTCCTCTCCTCTCCTCTCCTCTCCTCTCCTTTACACAGCCAACATTTTTTCCTTATTCATGTTGGCTTCAGTGAACTTACAATTACAGCAATATGGTGGAAGGAGAATTTGGCCAGCCCCCAATATTTTTCACCATTAATTAAAATCTTCCTTAATTTGTCTTGTTTTCCTCTACGACAATTTGCCTTTGCCTCAAGTAAATCGTATGTGAACCATATGAGCTGAAGCAATTTCTTAATGACTTGATTCTTGATGAGGACTCAGTGTGCTTCGTATAATGCACTAATTAAAAAAAAAAAGTAATCAGATAGTTATAAAATGGAAGGGGGGAAACCTACGCAAAGCTCCAATCATAAAAGATGCCTAATACTTTGATATGATTGAGTTAATTTCCCAAAATGGTAACTAGAAATGTTGTACCTTAGATGTTACATAGCAGTCATCAGAGGAACTAGTTCCTTTCCACAGATGCATGTTGCAAGTATTGCAGTTGATATGCAAATACATATTTTGAACTGAAAGAAAAGAGCTTCTTAGGAAACCAATAGTGTTTTCTACCTAAAGGTAAATCATGATGGTCACAATGTGATATAAAGCTAAGGTACATTGAAATGTTCCTTTTCTAGCACCAGACCCACGTTTTGAAACCCCTGTTGCGAAATTAGACAAAAGGGGATGCCACCCAGCTCTGGCTGCAGGACCGATATGGAGTGAGCGTGAGGGGAGCAATGAGATAGGGCCCGGGAAGTTACACACACCGTGAGGAAGACAGCGGTACCAGTGTGGCATGCTGTTCTCTAATGTTGTCTTCTGCTGCAGCTACTCCTGCGGAGCACTGGGTCTGTCACACTAAGCAACCAAAGAAACAGGCCCAAATAGCAGGGACAAAGCAGCAAGTGTGCGGCTTCAGCAGGAGCCTCAGTGCACGGGAAGAGGCTGGGTTCACCTCTAGACCAGTGATGTCCACAGGAGGGTCCTTAGGCAAAGGCTTTATTTGACATAATATGGATGCATTGCCCACAAGGTCATCTCTGTCAGCGTGTGGAGAAGGGTGCAGCAGGATTTGGGAGCAAGGGAAGTCTCCATTGCACATGACCAACCATGCCTCAAACAGCAAGGCCTGCTTATCTGCCATAGATACCAGAGTGTTCCCATTACCTTTAAATAACCCACTGCCTCTTTCATTTTCATATCAGGGACTAATGTTAGTGAATTACGTATTAAAATCCCAGCCTTTCCTTAACATCACCTTGACTTGCCGTACCTCATTGCAAGACAGCTTCCTCAAAACTCAGAGCTGCTCAGCTCTAAAGCTTTGACCTGGGCCTCCTTCTGCATGATTCCCCTGTCATATTCAGGAGAGCTGGAGAAGAAATAACTCTGATTTTAATCACCTTATTTCATGAGTAATCAGACAGTCGATTTTTCTAATAGTGCCATTGCATTATTTAATTTGACAATGGCCCAGCTGCAAACGTCTGCATTTCTCTTTTTGTATTCCTGACATCTGCCCGAGGAGAGTCTAAAACCTTCTCCTGGATTTTGCTTTTGTTGTGCTTTTCCGAAAAGGTGAACGCATTGTGATTCCAGGACTCTGTGACAGTTTCATCTTGAAGGCAAGGAGATAAGTAGAAACCAAATTCCTGACAAAACCCAAGTCTGAGGATCGCTGTGACACTATCCTCGGTAAAACAGAGGCTGTGTCCCTTCCCCAGCTCCATAGAGCTAATCCCATGATGGATTGGAAGCCACACAACAAAAACGCCATGCTTCAATTTCTGCTGGCCTGCACACCTGCCCAGCTTGGCTGTAAGGCAGGTTGGCCCAATGCAGGCCACCAACAAAAGGTCGTACTAACAGGATGGGGCTGATTAAGAAGCAAAAACCAGTCCTTCAGAAAGCCTGGTATTTCTTGTTTCTTTGAAGAAGGAGGGCTGAGTATGACTTCAGCATGAATTATTTTAATTGGTGGTTTTACAGACTTATGCATAGGCATGAAGAAAGCTTCAGCTATTGGAGTAGTCTCTTATTTCTAAAGTCTTCTGACTTTAAAGACTTAGTGGGAAAGAACATATGAAATTGATATCCTCCAGAAACCACCATTCATTACCATTGTATCTGCATGAATGAATGACAAAAAGCAAATGAAAAGCTGGCAAATAATTTCCTATGTCATACAGAAACCTGCATGTCCATCAGGCAGGATTATCTGGAGAAGGGGCTGGGTTTGCAGGCAGCAGCAGTTAGGAGACTTACGAGCAAGTTCGGCTGCTCTTAGAAAAGAGCTGAGATGGGCACTGCACCTTAGACCCCCTTCCCCCTCCATATTTCATACAATGATCCGGGCAGCTTCCAGTACTGTAAAATCCAATGTAATTATTTCAAACAGTAACTATATGCAGAGAGAGAAATACTTTCCTGTCATGATTTCGTTAGTCAAGTCATATAGAAGTTCTGCAAAGCGCATAGCACAAAAAGGCAGAAAATGGGCAAAAGCCTGTAGTGATAAGCTGAGAGCAGAGACTCTGAGAGCTCTTCCTCCCATTCTGACCGGAACAGGGTCATTTAAAACTCATAATACTGTTAAGAGTTAGCACATAGATAAAGGATTCACTTTTACTGCATGCTTTCTGTATCATCTATTACTTTCACACATCTGATTCCAAGGAAATCATAATTCATTTGGTGTGGTTGAACCAGCAGGCAGCTAAACACCACACAGCCATTCACTCACTCCCCCCACCAGTGGGATGGGGGAGAGAATCGGAGGAAAGGTAAAACTCATGGGTTGAGACAAAGACAATTTAATAGGACAGAAAAGGAAGGGAAAATAATAATAACGATAAAAAAATGTACAAAACAAGTGATGCACAATGCAATTGCTCACCACCCACTGACCAATGCCCAGCCAGTTCCCAAGCAGCGGCTGTGCCCCTCCGCCCCCCGGCCAACTCCCCCCAGATTTTTGTTCAGCATGATGTTGTATGGTATGGAATATCCCTTTGGCCAGTTGGGGTCAGCTGCCCTGGCTGTGTCCCCTCCCAGCTTCTTGTGCACCTCCAGCCTCCTCGCTGGCAGGGCAGTGTAAGAAGCTGAAAAGTCCTTGACTTAGTGTAAGCACTGCTCGGCCACAACTAAAACATCAGGGTGTTATCAACATTATTCTCATTCTAAATCCAAAACACTGCACTATACCAACTACTAGGAAGAAAATTAACTCTATCCCAGCTGAAACCAGGACAGTAAGATGTATTTTTTTACTTTGTTTTTCCTTCTACAGAATCTTTAGAGACTTAAAATACCTTCCTTCCTGTTTTCCTAAGAAGCTAAGCTGCTGATAGTTTCAGGGACATAACAACATTAATACTTGTGGTTTGCTTTTTTTTCTGCATGAGTTTTGGGCAATCTGTTTTCACTGCATGAAGCCACTGGATGATCCTTCCTGAGCCCACTATAATTCTCACCCTTCCAAATCTCTCCCACCTCATTGAGATACACGAGGTCCCAGCAACGTGTACACACCACAGCATGTCCTTCTTGGACATGGCAACATGGCCATGAACTTCAGCTGAACTGGGGGCCCTCCAAACCCCTCTTAAGAGTTGGCCTGGGCCAACAATCCATAGATGCCCTCAAGACTAAACATGTCTGTTCTGGCTCTGCCAGTCTGCATTACCAGGAGTCATGTCTCCTCTTCAGATGCACCACTGCCTCTCCACGGAAATCAAAGGCATTGCCTCCAAACAGAGAAAAACACATCCTCCATACAACCAGGCAATGTACAAAAATTGCAGAGAACTAGCAATGCTGTCAGCTTAGGTCCTTGGATACTCAGTTCTCTGATAGAAAACAGCTCTTAGTGCCTGGAATTTCTGAGTGATTTTAAGCAAAAAGCAGGAAAACAGGTAACACTGAAGAACCGTATGTGTGTCTGGATGCTGTGCTTGAAAGAGCTAAAGACTTGCTTAGTAAGGAAGGGGTTAAAGATACCTATACGCTCTAAAGCAGTGCTCCCTACAGAGTGATGTAATTCCAGGACATTGTCCAGGCTTTTCTTCACAAATCATGCCTTCCGGAAGGAAAGGAGGGTAATCCCTAGAGCACAATAGGAGAGCACTCGTCCAACTTGTCCCAGGACAGCTATATGTGCTGAGGGAGAGGAGGAGAGAGCCCATGCTGTGCTGAGAAACACAGGCGAGTGTTCATGTTGTGAGCAAGCTCTCTGGGGCAGGAGTTCTCACTCTGTCTTTCTCCTCCTTTTTGGTCTACAACATGGTGCACAGTGAGCCAACCCTCCGTGTTTTTCTACAATGCATATGGACTTATTTCTAGACACCTTCTCAAAAGCCTAAGAGAAGAGCTAACGAATGCTGTGGGGAAAACACCACGACAGGCATTTAAAGTAGTTTTTAAAATAACAGAAATTTACATATTTAAATTGTTTATAAATCTATAAATTATACACTATGTTATATTGTACATCTATTGTATGACAGCTGATGCTTTTGGAAGATGCTTGGAGAGAACTGTTTGTTCTAGGAATAGCACAATGGGCCATTCCAGTTGATGCTAACACTCTACTGGCTGTATCTGGTAAGAATTGCACAATTTAATGACTTTGTTACAAAAATTACCATAAAAATACATTACTGAAAAAAGAACAACATGTAAAGAATAACAAATTCCTACTGAACAATAGAGCATACCTGTCATTTATAAATCTATATTTAAATGCAAATAATGTTGTTTTGTTGTATTCATGACTGCTTGCATTGTCATTTAAATGCAAATTACTGTGTTTGTTATCATCCAAGAGAAGATTTTATATTAACTTTCATACAATATAGTCAGTTTACATGGAACCAGATAGACAAGTGTGACAATAGAGTGGATATTGATACAGAAGATTTTGTCAAAAATCAATATAAAATAAAGCAAATGCCTTTAATATTTTTTATTTCATCTGTTTCTGTTTTAGGCATGAACAGTGACAATACAGATTCTCAGAAGCTGAATAAAATAATTTCAGAAATACAGGCTTTACAAGAGGTTGTGGCTAGATTTAGACAACTTCGGCTAGATGCTACCGAATTTGCCTGTCTCAAATGCATTGTCACTTTTAAAGCTGGTAAGCAGAAAGAATCACTTGCTTGTCTGGCCTGATAACTATGAGGTTGCTACTTTAAAGCAAAAATGATGTTTTAAACCAGACATAGCATTATATCATCCAATAGGTTTCCTGGTATTGAATTCCAATAGTCGGTGTGGCATTTTGAAAGGCTGACAGTGGAGTGCTCGGGAACTAATGAGAATGTTTAATTTCCATTGATAGCTCTAGCTGAACTGTTTTGACCCACCCAAGGGTCAAGCTGAACTAGTAACTGATCTGCTTTCCAGTGCCTACACACAGTGGTTCTGAATTGAGGAGTTTCCGAAATGCTGCCGCCATAGCAGCCCTTCAAGATGAAGCCCAGCTCACTCTGAACAGCTACATTCATACCAGGTGATCAGTGTCTTCTCTCAATACTTCTTGCAGGTGTAGGGGTAAAATCACGCTCCCCTGTAGTGAACGCGACATTTCCACTGACTGAAGTGGGGACTGGGCTGTTACAGCAAGTGTACGCTGGCTGTCAGCCTGCTAGGATTTGGCATTTCCTGATGAAATGAGGAACGTGAGATTTATTCAGACAAACTGAAAAGTGGTAAAAGGAGAGATCTTCCCCTGGGAAGTGATACCTGCTGTGGAACGCTTTGCATTTCAGAAGGCTATATTTTCCTCTATATTTTGTTAAATTAAATACTGCTAATAGTGATGCTCAAAACAGCATCACATCTCACAGCAGTATGAGCGCTTTTGACCCATGATCTCCAATACACTTCCCCATGTCATTTCCCCCATTTTACAGACACGGAAATTGGGACACAAGGAAGTTAAATGGCTCTTCCAAGACCCTACCCCAAGTCTGTTCTCAGGTTGAAATGAAAAATCCAGAAATCGTGAATCCCATTTTGGTGCTGCAGCATAGTGATGAGAATCATTGTTTGGGAAGAAAATATTCCCCTCTGTCTCATTCAAGATAAGTCCCATGGGATACAGAAGTCTTAAAACCTGCTGTAAAAGCTGTAGCTGTCATCCCACAAAGTGTACAGGGGTACACCCAGGATTGCATGAAACGTACTATGCAAAATATGACCCCACACTCTAGAACAGATGGCTGCGAACAGATCAGCAGTCTCCTGCTATGGACCACTTCAGAGAAAGAGCCAGAAGAGTGCACCTAACATCTTCTGCAACAGCTGCTCTGGCTGGTTCAGGACTTCTGGAGAGAGCTGTGACAGGTCTTGTAAAGTCCATGCCTCAGTCCTTTAGCTGCAGCGGAGATCCATGAGACTAGCACAGTGGGAGATGGAGCAGTGGAAGAGGAGCTTTATACCATTTTTTCCTTCTGAAAAGTTGATCTACTCTCATAATAGCTCTGCCTAGCAGAAGTCAACTCAGTGTCAGAGATTAGATGGCAGCAGCCTCTGAAGCACTTCTATTTAGTCTAAAGGGAATGGCCTGCCCTGGGGATGGGAGCAAAATTGCAAATACCATCCAGTTATGACTAGTTCAGAGCAAAAAGAATAACCGCTGCATAGCAACCTCTTCCTGTTCTTACAGAAGGCCCTTCCCATGAAGATTGTTCCCTGGAGGCTCTGAGTGAGCCAGGGCCTGTTGGAGAAAGAAGCCAGGGAGCAATGGTTTTACATGGCCATGGTTTCTATTCCAGGCATGGTGACTTTTCCATTGCATTTCTGCACTGCTGGAAATATTTAGCTCCTGAGCTAAACAGCATTTGTTGTAAAAGACATCCTTTTACAAGGAAAAAAATGCAGTCCACTGACAGGACTGTCACATTGACTCCAATGGGATAGGGCTTTCAGCTTGCGTTTCGTCCTCAAGCTTGAATTTACCTTCCTGACAGTGTTACAGCAGTAGCAGCTCTTTGATCTCAGTGGAGTCCCTCTCAACAGGATGCAAGGGAGGGCCAGCTGGAGAAGCAGAATGTTTCTCCAAACGACCTACTTCTTCTTTTAGGGAGACCACTGTAAGCAGAGGCTTGAGAATCACTGGTGTAAAGTAGTGTAAGCACAGCTAGGATACATATCCTATGTTGTGTTGGCTTCAAAAGCTGGGAGAAAGGATAGAAAATACCCTATTACACAAATACATTACCTGGGGATAAAACACAGCTTCTTTAATATAAAAAAAAACTTTCTAAATGCCAACTGGTATTCAATGTATAAGGCAACCAAGAGGGGGCGAAATGATTACCATGCCAGTCCAGCTAGGTTTAAATTGCACTTTAAATGCCAGGGTATTGATTACAGGTCAAGCTCTTCCCTGAACTGCACCAAGAACATAGTTGTTGTCTGAGGGACAAGTCAGAGCAGATCCCGTCTCTGTATTGCTACTGCTCTGAGGGAATAAACAAAGGAGCTAATCAAAACTCAGACACATTGGTCTATATTCTGCTAACCTCCATTATGAGAGTTTTCCTTGGGGTCAACCTTCTTGCTCATGTGAGTACAAAACACAGGTTTTTAGCACAGATAGCACCCATCTGTACAATTTGCCGAATATTGGTCTTTTCTGTAAAGTAAAAGATTTTCTTTGGGAAAAATATCTAAAAACTTCAACAGGTTTTTCTCTCTGTCTCCCAGGTATCCCACACAACCCTGTCGTTTTGGAAAACTTTTATTGCTCTTACCAGCTTTACGTTCGATTAGCCCATCTACAATAGAAGAAGTGTTTTTCAAAAAGACCATTGGGAATGTACCAATTACAAGACTGCTTTCAGATATGTACAAATCCAGTGACATATAAATTACCTTAAAATAAACGATCAGGATGGACAGTTTGAGAAGAACTTTTATCTATGGAGAATAAGCCTCAACTAACAAAATCTACAGGAAGCATAAGCCTGGGAATGTTTAGCCTTTAAACCCATTGACAAAAAATACCCCAGTAGATATGATTCTGCTGTTCTGAACAGAGTGATTTAGATCATGGAGAGAATGCTTTGTTCTACAGAAAGAGTGAAAGTGGTTGGAATTTGGCTGCTATTCCTGTTACTACAGGATGGAGGCAATTCAGATGCCAGTCATAGTTAACAAAGACTCCGCTATTCTCTCATTTAACTGGCAGATCTGAGACAAAATGTGAAAGAAGGTACTTTGGTTTGTTCAGTATTTGGAACCGGGTGACCAAACTTGGCTTCTGTTGTAATGTGAGATGTGGCGGCCTTCAGAACTGTTTTAAAAGTAGCCTATGTTGGGAAAATGTTTTTAATATGATAGGCAACATTTAAGACCAGGTTACCAAAACATTGCTTCTGCTAAAATACATCATGAAGTGGCCTTCAGAACTGATTAAAAAGTAGCTTATGACGGCAGCTCCATTCTTCCTGCAAAATGAACTGTGATCTTTGATGTGGATGTCACCACAATTTGTTCGGTTAACATCTCAAAGACAGAAGAGCTTTATACACTTCCTCCGCAACCTTCCCTCCTCCTCTTCCACACACAGAGACACACATTCACATACACACCTGAAAAGATACAAGTCAAGAAAGGAAGACTAAAACAGCAAAACCAAATACAATGGAGATGACCGCTTCAGTGACCTGCTGGCTGTCCCGTTGGCACAGTGCTGAAACCAAAGGCAACAGTGGCCAAACTCTTTGTCAATGAGATGTGCAGAGAAGTGAAATGACTATAAAAAAAAAATCATTGGAAGGAATTTTATTTCAAAGAAATAAAGGTTGTTGACTGATACAATGCTAACAATTTCCAAAAGTCTCCAATGCCTTTTTAGAAAGCTCCAGGTTCTAATTTTGAAGCCTTGTTTGCCTACACCCTCTCACACACAAAAACGTTATAAGCTGCTTATTTGATGTATGAAAAATGTAGAAAAAACATTTAAAGATAGCTGCTGTACTTTTCAAAATTTGATTTGTTATTAGGAACTAGCACTGAGAAAAATCAGCACTTGGACTATCATAGAATGAGTAAAACTTTTCCTGTACAAAGTGGATTAACTGATTTGTGAAGTTAAAAAGTTGTACTCATTGTATTTACAAAGAATAAAAATATATTGAATTTAAATTACTTTCCACTGTTTTCTTTTAATGCTTGTCCTTCTATTTCTGGATTAGTTTTTTCCACTGTACCCTACTTACCAGGGAACAAAAATATTCTCTACTAAAATGGATTGCCTTGGATGCTGTGGAGTCTCCATCATCAGAGGTTTTAAAAAGCAGGTTAGACAAATATTTAAGGAATAGCTTAGGTGATCCTGCCTTGGGGCAAAGGGACTTTGAGGTCCTGCACAGAGCTGTTTTCTATAATTCAAATATATACCTGCTGCAAGGTTTCCTTCTCAAGGAGCTGACACAGAGCTTTTTCTAGGACACAATACTAAAAGGATCAGAAGTCTAACCTAGTATAAGTCTTCCATTTCATGTTATTACAATTTTTTAATAACAGTGAATTGTGCAGTTAACAAAGGGTGATGAGTACAAAATCACTGCTTCAATTAAAAGTATTCTGAGGTTTTATTAAGGTGTCTAATTTTGTAATCACACCAAAGAAAGAGGTAAGCAACTCCCAGTGCACAGGAACAAGTTGGCAATAGGAGAAGGGAAATATAACATATTGTTCATAGGGCAATGAGTGACCGAAGAGCCATGCACACTAAAATGACAGGTGGAAATGTACAGCGTATATCAATGGCTCATTGGTCTTCAGTGTCAAGGAATACAGATCACAAGTGAAATCCTAGCTCCATGGACTCCAAGCACAAAAATCTCACATTTCAGAGGTCAAAGTTTTCACCCCATCTCTCTTCCATTTGTGCAGTTTGTTAGGTCTCACATTCTGCCCTTTCCAAGACAGCCAGACCATAAAGTATACAAGACCATTCTTTTGATGAGTCAGGTGAGACAAAGCATGGACTACAGGACTTTGAAACATCTTCTGTACAGACTAGCATGGAGCACTTGCGAATGCGTTTACCACAGGGCATAGCACATTCTTAGAAAGAAACCAACAAACGCTTTATGAAGTGTTCTTACTGCACCTGTAATAACCTTCAACCATTTTCTGCTCTCTACACTAAAAAGAACTGGACAGAGCAGAAAATCAGTTTTGGCTCTCCACTGACAATTCAGTTTATGAGCTAAAGAAGTTGAACCCACTGCTGTGCAGAACCCATGACAGAACACTTGGTTCAGTAAGATTCATGCTGCTATCCCAGAGCAACAATAAACATGAACTGCATGCATGCTGCAAGGCAACGACACTCTGCAGTGTGCTGTAGTCCCAGTCCCTAGATCACCCAGGCTAGAGGATGTGACAGAGCATACTGGCTTTCTCCCAGTTACAAAGCAAGCAGGGCAATGGGTGCACACCCATATCTTATACTCTTACCTGCAGGACCTAGCCCAGCTGCAGAGCAGACTCACAAGCTGGGAACAATGCCCAGATCCCTGTGGTTTAGGCACAGCTAATCTCAGACCACGTCTTCCTCCCAGTATTGCAGGTTGCACAGAAGCAGGACCAGTTACACTACACTAGAATTAGGGTCTCTAGTTAGCCTTGAGGGACTGAAGGCCAGGTGAAATCCCAGAGTCTAGTGCATATGTCCTGTCAAGCTCAGAGGTTAACACTCCAAAGTCCTCACTTTGGAAATAGGAGTATTTTGACATCAAGCATGCAGCTTTTCCCTCTTCAGCTTAATTCTTTTTTTCCACAGCAGATGATACAGATTGTGTCATCATCTTTTAGGGGTAAGATGGGGCATTTACTCTGATTTCTGAAAGAAGCTTCTCTCAGAAAAGAACATTTGAGAAAAGAGAAAGAACATCTTACTATGTATCTAGACCTAAATAATAAAACGTCATATACATTTAGCCCTTCTTTCCCCATTTCCAAGAGTAACTCAACTTCTAAGCGTGATTCAACAAGACAGGGAATTTTAGAATTGATTTTACATTATCAAAAACTTCTTGAAAAGCTAGACAGCTCTGGGCTGCAAACAGGCTCTGTCAGTTTTGGTCCCTAATTTCATGAACAGGACTGTTGGAGAGATTCAGCACAGTCTTTGTTAAGTATTAGGGGGAAAGAGCAATTATTTGAGCATCTAACTAGACAGTGTAGCTAGTCACTAGTACTACATATAATCTAGTCAGCCACCACTGTTTCATCAGTTCAATCTTTTACATCCACATTTCCATAAACGAGCTTAATGGTCTTAGTTAAAGGAAACTAATAAGTTTGCAGGATGTTTTCAACAGGGATAAGAAGTATCATAAGAAAGAAAAAGCAGCAGAGCCAAGTCTAAGCCAACATGTACTGTTATGAAATAGCACAAAACACTGGATCAGATTGCTACTAGAATGTTCTTGAATCTGTTTTCAAAAGCATCTGGACAGGTAACTCCCACATCACATTCGGAAGCACTAAGGAAGCTTCTCCAGCCATAGAAGCATCTAGTGAGAAAGAAGACTTCAGCAGTGTTACTTGTGAACTGCAGTTCAGGCATCAACCACCTGCATTTCACCAGTGGTCATACAAGCACAATACTACAGCTTCCCCTTTCTTTAATGTTCAGAGAAGTGGTCTATGATCACATATTATAGCAGTCTTGTATGACTTCATGTCCTTATTTGTAGAGCAGAGCTACTTTAATCTAGGACTGAAGTTATAATATATTATAGGTTATGTCAACATTCCTTTCTCTGTAAGATGGTATAATTTTCACTTGCTAGTTGAAGCTTCTTAGGCCAAGTAGAAAGGTACTCTTTTCCCCAACGTATTGAAGCCACAGATCTGTTGACTGCCTACCATGAATGGGGTTCCAGCTTTGGCTCCACAACACAGGAACAGCCTTAAATACCTTTATATGTTCTTTAACACTTGAACAGTGAGTGCCAGCATCTACAGGTATTTAGTGCTGGCTGTTAGTCACACAAGACTATATTTCAGAAGAGCATCACAACAAGGCTGAAACACCAGTTCACTTAGTATAGTGAAGTCCCTGCTTCTCAGAAAGCATGAGATACCCCACACTCAAGGTCAAGAGTGACAAAACATTTGAAGTGCATTTTCACTTTTATTTCAAAACTTTAGACAAGTTACTTTAGTATATAAATTTGATTTTTTTTTCTTCTTACAGAATATAAAGATAATTCCCTCATTACTTCAGTATAAAGTGTTTTACAAGCTTGAAGACAATTGCTAAGTGTTTNCAAATAAGAGTGGAAAGGTTTGTGAGACATTGCAAGGGGTGGATGGTCTCATAGTATAATACTCTTAAATCAAAGATTCAGAGGGATTTAGCTAGAAGACAAGTGAGTTCTTTAATGCTATAAAGCATATGCAAAGACCAAGCAGTGTACTGATGTTAGTGGAAACTTCGTGCCTGTTTACCCTCAGCATGCTAAGACAAACTACAACCTCTTAAAACCAAGCATAAGAACCACTAAAGTTTGAGAAGATTGTTTCAGAACTCAAGTATGTCTTATTTTGGATGGTGTGTAGTTTTTGTCTATTACTTCATCTTGTAAGAACATGTGAAGACAGCGCTCGTTCTGTGCCAGTGGGTGGCCTGCAACCCTGGAGAGGAAAAAACAAGCATTAGTGTTAACAAATCAAGTCTACTTGCAGCTAGCCAGAGCAAGGTTTTTACACCAATAACCTATGGTTCTGCACTTAGGCATAGATCCCACTTCCAGTTCACTGTTGGTGACTAGAATGATGTCTGGCAGCAAGATTTGTCATTCTTCCCCAGATGAAGTTGCTCACAGGAACCCTGAGCTATCCCTGATCATTTGGAAGCATGTTATGTCATCATCTGTCACCCACAACTGAGGGGACTATCAAAGTGCCCATCCCAGCATTAGAAAATCTAGAGTTAAGCAAGCCAAGCCGATTTTTGCAGGCCTTGATGCCTTTGACACACGACACCTTTCTAAAGCCAGCTTAACCCCTCAGTTCTCAGTCTATTCGATAGCAGTTAGCCCATGCAGAGTTAAAGACTTACTCCACCAGGGGGTGTGAAGGTCTTCT
>WAAD01005477.1:0-17382 GCA_013389945.1 Fregata magnificens
AACCAGCTCCCCCTCAGCCAGACCCAGTACAGGTAGTAAGAAATGTATTAAAAACTGTAGCTCTAAACTTAAATATCACAACGAAAACATCTACTATAAAAAAGTAGTTCCTGGCTTTGCCTTTTCTGTAGTTTGCTTGTTTATATTTTACCCGCTTTGAGTACTTTTACTACTGGTAAGAAAAGGTTTTGGATAAACTGCTCATCCAAACCTACTGAAGCTCCTTTCATCTGATCTTTTCTGGTTCCCAAACTCAATGTTACCTCCCCAGTCAACCCCAAATTACTTCCAACTTTCATTTCCCTAGGTAAAGTCCTTCAGTAGTAGTCAAGTACCTGCACTGTGGGTGGATGGAAAACTTCCATCAAAGTAATTCTATTCTATTCTATTCTATTCTATTCTATTCTATTCTATTCTATTCTAAACTGGTGAAGGAAATACAGCAGCTGGTGATTTCATCTTGTGTGCTCTTTGGCTTTGTGGCTGAAGTGAAGAGTTTCCTGAAAAGCAAATTTTTTTGGGACCATGAAGGTCATCTTACCTGCTCAGCCTTCTAGCTGTACTTCTAAAACTTGAGATTATGAAATGGCCTAACAGAGGTTTATCCCTCTCAGCCACTTGTGCAAGTGTCCTCATTTTGTCAAAACTGTCAGGTGCAGATTTTTGCTTCTGAGAAAATAAATTTTTACCCTCTACACTGTGATGGGGTGTACAACCAAAATGTAGGCAAATCTTAATTTGGTTTCATTGTCTAATCATGAGGAGGATTTGAAAGCAGCCCTCCCACACTGATGTTGAATGCCTTCAACAGTTCCCAGGATGCTACTGCAGAGCCAGTGGGACTGGATGCACCATGGGAGCTTGATATTCTTTCATCTCCAGCCTGATCTTTTGAAAATACCTTGCTGATGAGATACCTTGTAGATGACTCCTGTGGAGGAGTGTTTTCCTCCCATAATTTTTCTCCCAGCCTAATATGAATTAGTGATGTGTCTCTCTGAATTTCTTGCACACTGCTCCAAAGGTGAGCCAGACCACAAACCAGCAAAGTGAGGTGCTCTCCCAGACACCAGAGCCAAATCAGTTATGTCACAGTTAAATGAAAAATATGTTTGAAAAGGCAAAACTGAGCTATGCTGTAAACTGCTGCAGCTACATTTACCTTCTGCTTGCTTATATCACATTAGAACTAGGTTCTAAACTGTGTGTTAAACTTGGAAAAAAATTTTCTTCTCATGCCTTGCCTTACAAGCCAGCTCTTAAGTGGCTGTTTAAGACAGTGGTGATTGAGCAGCTGGTTTCAAGATTATCCTCTGAGTGCAAAAAACAAGTAGTGGTCCTCTGGAGATCCCCAGGGATTCCAGAGTAGGTGCTGCAGGGATCAATGCGACTTTCATTACTGTTTTCATGGCTAATCAATGAAGCACATACTGTGACTTAACTATGGGTCTGAACACACATGATACAACCCTTGAGGAAACAGGAGTATAGTGCTCTAGGATGTTCCTATTCTCTGCACTGAAAGACTGATCTGCTGAGTCAAAGAAATCCATCTGTCATTACCTAGCAAATATCCTCCTAAAGAAACATGTGCTTCAACAGATTGCTTTACTTCACTACTCTGGGAAGATTAAAACAAGCACAACTGTTTAGATGACAAACACTCCGATACTCTTGCAGAGTGTTTTTGAGTTATAAAAAATGATATGCTCTAATAAAAGGGTTTGGTGGATAGTTTTTCATCTGTGTGGGGCTGGTTTTTGGTGTGTTTTTTTCTTTTCTTCTGCATTTGTAAGAATAATAAAGAACCAACTCAGGAAAAAAAAAAAAGTAGAACCATTACCTTAGGGGAAAGAGCCTCAGTCAGACTGCAATAATTCAGAAATAAGTCTCCAGAAGTCACTTTAGTTGAACAGATTTAAGATGAGTCCAAGTTCGTAATCACACAGGGTTATTACTATTTTTATGCCATTAGGAAAAAAGTGATGAATAGAAGTCAGCTTTTTTAAATGGCTATAGCTGGAGCTGTAGGCGATTGAAAGGTTGTCACATGCTACTGATGTTCTCTTTCATCATTTAGCAAAATGACAGCTGTGATTAGAAAATCAGGGATTAGACTTTGTTTTCTAATGTGTAGCAATATTCTGCACCTTGTTATACCATTCTATAAAATGGATCGCTAACAGTAAAAATTGAGACTGGGTTAATTCATATTGTAAATATAATTGGACAACCATAAATCAAATGCACTCTGTAAATGTCAAGTACTACTAATACTGCAAAGTATATTTCATTAACTTGGTAATTAAGGCAGAATTTTTCCTCTGGCAGCACCTCTTGACATCTGATCTCTGGAAAGAAAAGTTCTGATTTCTTCTTCAAGATATCTTCTTGACAAAATTGCATGCTGCTTTCTGACCTCAGGCTCATTATTCCTGGTGATGGTTTGTGAGGGTGTGTCAGGGACCAAAGAGCACCTGCTAATTTCTAGATTCTAGATTCTGGCCCTGAGAAAATCTCGTTTTGATTCATAAACTGAATAAATCTGGTACGAAAGTTACTGCTAGAGAATTATTAGGTACCTCCACCGTATCTAATTTACCTTATTCCTTATCTGTTTTGTTTGGTTTTAATATAGAATTATATAGTATGAATTAAAGTCAAACCATCTCCACGGTGCACCCTAGGGATTAGATAGGTCACAACAATAAATCTGAGTTGGAAAGTTGTGATAAACAATAAAGTTTGGATTTTATCTAAACATATGGTAGCCTTGCCAGCCTTAGTTGAGTGATCAAGTAACCTCATAAACTCACATATGCTCAGTATCCAATTTCTTCCCTTCTATTTGCTCCAAGTCTCCCAAACTTAACAGATAATTAATACTGCATGAGCAGATTGGTGTAACAACAGGAGCTCTACTTCCTATGGACAGAGAAGTCTTAAGCTATATATTACTAGCCATGAGATCGCATATCAAAAGCATAATCCCTCAAAAAAGGGGATACAGTCTTTTAAAGTACAGCAATTCTAATCATGGGTGATGAAAAACAGCTAATAAATAAGCTTTTCTGGTGACCATGAAAAGCATCACATGATGCTCTTTCATGTGTTGTGCATTAAAGAAAGATCCCTTCATCAACAAAGTTCATTTCTGTTTTTATTGAAAACGTATAACCAAAAGAAAAATGAAACCATTTATAAGACTCAAATCCTACATGCTTTACGTACTCATCAGAGAAATGAACAAGACTGACATAAACTGCAGAGTACACAGAAAATTCCATCCACAAAAAACAATAATAAAAAGTTAAATTATATCCCCTCTGTCTTGCAGTGAACACAACTATGGATCTCTTATGTGAGACTGGAAAAAAAACCCCAAACCCCAAAACAGCCTGGGGAAATGTTTTTCTCTTAATTGAGAGTTTGGATACCCTTTCCGAATGTTCACTGTAGTTTTTAACAAGCTGAATAAGAAGTAATCCCAACTGAGTATCACTTTTAGCCGCAAGCAAAACAAAACACAACAAATCTGTATAAAAAGTGAAAATGCTAAGAGCTTTCTACGAAGAACCTTGTTCACACAGGAAAAAAATTTTCCTCTGCAGCCTCAGATCTGAGCTTCTCTCCTTCAAGCTGGGCACACTGACAAGCAACTAAAGGAATTTCAGTTATCAATAGCCTACTGCAATTACAACATATTAATGAGGATCCGATGTCATTCTCCTAGTCCTGCTGTGAAGTCAATGTCTCAAGCACAGTGCATGATGGTATTTATTTTGCAATCGGCATCTTATTATCCAGTGTAACATCAGCATCAAAGGTTAAGAAGCTTCTCAGTGGAATTTCTGATTTGTTCTCCAGAAGTTATTCATAAACAGTTGATAACTATTTTGCCCTTTTTTTGTCTTATTAATGATATTAAAGTGCAGAAGTGTGAGTTTTGATAGTGTTCATCAACATTTAGTACACCCACCTGAAGTGAAGTGGAATGGCATACTTAGAGTTACTTTTGTGTATCTATCTCATATATTTCTTTAAATGGCCATCAATGTTCCTGCAGCAATGTTACCTCTGGAATGTTTCCATGGTGAGGGCAGGGAAAGCATCTTATCAGAAATACTTATTTTTATTATATGATATAGAAACCAAGGCAAATGATAAAAAACTAGTCTATGGGCACTGCATTCTGGGAATTATAGTAATGACTTAAAAAGTTTTGATGTTCAATTAAACTAAAAAAAGGATATTTCATGTGACAAAGTGTTAGGCTCAAAATCCTGTTTATGGTCAAAGAGGAAGCATACCTATATCTCAATTCCAGAATTTATTTATTATAACCAATATCTTAAGAGTCTGATCACTATTAGTCTGGATCTAACTGTTACAGAAAAAGAAAGAATAATAATGCAGTTAACATTGTAATACACACACTTTTCAGGTTCTACTCCTTTTCTTGGTGTAACGATCATCCTTCCCTGGCTCTCTTGATCCCCAAGGCCAGTGCGCTCATCCTGGTGATGGTGGTGGGGTGGATGCTACGGTGAGTCGTCAGCATCGGGAGACCTTCCCCAAGAGAAGCATTTCTAGCCTTGCTGCAGTGTCTTGCTCTCCCTCTTTACTTCTCAAATATTGAATGACAACTGCTGAATATTTGGCCTTTATTTTCCCCACAGATTTCTGTAGCATTCAGCTATCATATACTCTACTAACCTTGGTATATCTCTAGGTATGCAGCTAGCTAGTTGGATGAGCATAAATACATTTTGGTAAATGTCTGCAGAGACCATTCAGAGCACAGAGCCTGGAGAAGTTGTTGTGAAACCATCATAGGAGATCAGCTTGTTCAGTTAGGCATTCACAGAGTCACGCTGCTGTGAACACATCCAGCCCCCACAACAGCTGACTGAGAGTCACAGAATAAGAGCTTGAACCAGGTGAGAAAGAGCCAGCTGCCATACCCCTTATATTTACTATATTTTTAGACCCTTTAGGAAGGCAGTAATGATCCCACTGAAGTTTATCAAAGCTTACAAAAGCTAGCTCAGGTAGGTGAGTCAACGGAGGTTTTCATAACAGCATCACCAACACCCAGGATGAGCTTCGGGAGCCCTGTTGGGTTGCCTGAGGATCTCTACCACTGTGGGATAGCTGGCTCCCCTCCAAATGCACTCACAGGGAGATCTCCAGTTGATCCTTGGGTCTTCCTATCCATTCAAATGCAGAAAGCTCAGTGTGACTGGCTCCCACATGTTGCAGGGATTAAAGCAACTTCTGTGTCTCATCCCTGGTCCCTCACCGTATTCATACTGAGAAGAATGCAGCCAGCTTGGGATTTTTAGTTTGAGAGCTTCCCATTTTTGTCAGAAACCACAGTGGCATACTTACCTTAAAAACACATCAAATCAGGAATATGTGCCAGGTTTTCTAAGCTCATTAAAGCAGTTATGGAATTGGTAGACATGCTTAAAGAACTTGTGATAGAATGACTAAGTTACCCCATGTACTTTCAAATGTTGTTTTGATACTTCGTTCAAAAGAAAATCCTCATAAGTATCATATCTTTACCTGTGAAATAGTGACTTCAGTGTTCAGTGAATTAATTGCTTCATATTTAAAACTGAGAAATTCCTTAGATCAGTCCTGAGTTACACATAAATTGTTAATTTTCTCTTTATGTTAAAGCTACAAGACAAAAAAAATATGTTAACAGTAATCATTTCAGCTCCAGCTATGGAAACAGAAAATTCATCGTTGGAAAAAATAATCATTTGTCCTTTTTCTGCTAGATTGTACATATTTTGCTTAGGGCTGTGTTGTGTGCCTTCAAGCATGCTGAAATCAGCAAAAGTAAAAAATTCTAGTAATGTTACACACATGATTATAGAAATTTGCTCCCTTATAACCTGCCGACTTTGAAAATTAATGAACTGTGTTAAAAATATGTTGGAGCCTTTGAATAATTTAAAATAACACAATAGTACAACATGAAATGAGTATCTCAAACATTTTTTTTCCTGACAGATCATAGATTAAATAACATGATGCTTTCCCTGTATGTAAATAAGTATTACAGTTATTTTGTATAGGATTTTAATTTGATAACTTATTGCAGTATAGCTTACTGAAAATTGTGGTTCACTACTTAGCTCATAATTAATGTAAAGAGTTAAATATAGTGTAATTCCACTGATGTTAGCAGATTTGAACCTGGGAAGAATGTAATCCATGAATTGTAACTATCATTCTTTTTGCAAAAAGTTATTTAGAAAAAACGTGAATTTTCTGCTTATAAACAGGTCAGTTGGCTTAAACTCTTTAAGCAGTTTTGTTAAACTGTCAGAATGTCTTTTCTCATGTCTTGCCTATTTAACTTGCTTGAGTAGGAATGTGGTAGCGTTGTGGTTTAACCCCAGCTGGCAATTAAGCACCACACAGCCGCTCGCTCACTCCCCCCTCGGTGGGATGGGGGAGAGAATCGGAAGGGTAAAAAAACCTCGTGGGTTGAGATAAAGACAGTTTAACAGGTAAAGCAAAAGCCGTGCACGCAGGCAAAGCAAAACAAGGAATTCATTCACTGCTGCCCATCGGCAGGCAGGCGTTCTGCCATCTCCAGGAAAGCAGGGCTCCATCACGCACAACGGTGACTTGGGAAGACAAATGCCATCACTCTAAACGTCCCTCCGCTTCCTTCTTCTTCCCCCAGATTTATTTGCTGAGCATGACGTCATATGGTTGGAATATCCCTTTGGTCAGTTGGGGTCAGCTGTCCCAGCTGTGTCCCCTCCCAGCTTCTTGTGCACCCCCAGCCTCCTCGCTGGTGGGGTGGGGTGAGAAGCAGAAAAGGCCTTGGTTCTGTGTAAGCACTGCTCAGCAGTAACTAAAACACCCCTGTGTTATCAACACTGTTTCCAGCACAAATCCAAAACATAGCCTCATACTAGCTACTGTGAAGAAAATTAACTGTACCCCAGCCAAAACCAGCACAGATAGCAAACCTATTCTCTATTTTTGGATCTTCTTTCTGTTCTTATCCATACATTGTGACAATGGGCCATCCACATGTTGTGACAATGGGACATCCATCTGTTTCTGATGTGAGTCCTACTCCTCTGTAATCATCTGTGTCCTTTTGTAAGCAATGAATGTGACATCCAGTCTGGAAAGAGTTCTTTTACCTGTATAAACTCTGATATTGAAGCGTAATTACCATAACCAACTTTGAGATCATCAAGGGACTGAATGGAGTGACTGTTTTCCCCTAGCTATGATTGGATATGCTTTACACACTTTACTGATATATTCACATTTGATTTTCCATATTATCCTTGAAATTGTCCTGTAGTACAATTAAAAAAGCAAAACAAAATGAGCAAAACAACTTCTTATTATAAATGTCCCATGTGTATAAATGAACTAATAGAGCAATAGTAATAGCACTTAGCAGTAGAAAAGTGTTTAAATTCATGTCTTAGAAAGCATAAGCAATTAAAAAAGTGGCCTTAATAATATTGACATTAAACTACAGCTGTTCTATGACTTCTGTATGCTATATCATTATTCACTATGCCTGTATGAAGGCTGGTCTACATTTCCCTTGTTAGATGTAGTGAGTGTGTGTATGTGTGTGAGTATGTGTGTGTACCCACCCACCCCCACCATTAAACAATTTCCACAGAATACAACCAATGTATTTCCTTTCGGAATAGATCGAACTAAATGGTGGTCACCTTAAACATAACTGCTGTTCTCTAAAGCCACTAGTTTCATGTAGAGCTACAGCTATACTGCTTCATTTTTCAATATTTTTCAGTATTTCCATCTAGACTATATTTTCTATGATATCACCACCGTGGCCTGCAAAGATCAATCATGCGTGCACATTATGGGAAGTACCTTGCTGCAGTGCCCAGCAGGAGGAATTCTTTGGTTCTTGCTCTTAACCTAATCCAAGGATCTAATCAGAGGATTCCTGCAGAAGAAACAATCTTTTGCAGGACATGAAAGATTATTAAATACATTTTAGAGGTATCTTACAGATACTTAGACTATTTTAATGCACAAAAGCAGAGAAGAGTGAAAATCACAGTATATTAGTTAAAATATTAGCCAAACCATTAAGAATATTGGGCAAAAAATATGGGACAGAATTGTAAGGGAAGTGGTGTTTTGCAATTTTATATACAGTGAAAATTTTCTCAATTATAAAAGCATTACATACAGTGTATCCTTTTTCAACAGATACTTCAGGCTAAACATGAGAGTGTACAAATTTAAGAAGAGAATTTTGTATTATAAAATCACAGATCTGCCTCACAGGAGACTAAAATTATTTCAGATTGCTTTTTTTGTGTGTTCTGCTTAGAGGCATACTGTACATAATATGAAACATGACCAATGGTTTGATATACTTGTTAAGAATGTCACATAGCCATTTTGGGAAACTGCTGTTACCCTGGAGACCAAAAGTAGACTTTATCTGGACAATTTTAACCTCTTGTGGAGTATATGAATCAGAACTTGAACAGCCCCCAATCAAAAATATACTAAGATTGGTATGAAAAGTTGAAAAAACAATAATTGGTTGAAAAATCTCAATTTAAAGTTCAGGCTAATCAGTCAGGGAAGAATTTGTCTCATAACTCTGGTCATCTGAGCTAACCATCACCTGGACTCACTTTACAGTCAAAATAGAAAATCAGGCACTTAAGAGCATTGTTTTGCTAGACCTCTTTTGACATTTTCTTTAGGATGACATGAGTAGTGTCCTAGATTTCATATATGGGATTCTTTTCACTTAATGCACATGAATTTAGGGCTCTCTATAAGTGAACAAAAGGTCCAAGCTCCCATTACAGTTGCTGGACAGCTTGCCAATGCAATCAATGAAGTCTATGGTGTCTAATCAGCCTTTCTGACTCCGAGGCAGACAATTATATCTGGTCCACTGAACAGCATTCTAGGTACTACTTACTGAATCGCATATCCAGCACACATGCAGACCACTACACGTCAGCATCTAAAGTCAGGGGCCCTAATCTGCAAGTTGAATGTGATTAAATTAACGCTAGCAACTATGAAAGGAGTCTACTGTGAGTAGTTCATATGTACAAGCCACGCTGCAGATACCTCTATTGAATCAAACCAGTTGCATCAGTGGTGAGCAAATAAATTTTATGCAACTGTCTACTGTTTGATTTGCCAATAATGTCAACCTTTGTGTGCTGAATGTTCACCTCTCCTTTTGTCTAGAGCCACATCATCTTCATATACTCTCTGTATTTTTGGTTGATAACTCTCCTAATTCTCATTCTAAACAATCTCTTTCATTATCTTTTCTTCTCTGGTGTCTGTTCAAAATGAAGCGGTAAATAAAAATTACCTTAAGATAGAACTTAATGTAATTTTGAGAAAAAGATGTAACTATCCAAAACGCAGCAGTTCTTGTAATGCCAAGAAGCGTTTTCTTCTCCCTGAACTGTGAATTGATGGGTTGTGGTTTGACCACAGGCCATTGACTTTTCCTGCAATTCCTTCTCTATCTCATTTCTTTACCATATATCTTAATAGAAGCTGAAGATGCTGTAAGAATGTATGAAAAGAAAATCTGCTTTGTAAACAAATTTGTCTAGGTTTTCACGCAGCTTATGTACAAACTGTCTGCAAATAGTCCAAGTCTCTGCTTTGTTGCAGAAATCAGTCATCTGGTCAAATAAATTTCAGATTAAAGTAGAATCACCCTATTGTCATTTTAGAGTTATTTCAACAAAAGTATATAAATGGAAACTTGGAAAAATGCATTATATTATGCATAAATTATTAATTTAATATTTTTTTCTTTAATGAAACCACAGCTGCATACCAGACTTCAAGAAAGGAACTAATGTTTCAGTCTCTTTTTGAACACAAAGGTTAAATACCTGCACTGGGTCTGGCTGGGATAGAATTAATTTTCTTCATAGCAGTTTGTATTGTTCTATGCTTTGGATTTGTGACAAAACAGTGGTGATAACAGACTGACTTTTAGCTATCGCTGAACACTGCTTACGCAGTGTCAGGGCCTTCTCTGTTCCTCATGCTGCCCTGCCAGCGAGGAGGCTTGGGGTGCACAAGAAGCTGGGAGGGGACACAGCTGGGACAGCTGGCCCCAACTGACCAAAGGGATATCCCATACCCCATGACTTCATGCTCAGCAATAAAAGCTGGGAGAAGAAGGAGCAAGGGGGGATGTTTGGAGTTATGACATTTGTTTTCTGAAGTAACCCTGTGGGGCTGAGCTGCCAGCCAGGGTTAACCTGCCATAGTCCTTTTTGGTGCTCAACATGGGGTGAGACTTTTTATTATTTTGAAGTCCCTTCAACTTCCACCATCCACAAATAACCCTATAGGGAACAATAACAATCTCACATCTCTGATATATGTGTTGATTGTATATTGATTATTGAAGAATTTTACAATACAGATAGTTTTTCATTTCATCTAAGAGACCAATATATGCCATTTTTCAAGGTCTGCCTTTTCAACTAATTGCAAACTAATTAGCAGGAGTTCACTTTGCATATGGATGAGCGGTCAATTTGAGCTGTATTTGAGCTGTACAACACTTATAACTGTTAAGAAGTTTGCTTAAAAGAATAATTTCCTGCATGTTTTATAGTTTGCAAGACAGTTTGTACTGCTGTAGTATTTAATGTCCTGACTGATACTGTAAACATATGTGGTGGTTTGACCCTTAGCAGGGCAGGGGGGGAAAATGAGGTGGAAAGAAACCTCGTGGGTCAAGACAAAGGCAGTTTAATAAAACAAAGACCACGTGTGGAAATAAAAGGAAAAGGCAAACACAGACCCCACTCCCCACGTCTCACCAGCAGCGACGTCCAGCCACCTTCCGGGAAGCAGGGCCCCAGCACGTGCCGCGGCTGCTCCCTAGGACAAAGACAAATGCCCCAAACAACAAATGGTCCCTGCTTACTCCTTCCTCCCAACTTTTATCCCTGAGCAGACGTCACACGGTACGGAATAGCCCCGGTCAGCCTGGGTCGGCTGTCCTGGCTGCCCCCTCCCAAGATTCTGCCCACCCCCAGCCCACAGCGGGGGGCTGTTGGAGAGGCAGCCTTGGGGCTGTGCGAGCACCACCCGGCCACAGCCAAACCCTGCCGGCAACAGCCAAAACCCTGGTGCGGCCTCCAGCCACCAACACAAGGCACAGCAGGCTGCCGCGGGGAAAAGCAACTCCCCCTGAGCCAGACCCAGTACAACATATTATACCAAATGCCTTGTAGCCACACAGTAAAGGAGAATTTCTCCGAAGAACTTGTAAGTCAATAGATGAAAGGACACTCATTTTATAGATGGACAAACTGAATATAGAGTTTCTAGTGGAAACTGGCCGTACTTAAGTTGATCCTTAAGCACTTCTGAAGGTCCCTAATTTGGGTGTTTTCTCAAGATCACAGGAGTAAGTCTGTGAACTGAATTCCCATCTCCTGAAGGAGTGATCAAGATCTTAATTGGGTCACTACTGTTCCTTAGTGTGTCCGAAAGGGAGATGACAGTAATAATCTCTGCACATATTCTTCTTGGTCAAGGATGGCACTTTTGCCATGACAGAGCTCATGCCACTAGTTGTACCTGCAGCTCCAAGAGCAGGAAGAAGATAACAGGTTTTTCAGGATATCAATTTATTTATTTCCTTCTGTAGGTCTTGTCTATCACGGTCTTGGCAACATCCATTACATTTGCATGGGTTAGTCCTTCAGTGTTTTTTCCATATAAAATGTAAATATTTCCTACATGTATCTGGTTTTAAGTAGAGGTCAATTATCTTTCTATGCCCAAAAGATTTTGAAGCATTCCTCCTTTTATTTGCTTATGCATATGCTCAGAACATACCAAATACAAAGCTAGATACCTATCCAAAGTGAAGATATCAGTAGGAATTGCTTATAAACACAGACCAAACTAAATAAAAAAAAGCAGCTCAGCAGCAACTTCCATTTTGTGAACTAATAAGTATTTATTCCCTATAACAAAATAGACAAATATTCAGAAGTGTTCAGCTTCTACTAAAAAGGGAAGGGGGTTGCAACTGATAAATAGATTCTAAGCATTCTTGAAAGTCTGTCTGTTTTATGGTAATTGTAAAAATCTGGTCTTGCTTAGTTAAGATTTGAGGATCCTTCACCATCCTGTCAATGATAAAGTTTTGTTGCTAAAAAGAATTTAAAAAATCTGTATAATTTCCTTGCAATCAAGGGGAATTGGGGTCTGTAATGTGAATACCCCAGACAATTCTTTACCGATGATAATTGTTAATTATCATCACCTGTCTATAATTTCAGTTAACAGGGTGCTTTGACTAAGGATGCTGACTTTTAGAGAGTGCTCATACCTTTTTCTGAAGTTAAAAATAAATGGCATAAACTCTGTGATATTAGGGCTAGACCCTTTTTACTTGAAAATAGGCAGTGAAGCTGGTTTCTCTAGGTTTCCATATATGAGGAGAAATCAACACATCCCCAAAGCAATTCAAATCTCAGTATCTTGCTGCCTGTTACAGTGATAGGCGTTATGTGTCCCAGTCTTACCTGAAGCTCTTGGATCTTAGTTGAGGTAAATATTATCCAGTTGGGGTCTTCACTGTAACGCTGTGCCAGATTTTTTACTGATCAGAATCTCCTCTAAGTTTTCAGTAATTTATAAAGCACATATATATATATAGTTAAGTTGTTGAAGGTCTAAATCTAGCTTTACAAAATCTAACTCTAAAGGTTGGAATCCATATTAGCAGCCCATTTTAAAAACTGGTGAACGGAGACATGAAATGACTTCATTTTTTGGTTTGGTTGATAACAGAAAGAAAAGCTTCCTGAAATGTAATTTGGTCCTTAGAACTGCCTTTTCTTTTCCTCTTTCACTGGCTCCATATATAAGAATAAAATTTGTTCTGAGGTTGAGAGGTCTGAGCTCTGATCTTGCAACAATAATATTAAACAGAGCTTTGCCATTGCCATGCAATAGCACTGGATCAAGCACATAAAAGGCAACATGGTCATGAGTGAAAAAGAAGGGTTATGAGCTTTCAATCATAGACCAGATTTCTATTAGTTTAAAAGGATAATATTTATGGATAAGATGTTCAACAGGAAGACTATCTTTTTCTTTATATATTCAAGCACAAGTGTGATTTTCTTTAAGAGATACGTTGATGTAGCATAAAATGAATAAAATAAATGGTTGCAGCTATTTTTAACTACGATGCAGTTAGAGATTCAGCATAAGTTTGAGGAAAGGCTTTATGGCTGTCCTCAGATTCGTCTAATGCTGCAAAGATCTGAAAGGAGGAGTTCAGTTAATGTTCATATTAAGCTGAAAGTGAAATGCATTTAAGAGAGTTGCAATGCAGGTTGAATGAAAGATCCCAGGAACTGTGGACTTCTGCCGTCATTTGCACAAAGACAGTTTTTAAAACCAACAACTTAACTCATCTGGAGTTATCGTAAAAAGAAAAAAAAGAGTCCTTAAAATAAGGCCATCAGTCTAGAGAGGATGTAAATACAGTCCATCAATGTGGTGAGTATTTTTCTTTGATTCAGTGAGAATCCTTCACTGTGGACTCTATTTTTAACATACGAGTAGTTTTGTGAAGTCTGTTTCAACCAGAACTATACGTCAGAGTGTTGGCATGTACATAAAGGTTTACTGGGTGGTGGATGGAAGCTGCCAGCAGGATGAACCCATGGCTTGATATATATTTGTTTTGCAAATGTAAAATATGTCTTAAAAGAGCAAGAAAGAACTGGCTAGATGAGAGCAATTCACCTGGTATATAATTCACCTTGATGCTAAGTTTAAAGTGTTTGAGGCTCTTCGACAATTTGTGAGAAAAGAAATACTACTTATGTTACTGAATGGTACAGATAACATACATCTATCCAGACACCGACCACAGGATACAAAACCTCCCTGATTAAGAATTCAACAACTTGTGCAGTGAGCTTACCTTTATCTTGTTCATCATGTTTTAGCTCGGCAGAGATGCCTTCTTTCATTATCCTTTCTGCCTTTCCAGTTTATCTTGACATAAACAGCTCTTAACACTATAAAACACCCTGCTCACTTCCAGCTAGAATTTTTCCTGAGTTAATTTTTTCATTTGTTTTGGGAAGAGAGAGATGGGAAAGGAGAACAGGAGGGAGGCTTCCATTTTTAATTATTTGATTATGACTGTTTAGTCAATGACTTTTTTTAGTGACTAAGAAGTTTTGGAGCATTTGTGGCTTACACAGTGATTTAATCTCACCCAGTGCTGTGCGGCCAGGTATTTTGCCTCTTATTTGAAAGAGCATTATTTGGGAGTGCTAAGACAAGAACTTGAAGATGCTTTTTTTTGACAATTTGTCCTTCAGTAGTATCAGATATGTTGAAACACACAAAGTATTTTTGTTCTACCATTACAGAATTGCAATAGAATAACAAGACCCTTTCTCAAAGGCCCTTTTATTTCCTCTTTTGAAATAGCATACAGTGTAATGTTGCTAATGCAGGCTTTAAGGTTTTTTACATTGTCAGAGAAATGGATGTAAAAATCCCTTTGTACCAGTGAAAATAAACTTCATGCTGAATAAAAACATACAAAAATTTCATCTTCCTTTTCTGTGCAGACAATATAGTCCAAATCTGGCATTGTTTGCTACATGTTGGTACTGTATGTATTATTTGCAAATGGACATGAAAAGCTAAGGAAAAAACATGATAGACTGTAAAAAATGGTATTTGAAACAGAATGAGAAAAGGTGTATAGGAGTGCATGCAGACTTATACACATTAGGAACAACCTTATGAATTATGAGTTATAGAAATGGCCTAGTTGCTAATTTAAAATTAAAACTAATGTAATAATTTTTAACGTAGTAGCTGATAGATATCTACACAATATAATTGAAAAATTGCTTAGGAAGCAAATATGTTTCTTATATATATATTTTACAAAAAACCCTCAGTTACACAAGTGAAAATCTAAAATTTCAAGTTATACTGACATGAAACTAAGAGTCCAAACTGTAGTTTGGTGTTGTTAATGCATAACAGACTGTGAGATAGTTATTTCTTTCTATAGCATTTTGTTAGCCCTGCTTTTCAGTACTGTATAATTTTCTTTGAAATATAATAGACGTGCGAATGAAATCAAATGAAATGAACACCTATGTGGGGACATTTTCTAATACAGTCTTCATCATGACCTGTTGCAGTCAGCCCACCCACACAATGATATTTTCCTTGGTTCCTATGTTGTTATCAGAGGTGTACACGACTATATGGAAAATATTGGCTCATCACAGATCACAATAGGCTAATATAGTTCTTTTATGATTCATAAGTCTTTTCAAAAGGCTTTTTATTTCATTTGTTATGGAGACAACATTAAAAGCATAGATCCAATGCTGTTAAATCATACGTTAAAGAAATTTTGCTACTCATTAAAACATTTCATGGGGAATCAATGTTTTCCCTCCTAATAACAAGGAAAAAATAGGTGATTTTACAGAGAGATTTTTAAACAACGTCCTTTAAAATAGCATATGCATTATTACATGTTCTATACTATGGAATAAAAAATAAGAGCTGATGCTACTCAGTTAACTGACAATTCACCTTGACTTTAAAACACAATTTTGTGTATAGAAAGCCTTCTGGATTTTTCAGTATTGGCATTTATTTATTACGCAAAGACTAAACCTTGGTTAAAGACATATCAGCTTTTAGTAATCTTTATCCTTTATCTTATTTTGTATTATGAAGTTGTACTCTATGAGCTAAAAATTTAGCGATGTAGAAAAATCTAGCTCATCTTCAGATCCATACCAGATAGACACTTATGTGTACTCATCATTTTGATTGTCTTGATCTAAAAGCAGAACTTTTATTCAATACACTTACGTAACAATATCACCCCAGAAAAAGTATTCCTAAATACTAAAAATAAAATAATCTTGTTTAGTGATAAATTTATAAGACAAAGCACCTTGAAGTTTCTCACTGCAAAAGTTCTTGAAAGTTTAATTAATCCTATTTAAATTGGCTTCAACCCTATGGATCTCAATAGGGTTTTTCCATTAGAGAGGTTTCATCACAAAAAGTTTATTAGAAACTGCCTTCTGCATGATTTCCGCTTGTTCTTTCTGATGAGTATTTTATTTATTTTATTCTTTGAAAATAATACCAACAATACCAGAGCTATTTACCTCTGAAACAGGGATCATGGAAACCTGTGGGTAAAGAAATCTGGATATGTGGCTGGAGTTAACCATAATTACATTGCTGATGCTACCCATGGAATGAAAACAGCTTCTCAGTAGGTGTATATGGTGGATTGCTCACCACAGCAAATAAATTTAATTGACTCGAATGTCCATGACTCATTCACAGCAAATTTGGTTTTAAAAGGAGTCAGCGAATGAAGTTTGAAAAAGGGTTTTCTTAAGTTCCTCATTTTCAAATCTATTTTCTGTAAAGTTAAACAGATTTTTTTTTTCCAACAGCATACCTCCACATTTTTCATTTGATTGATCCTTCAGTGAAAGAACCTCTAGGGACAAGCGCTAAGCCTTAATTTTTGGATGAGCCTCCAGATTTACTTAACTATGTGGAGGTGTTTCCCTTCCCATTCCACATACGCAGAGAGCTCTCCTCTACTGCAGTCTTGCTTTTCCTCCTCACACTTGCCTGTATACTTTTACCCTACAATCTATTTATCAATCTTGTGCATGTTAAAACAAAAGATTATCCTAACTCCTGGGGGAGAGAAAATATTGACTCAATCCAGATTTTTCAAATCTGAAGGGCCTTACACATATGGGCTTTTGCAATGTTGGGGAAGGTTGCTATGTAGGCATAAAAGGAAGTTGCCTTTGTAAAATTCTCTCATTAACTGAGGATTTTATAGGATAGAAGAACGCATAGTCTTCATTCTAGGAATCTTTAAATATCTTTTTCTAGGAGAAAATGGATGGGTAGGCAATTATGGAAGAAATCAAAAGATTCAGTCTCTGTGAAAATTATTTTTTTATATTTGACTAAGAAATATATCAGAAAGTTACTCAAAATGGAGATAGGAAAGGCTTTTAACTAGCAATTAGTCATAACAGCTTTTATTTAAAGACACATTCATTCTAAATACAGGGCCCTTTACAGCAGCCAAAGTTCTCTTTTGTATTGGTATCATTTCCTCTGTACATAGAAAGCTATGACCTTGGATCATATTTAATAGATTTTTCACTGGAGCTTCCAAAGACACCATCAATTTTGCATCTTTTCTCTCACCAGCTGCACTTTTGTTCACACAGTTTACTGCATATGCATGGATAGTTATAGTCTTTA
>WAAD01005477.1:20262-33162 GCA_013389945.1 Fregata magnificens
AATTATATTAATTTTATTTATTATTTGTTACAAACTTATAAACAACCTTAATAAGAGCACTTACTTCAGACTTACTGAGATCTATTTGCTAGGACCTGCTCAAAAGGAACAAAAGTTTGAGCTCTGTTCCCCTCGGGTCAGAAATACAGGATACCCAGAAAGAATATAGGATACATGAAGTGTCTGGAATCACGGCAAAATCCAAGTAAAATGTACTTGTTGACTGAATTCAGACCAGAGTTTGCCACTTACACTGCCTAACTTTATACTGATATCTAAAGTGATTTTTTTTTTTCCCCCAGACTGTTTAGTCATGCAACAGTGAACTGGGAAATGTAAATAATGCGCACAGAATATACCTGTTATGCAACTGATCCTGCACTGCCAGCCATTTGTGCTGCCACTCATACTCATGTCAATCTAACTCAGAGAGAAGAAGCGACTGCTTCATCTTGTGACGACTGACTGTCCTTACATGATTATTAGTAATGATAAGGTCAAAAGTAGTGGAGAATTGGGCTCATGCAACCTAACTCCTTGAAGTATTTAGCCTCACATCTGATGTCAGCAAGAATTAAGTGCTGTGCACCTTACCGGATCTAGTGCAAGTGCATACTTTAAGAATGGCAAATAAATTTGCATATATTTTGTACATTTGCATCTGTTTCATACCTTCAAGGCAGCTGATGCAATATACCATGGTAATGATTATATAAGCAATGCACAGATAGGTATGCTAGCTTGATTAATGTCAGATGTTGCACTGAAACACTTCCCCAATCAGAAGACTGAGAACCTAAATTTGGAGGGTGAAACATTTTTCTCCTATTCTTCCCGACATGCCTTTCCATCTCTCTGAACTATTCAGAGATGTGCTGCTACCAGTGTGATTTTCTGGCTGAAGGTTCCATGCAGAATATCTGTTTCAATCCCTTGGATTATATAGTGCAAAATCCAGCAAAAGAAGCATCACTGGCCACTTTAAATCAAACTTAGCAATCCATTTGTCAGCTGGAGAAGAAGAAAGAGATGCATTTCTAGCAGTGCTGCTGGGACAACTTAGCTGACCCATTCATGAAAACTAATACTCTGCCAAATTTACAAGGGCATGCTCTCAAATTGATGACGTTTCTCTATCTGCTTGTAGCAGGTTAGCTTCTCAACATTAAAACTAATCACTACCAAAACCTCAGAGAATGTCTGAGAATGGGAAAGTGACATGAGGTTACAGCATTTGTGACTCTAATAATAGGAACAAATGAAAACAGGAAAAAGAAAGAACAGAATTCAGCACACTCAGGGATTACTAGAAAGGCTCTATGGGGAAGACAGTCTGAGGAACAAAAGGTGAATTTCCATCTTTAATATGTGGAACTAAAGGCACAAAAGCAATCCAGGCATAAAAGAGAAAGGAAAGTGAATGGTTTTCCCAGAACTTTCTAATTATCTGAAAGAAAGAAGGTATTTTACAAAAAGTAGAAAAGGCTCACAATCAAAATAAATATAAGGAAAAAAAAACCCCAAAACCACCAGGTAGGACTAAAATGAAAATGGACAATATGGAAAATGGATTGTAGATAACAAAAATAGAAGCAGCAAAAATAAAAGGTTCCATAAAAAGATCAGAAATAAATGTAAGACAGTTCCATCATGTGACTGGGAAGGAAAGCAAATTAAGCATTTCATAGAGAAGGTGGAAATATTCATAACTTTCTACCCTTTAGATTTTATAAACAAATAAATAAAATTAGAGCCTGAAACTTAGCATATTTCTAAGAAAGGAAATATGAGAGGAAAAGACTGTTTAGAAAAATATTAGCTACATTAAATGTACCTAATTTAGTTTGGTTATACTCACTCTCAGCCCCAGAAGAAATTAAAAACCTAAGCTATTCAATAACCACTGAGCTATTATCCTTGAGAATGTCCAAGTGGACTTCAGAAAGTTAAATATAATAAAAGAGGGTTGGGGGGATCAGAACATTCTGATAGATGATAAGCCAATTTACCTTTTTAAACCTTCAGGAATACCAGAGCAACATGGATTTGTAAGTATATCTGAAGTCAGACTTGAACTGATCTCATGGTTAAGTGAAACAATAGATGAGGTATATCTTAGCAAATTCTTTCATACTGTCCTATATTGTATGCTCAAGACCAAACTACAAATGTATTGAGTTCATGTGCAACAGATTAAAAAACCTAACCAAATGTTTACAAGCAATGCAACATCAGACTAGAATATTTCAAGAGATGTCTCAGATGGATCTGGGATGAACCATGTTCTACTGATTATTTTCGTTAATGACTTAGATAATAGAATAAAGACTGTATTTAGATACAGTCAGATTGTTCTGAGAGATGCACAATTAAAGGACACATGCCCCAACAAAGGAAATTCTGATTTAATATGAGGGAACTTTTTTTACAATAAACATGGTCAAAAATGAACAGGTTGCGTAGTGAAGTTGTGGAATCTCCATCCTTGGATTTATTCAGAACTCAACTTGACCCTGATAATCCTCATCTAACTTTGAATATGCTCTTGCTGGAGCAATAGGTGGGAGCAGAAGTACTTTCCAACATAAATTATTCTTTAATTCTACAATTACATCAAAGTTTTGGATGAAAATTGAAAGAAAACATGGAAAGTCTGGAATTAAACACAACCTTAATAAATTGGCAGAACCATCCATAATTAGTAAAAAAAAAAACCCCAAAAAAAACTTCAGAGAAGGTGAGCGCAGAAAATTACTCGCAGGAAGGAGAAAACACAATTTTACAATGGGAAGAGATTTCTAAGCAGAAGCATGGCAAAGGATTTGAAGGTTAGCTTCCAAAACTTGGTCTTTTCAAAACAAAACAAAACAAAGAACCATCAACCAAGAAGCAAAGTTTTGGCTTATGATCTAGATAGCTGTCCTTTGAAAACAAGAAGTCAAGTGCTGTTCTGGGCTATTCTGTTTGCAAGACAGAAAACTAGTTGTAGAAAACTTAACTAATGGTTCCATTCTAGCTGACATTTCTGAGGCCTCATGTTGAGCATTTTCTCTGGTTTTAGAAATGTTATTTTAAGAAAATCAAAGACAAATCAGCAATAGTTCACAAAATATCAGTGAGAACGCTGAGGCTGTTAAACACACTTTGTGAAAAAGGTTAAAGGATTTTTTTTTAAAGTCTTTTAATGAGAAGATGGGGATGATTTTGGTGTGCTTCCAGTACACAAAAAGCTCCTTATAAAGAGAATACTGGTGTGCTATGTACCTACTATGTCATTGGAAAATAAAGCAAGGATTAATGAGCATAACATGCACTTAAGAAATTTTTAGATAAAATTCTGGCAAAGATAAATTCTAATTATAAAAATACTAAAGCACTGGAACAGATTATTGAAGAGACTCATGGAACATCAATAGCAGATTTCTAAAAGGAAGTTAGACAAATCTGAGAATACTTGATCCTGCCTGGATATGGAAGGATAAATCAGATAATCTCTTGACATATATTCTATATTTGCAATGGTGCTGATGAATAGTTACCAATTGTTTTTGGTGGAATCACAAAAAAAAAAAATTGCAGAAGGAACTGGCATTCACATAACGTTCCTTCCTGTTTAGCACCATGAAAGCTTCATCCATCTGCGGTCATCTGTGGTTCAGTGACAAAAACGTCTCTCTCTCCAAATGGTACTCAAATGCAGCCAAGATGGGGAGACCCCAGATGAGGTTTCTCACAGGCCCTTCTCTCACACTTGTTTCACAAAAGTCTCACCCAAGGTTGCATTATAGCAGAGTTGGCCTGGACCACAAGCAGCTGTGTCCCTAGGAGGGGCAGGAGAGGTTGTACAGCCTCTGCACCTCACCCAGGGCCCTAACATTGCTTTATCTCACCTTGCCTCTCATTTCAATAGTTGTTATATCAGTTGTCTAATGACTTTCCCCTAAGCCATAAAAATGGCACGAAAGAGGAAGGAGAAGAGACCTTAGATATTAACATAAGAGCAAGAATTTATAAACTGGTGAGCAACAACCATATGAAGGCTGGAAATCGGAAGAACTCATGAAAAGATGGAAAATGGGAGACACTGAGAATATCACGGGGAGCACGGTGAGGCAGAGATACTGGGAGCAGGATGTGGTGGGAACACACCAGCTTTCTGCTGGGAGGGAAGGGTGCTGCCATGTCCAGCCAGGCTGGCCTCGACGGCAACGCTCCTCCCACCTCAAATTCCTGGCTGGTTAAACAACTGGTAAACAGCTGGAAGACAGATCAGGGAGGAAGGACAACCTATGGAAATGCTGTGCTGTTTGGTTTTTGTTCCTCTATTTAAACAATATTAATTTGTTTTAGTTATTAGCTATCAGTTATTGATTTAGTTAAGACACCCTCCTGGGTATGTTTGTATGTCTAATTGACATACATAATATGCACATGTATATTAATTATATATTAATTATTAATATACATAATGTGCTTTAGTGAAAAATTTAAGGATTAAATGAGTTACACTCCTACACACACACTGACATTTAGACCAACAGAAATGCATTTCTAAGAAAGCATATTCCTTTAATACAGTATTTACCCACTGATGGCTTTATGGACAGAGATACCGCATTGCTCCTACATTTCTGTTAAATGACATAAGCCATCATTTTATTACATGATGTTGATTTATTTTGCTTTCTTGCTTTTTGAATATTTGATGTCCCTTGTATATGTCAAACCAGACATTTTCTGAGATGGGTTTTTTAATACTCATTTTGCATTTACTTTGATGCTTTGATTCTTCACAAATATATTTCAAGTGTCAAACGTTTTCACATAGGGGATAGTGGTCCTGCTAGTTTCAAAACAGACAGCTAGAATGTAGATATTTTACAGCCAGAGGATAGAAGACCACTGCAATAGTCAGGTTCCAATAATCAGAATATCCTGACAAAAATACCCGTTGGAGATATGTACTGGTTTTTACTAGAATGATACTAAAAATACACAGTATTCCAATGAGGACAACTAACAAATACTGACAAGGCTTGGCCTTGTCTGAAGGAAAAGCATGTAGTGATTCATTTCTGCAGGAAACCCTTCTCTGTGCTTTAACAGTATTTGAACACTAATAAGATTTAACATCCCCTGCTTGTGTGGAGAACTGCTCAGAAAAAATATAGTTTTGATTTTCTTTTCTTGCAAAAATGTGAGAATGGTTTAAAATCTGAAATATAGTTTAAACCAGCCAATCTTTTCCTGGAATTTACATAGTTTTGAAAGGGGCAGAGGGGAATGGAGAGAAGGAACATTTGTAATTTTCATTTTGCTAGTAAAAGGAATACATTTTTTCACATAGCCAAATTTTTATGTAACTTGCCTAAGGAGGGAGTGACCGACCATCATTCATCTTCTCTCCAGACTATTAAAGAATGCAATAAATACAAAATCATGATTGCAAGCTATGCACATCTGTTAAATTAACTAAACAAAACACAAACTGAGCAGGGTTGAAAGTGTCTATAACAACAGAGTGTGTTGCCTGAGGCTCAATGATTCTGTGTGAACAAAACTGCAGTGTTGACCTCCCAGAGTTTTAATGTCTTTTACTTCACCCTTGAACTGAATAAAGGCATTTAATCACTTTTGGAAGGCTTCTCCAGTTCCCAATAAAATTTTATTTTGCTGTTATTCTTTAACTTTGTTCTAAAAGCATACTTAAAATGTATTAAAAAAAATAGAAAACCTCTGGTTAGTCTTAAAAGATGGAAAATTATTCAAGAGATTGAAGCGGACACAGATTGAAAACACTGTCTTGATCGTTCATTAAGAACAAGATTTGTAACAATAACTGCTAATTTTTTAGGTGGGATGTTGGAGTCCTCCTTGAGACATTTTAGAGATTCAAGACATTCATAGGGCTGACCAGCATGATATTTTAGGGCTTAAATCCATATAGTCCCAAAGATTTTCTTCAGCACATTTATACATCATGAATCCTTTGATCAATTGGAAAAACAAGAAAAAAAATGTTTGTTTGAAGTCACAGTTGCCCAAGCCAGTTGATTGGAGTGGGAATGCATAGATGTGACTGGAAGTGGGTATTTGCTAGCATTTTCCATCATGTAGTTGAGCTGAAGAGATTTAAAGATATTGGTAGTAGCAGAAGTAACATGAAATGCAACTGTGTTAGAAGCAGTATGCTAGTATAGTGGAAATATGTACTTGCAAGTTAAACATGTCTGAGAAGATTCCCAGGTGCTGAGGTGAGCTGGAAGGGCTCACGCCTAGCCTACTAGCCTGCCTGAGCCTTCCACAGCATTACTGTTGCTGTGAAGACTGTCTCCTGGGATGTTCTGGTCTCCTGAGGCATGCCAACAAACTGGTGGGTTTGGGGGGGGACTGGCGGGACTATGCTGGTTGGTACATGCCAAAATCATGCCATGGAACATCCTGCTAGATGAAATTTAGACATTCATACACCTTTCACAGCTGATTTCCATAGGCAGTGGAATGGGGCTCATATTTAGGGAGATGCCATTGTAGAAATAAAGCGGCAAATTCTAGTAAGAACAACTTTGTCAGAGTCCCGCATTATCGATTTGTGAGTTATTGTTCACTTGCTTATTTAGTGGTGATGTGAGTTTTCCTTTGTTCTTTCACTTCTTTGATTAAAACAATTTAGTCTTGGTTTAAAAGTTTAAAGACATAGGTGTTGATGCAAAATATGTTCTCCAGTATTTCAAATATTTATCCAGTATTTAAAGTGGTAAACCAGACAACTGACTACTAAAATTAGAAGAAGAAATCTTTAATGAGAAGAAAATTCTCTTTTCTGACAAATAGGATGACAAAATGAATTCTTGACTTTATTTTGTTGTGTTTTGAAGATACCTGACGTGAATGTTTCTCTTTGATTGCTCTTTGTGCCTCCTGCTTTCTCTCAAGTTCAGTTTGATCATCCCACACCTTAACCTACCTGTCCTTCTTGTGGACCAACATCCATACTGGTAAAAAGGATAATAAAAAAGATAGAATTCATTGAAGAGTTTTTATTTCCACTACCTGGAAAAATGATTGTATTCTGATAGCAAAGACACCTAACCTCCTCCTTCTTGCTGTCTACCATTATTGTTCTATCTCTCGTGAGCTAGGAAACAATAAAATGATAACACAGTGCTCCCCCAACTCTGTGAAGATTTTCTACTTTTCTGTATGGGGGTGTGGGGGGGTGGGGGGGAGCTGCCATAATGTGGCATAAACTTTCTTTTCCCCCCTCAAAAATGGAACCCATATACCTTGTGTCCAAGCTTTGGGCATGGAATGGTGCTACATAGAAACTTAATCAATCCTTTGTTCGGGGTGATAAACTAACTGTTCATCTCCCAGTAACACAGTATTGATGTTTAGCTGGCAATGATGGACTCAGTGACAGAAACTGCCTGGATTTAAACTAGCAAACCTCTCTCACAGTGTCCTAGAAGGCCACTTCCAGGTCAGAGTTAGCTGAGTGGTATTTTAGGCTGGGACAAAGGGTGATTCTTGCTTTCTCCTGAAAAGAAAATGTTCTTTTCATTTTCTCTTTACTTGTATTCTCATTGCTTATTTATTAACTAACCCCACAGCTTTGTGCTATAACTATGTTTAGCTTTGGGGGATTATATGCAATTTGTTGTTTGTTACATCAGACACAACAGCAAAGAATTCTGTTAAAAATGTTATCTTGCTGTGTTTATGTTTCCTTAAATCAATGAGGAGGCACACTGCAACTCAGACTTGGAGAATGAATTCAGCCCAGACAGAGCTCCTTCGGTTGTTACAGTTCTTGAAGTGAACAGAGCTTCTAAAGGGACATAGATGCATTCTCACATAATTAATTTCAATCCTTTGTCTCTTGTAGTGAGAGGAAATGTGCATACTGTTAGTGAGTGCTGTAAATGTACTTATTATCTAGAAGTTTTACTGTTGACATCTTTCTTTCATCCTTTCATTAGTTTGAGCTCTATAAGTATTAAGGTAGAGATGGACAGTTGTTATTTAACATCATGATTATCATGGGTTTTTTTTAAAAGATGAGTTATGTTTTTAATAATTTTCTTTGGAATTTCCTACTGTTACATATTCAGTGAGCACACATCCTAATGAAGGCACAACAGACAGGGAAAAAGTAATGGAAGGTGTTGTATTTATCTATTTTCCCCATCCTTCCTTCATCAAAAATTGATACATAATGAAAAGCATCATCAGTATTTCAAACTTTTCAATATTTCTCATTGAAAGGTTAACAAAATATGTTAACAAATATATTAAATTAAAGCCACGAGCTGGGTTTGTCAGGCAAAAACCCCCTCAAAGGCAGTACTGAGTACTTCTGTACAGAGCATCTTTTACAGTACTACAGACATCTCATTCTGCTGTCACACTACACAGTGTGATACTTTGAGATCACGATTGTCAATTTAAGAACCTAAAGTGGAAATTAATAGAGATTTGGAGCATCACTCCAGATCTTAATCCAAAGACAGAGTTGAGTTTCCCTCATTTGAAAGCAGAGAATTATCTTTCAACAAGCTATTTCATATTTCTTTTCTGACAAAATCAATCAAGTTTTCTTCCATGAATATCTTTTACTTCTCATTGTGTGTGCAAACATATGCTTAGCTGCTAGCTGAGTACCCAACATTGATTTAGTTACCTTATCAAATGAGGTGAACACATTCTGTTTACAAAGAGTTTTTCTGTAGCTTCCAGAAACATTGACATCTTATGCTATAATTACATTAAAATATTTGAAACTGCCTCATGCTGGCTGTGAGTTCCCAGGGTCTTGTTGCCTTTTCTGCCAGAGTTTTCTCAATGTTACTATATCAAGATTCTTAAATTTGCTTTGCATGAAGTCATAGCATCATGAAAATGGAGCTGGACAAATTACACGGCCAAAGCAAGATGAACTGTAAGAACTGGGGTCATTTTAACGGGTCTCATTTTTCTTTTACTGCTGGAAAAAAAATAACAACCCTGTAATATTTTGCTTTTTCATCTGCCTTTCATGTCTAAGTCCAAAACAATGGAGATATCTTAAATGTTTCACAAATCCTGTCTTTGGATACTAACTCTTACACAAGGAAATGAGAAAATCTCCATCCTCTGTGCTTCGGCTTTTGTGATAGAACAAGGTTATGTTGAGCAACTCCAGAGATTAAATCCTGAAAAAAAGATTATTTATTTGAATTACTGTTGCACCTACTAATACCAATCCAGACCCCTGGGTGATAGATGCTAAAAAGACACTCCTTGCCTTCAGGAACTTAAAATACGGATTTTGACCAGACATAACTGGAAGAAGTAAATCAAGGAGGAAATTGAAAAGCAAGTAGCAGAAAAGCAAGTAAATCACCTTACAAGGGATGTGTGTCATGTTTTACAGTTTGCTTAACCACAACCAACATTTTTTAAGGGAGCTCTTTTCACAGAATTTTTTCACTAAGCAAAGGGTTTATGTACATTATATGGTAAAAACTTCTTGTTGATTTCTAGTTGTCCCTGGTGTCCTAATTACATTGTTGTTGTTGTTGAGCCCTAATTATATTGTTTATTATTATTATTAATTATTATTATTATTTTGATATTATGTAGCTTATAGCTAGCTTCAAGTTTAGCCCTGTGTTGGCATCTCAACAGTAGTTATCAGGCATGAAAGCACCCTGGTGCTCAAGGTGTACCTGGCTTTTTGCTGGCTCAAGATGAGAAGCTGCCCCAGCTTGGCAATGGAATTGTAAATACCAGCTTCTGTTTTTCCCTCTAGCTTTCAGATATTAGCTAGGTGCGAGCTAAAACACTGTGCTGCTATTAAGCAAATTGGCCCTCCAAATGAATCTGTGGCTTTCTGAAGTTAAGCAAAATCTTAGAAAAGATTTATTCTATTGAATAAAAAATGTAGAGATATCTGAAGTTCTTCCTAAACCATGTAGTCAATCTCACTTTTGAGGAAGAATAAACAACATTAAAAACTGTCTTAGCGTGTTCACAGTTTATTCATAAAGAAAAAATAATAAATCTGCTTCCACCCACGAAGTAAAAACAAACAAATATAACGCATTTTCAAACGCTTGCTACTGGAGACCTCTTTCTCAGAATGTTCCATCTCGTTAATGTATATGGGTATTTTAATTGTTCAGAAGAAATGAAGGGGAACTAGTTACCAAAGGAGGTGTCTCTTTCTTCACTTCTCTAATTTTTCAGCAGCTTTATATATAATTAGAGATTGCTGATGCAGTGACTATTGTGAAACAAAAGAAGCTTGATTGCTGCACTATTATACATTGAAGGAGGGGGAAATCATTTACCATGATTGAATTTACTAATAAATATTTAATGGAATATTCTGTCCTAACATATTTAAACAATATACTATGCAGGGGGTGGTAAGTGTTAAGCAGAACAATTTTAAACTGTACGTCATTTTTTGTTATTTAATTGGACATCAGTCTCATGTCATAAATTCTTTACTTTGAATAAACATGTCTGCTTGTACTCCAGCTCATACATTATGATTTGTGGATTTTCAGTCTGAGCATTTTTTTTTTTAGCATCCTGTTAGCTATAACTTATCCTCTGCATTTATCAGAATGCCAAACACAAAATAATTCACTTAAATTGAAATTTAACTGCTTTCTTTTTTAACTTGCTAATATTACCTCTCTGAACCAATGATTTTTAGGTAAAAGAAGGGGAAAAATAAAGGTACAGTTACTGAAGATTTAATTTAAAATAGTCCTTAACCATGTGTTTATCTCTTTGACTTCATATCAGGTGTCAGATCAGTTAAGGACTTCATTATGGCATTTTCGTTTTAGCTTATTAACCCTCAGAGCAGTATCCAGGCCCAAGTTTGGCTCTTTGTGAAATGCACAGGAAGATGTGGCCTTTCATTTGGCAATCCAAGACAGACCCAAATTAAAAAGGACCTGTCTAGAGTAGGAAGCATGAAGTACATTGGTGTATATGGACTCGTGTTCCTGTTAGGCATCTGTATGAAGGATAACATGGAAGTTGCCTTCAACTATTCATGCTCAAAGGTCCTCCATATATTCATATCAGAGGCCAAGACCAACTCTGCTTTGTCCCAGAAGAAATGGGTGGAATTGTTCTCTCTTTTTGCAGTGATCTAATTCAATAAATAAAGAGGGAGAGATTCATGTTTGTTCTCTGTGACAGTTTACATGGTTCCAAGTCCACGTCTCCCCAGGAACTGTTTTAACCAGCAGGCTGTACACATGGCTGAGAAAGTACCTGTACACCTATAATTGCCTCCAGGCCCTTAGGTATTAAAGAATGAAAGATTCCTGGTGCTGTAAAAGGCAGAAAAAGAGTTTGAGTCTGCAATCCAGTAATGAGGGCTCTATCTCGGGAATGGAAGTTTGAGCCCCCTCGGGCTGCAAGGAAATTGAAGCTACATCTCAGTCCTCCTGGGCAAGCCTTTCAAACCAGTGGCTCTGGGATGCTCTTCTGGCAGTCAGCTTGAAGCCAGGCTGATGAGAAATGCAGGATGGTCCACCAGAGATTTGGAGGGTTGTCAGCAGTCTACTGGTCCAAAAGTGGGGGAAATGCTTCATTAAGCACTGCCACAGTTGCACCTTTTCTCTCTCTTTGGGGAGAGTTTTCACTAGAAAACAATGACATCAGCAATTTGGAGATGGTTTAATCATGTCAGCATGTACAATACCTTCTTTTACTAGGACAAAAGTTCGCTTTTTAATATATGGCAGTTTTATCAGTATTTATTATTTTGAAAGCATTTTTGTCTCTTTTGACCTTTATGAGATATTTTCAGTGAGCATAAATAATTCTAAAATGTATTTGATGTGAATCCAGTTGAAATTAATGCGGGGATTTCAAGGAGCTGATGTATTTAGTTAGTGTGTTCTGCATTTACAAGCAAAAGATACATAAATATATATATATATGCAACTGTGTGCTGGTATGAATGGCAAGACTTGGATGAGCTTCACATTGTATAGGAAAGTCACCATGTGAACAAATTTGTTTATCTGATTTCACAGATAAGTGTGTCTCTGTGAGAAGAATAGAGAGACATAAAGCAAAATCAAGCAAGAATAGTAATAAAAAAAAGAGAAGCAAAATAATTTATATTATCACCTTGATCTTTAAAAAGCTGGCTAAGGCTAAGTTTTAGCACACCCAAAGAAACCCCAGCCCTAGAATTCTCTTAATTCCTTCCTGTAATCCAAATCTAGGAGCCTGCATATCTGTTTTTTGGGTTTTTTTCCAAAGTTCTATCCTAGAATTCTCCTTAGATAACACATCTATATAAATATCATTATCTATACACACATGCATGTATACACACATGCATGGCTTCTAGATGACTATATTTAGTCTTTTCTCTAGAATTTCTTGTCTTAAAAAACAGAACTAAACATTGGTTTCTCATATGTTACCTAAAAATGTGGCCAAGCACAACACAGATTTTTTTTCTTGGAACATTTACAATTATTTTTCTTTTTGTTTTCTGTTTATCGTGATTTTATACTTTCTGACTTTATTGCCTTCGGTATCCACAGGCAACTTGTCCCATGAATGTTAAGATTTGTAAGAAAGTAATCTTTTTATTAGACCAGTTGATAAAGATGGAAAAAACAAGCATTTGAGCAGAACATCTTACAAACCTTGGGTCACTCTTTTACTCAGCCATACAGTTAAGATCAAATCATCTGTTGGATTGTTGTTGATATGCTGTTTTCCAAGCACAAAAACATGAGGTCATTTGTCACCATGCCTTCTTCTTAAAAAACTTCCTTATGTGTTGTTCTATTAATGTATCCATTGATTTTCCTAGATTTAAATTTTCTCCTTTATTAAGAATCAGTTAACTTTTGTCCTAGTATTCTT
>WAAD01005479.1:229-12380 GCA_013389945.1 Fregata magnificens
CCTCCCCCAGCACCCCCGTCCACCCCCCCTCCCCTCTCCTGCTTTCCCTCTCTGGTTTTCTGAGATACAAAAATAACTAAAGTCCAAGGCAGGCTGCGGCTCTGAACTAATATTTAAAATGCAAAATCATGGCAGAGTTCCACCCCCCCCCACCGCCCTTGTCTTGCAGTAAAAAGATATAAACAGAATAAATTACCTTCGCTCACTGGCTTACGAGAGTCCCTCTCTCCTGACCTGAATTTTAAGTCCTGGCTTGGTTGTAGCACGGAGCACCGATGATTTATGAAAAGCCAGCCACTTCTCTGCATATTTTCTCTGTTCAGCCAAGTGGTGGAATTTATCCTTCCTATACCATTACCGGCATTAATAACAGGGTGGCAAACGAGCCAGGCTGGGCTGAGCCCCGAGGGATCCCGCAGCCAGGAGCTGGAGCCATCACAAAGACACTGAGCTCTCACCACCCACGAAACAAAGCACCTTCTCCCCTTTTAATCGGTGGGTAAACTGAGGCAGGAGCACAGCCAGTTGCTCCCAGTGAATGGGTGAACACTGGCTGTTATTATCGTTGTTGTTGTTGTTATTATTATTATTATAACTGAACCCAAGGCATACACCTGAGGGCTGTTTGCAGGCTGCTGGGGCACCCTGTCCCCAGGGGGGATAGGCTGTAGGAGGGATTTTGGATGTTGCTGGCATGCTCCAAGCTGCCACCTCCCATGCAGGGGCCGGGGGGCTCTGTGCAGGAGGAGGGGGCTCAGCGGAGGCAGCCATCTGAGCAGCGACCCGCCGGCATGGAGGAGCTTTACCGGTTGGACCCGGCAGCTCGGAGCTGGGTGCAGGAGCCGAACCTTCCCCTAAGTCGCTGGCCGGGTGCTACTGCTGCCCCGGGCTTGCCCGTCCTGGCAAAAACCCACCTGCAGCTTGGTACTGGCGGAGGGGACCTGACGGTTGGGGAAAGCACAGCGGCCGGATCCAGGCCATGGGAGACAGGGCTGGCCTTGCGGGCAGCCGCTGGGTTCAGCCCGTTGGTTATCCCAGCCCTTTAACCACAGCCAGGTTTGGGGTCCCCATTGCAACCAGGGTCGGGGTAAAGCATCACAACTGAGATTGGGGTCCCCGTCGCGGCCAAGGTTGAGGTCCCTGGTCCTCATCACCCCAGCAGTCCCAAGAAGGCACCAGCACCCAGGTTCATGCCTCCAGCTGCAGGGTGACCATGGGTGACCCCCCACCAGCTGGGGCCATGCCCACCCCCGGTGGGGTGTCCCCCAGATAACCTGCACCCCTATGTCCCTGCCGGCGACATCCAAAGCCCGATCCCCCTCAGCTGGCACCCAAAGCCCGAGCGCTCCCTTGTCAAGGCAAGGAGAGGGCAAAGCTCCCTGTTGGGGTGCTCAGGGAGTCACCTCAAGCCCCACGGTCGTGCCCACGTCACCACCAGCAATAACCCCCGTGGGACCGTGCTGGGGAAACACCACCGCGAGCTCCCGGCTCCCCCCAGCCCCAGCAGAGCAGCATCAGTCCTGGGAATAAACTTTTTTTCAAAAGCTGTTGGGCAAACATCGATGCTATTTTTTTTTCTTGACCTTTTTCCCTTTTTTTTTTTTCTTTTTTTCAGAAGGGGAAGGTCTGCAGAAGGTGGAAAGTAATCAGGTTTTGGACCTGGGATAAAAAATTGCTGGAGTAGGTTGGGCTGACTCCTTATAATTAATAGTGTGCCTCGTAATAGGATTCTCCAGCCTTCGGTGCTCCCTGGAAACACCTTTTTACATAAGATATTGCTCACGATGGAGCAGCAGAGTTTTGATTTATGGGGTTTTGGCCTCCAAGAAGCATCTGGGGGGGGCTGGCCTGGCTGGTGGGACATATTGGGGGAGAGGGCAAAAGGGCGGAAGGCAGGGAGGGTGTTTCTGCGGGGTTGGCAGCCAGGTCCCGGGGCAGGTGCCTGGCCAGGGGAAAGGGCTTCCTGGGGGATGCCTGTGATCTGGGGGTTGAGCTGGTCCTGGGGCTGAGCCCCCTCTGCTCCGAAGGGGAGAGGAGGCTGAGAAGGGTTTTAGGGCAGGAAAGGGCTTGCCTCCCTGCCCAACATCACCAGGTGATGCTTGGGGCATGGGCTCCGCTGGGGAACCGGGGAGCAGTCGGGGTCGGGGAGCCCCAGTGGGAGCAAGACCCCCCCGTCACCCAGGGATGGGAGGAAGGAGTGGGGAGAGGTGTCACTGGGGGGATGCGAAAAACCCCGGGAGGTGCAATAGCAAAGGGCTAAAAGCAAACGCAGCGCTAGAGAGTGGGAATGGGGGTGAGCAGGAAAGCCTGGAGGAAAGTGGGGAATGGGAAAAAGAGTGGGATGGGGGAAAAAGAGGGATCACGGGAGCTCCGGGATGGGGTACACACACACACACACACGTGTGTCGATGCACCTCAGAGCCCGTGGGTGTTAAACACAGCCAGGGAGCTCCGCCAATAAATCACCGTAACAAGCGGGTCCGTGTGTGTTGTTCTCTTCTGACCGCGGACAGCGCGGCAGGAATGGGAGAAGATTGTAATAATTAATAATCATTAGAATAATAATGCATAAAGACAGTAGCAAAGTAATTAGTCAGAGAGGGAGCGCTTGCTAATTGAGGCAGGGAGCTGCGGTCCAAACAGCCTGGGGAGGAGAAGGGAAGGGAGGGGAGGGGGGGCGGAGGGCTGGGGGACGTGGAGGAGCACAGCCGGCACGTCCAAGGGGCAGAGCGGGACGCGTGTACCCCAGTCCTGCCATCGGACAGGCAGCGGAGGCACAGGCAGGGCCCCGGCTCCATCCCTGCCTGCAGTGTGAGCCCTGGTCTCATCCGCCCCGCGTGCCTCAGTTTCCCCATCCCTACATGGATGTTGTGTGCTGGGGCAGAGGCTGTGGGAGGAATCTGGCACAGCGTCTGCCGGGGAGCGGGGCTTTATTTCGGTTATTTTGGAAGGAAAGCACGCGGAGGGTGCCGACAGGGCTCCGTCGCGTCCCCCTCCTCGGGGTGGGTGTCACTCCAGCCCCAGCTGGCTCTTCAGGGCCCGCAGCTGGGCCACCTGGATGCCGCTGCCCCCGCACACCACCACCACCACTGAGGCTAGCGGGGTCCGCAGCCGCCCCTCGTGCTGCAGCCGCTGCAGCCGCCCCGTGTAGAGCAGGGCCAGGGCAGCCCCGCACGCCGGCTGCACCAGCATCCTCTCATCGTCTGCAGGGACAAGAGCGGGGGGACACCTTGAGCCACCCACCCACCCCATCCCCATCAGCCCCCTGACTCTGGCACGCCCCAGGCCAGTCCCAAGACCCGGCGGTGTCCCTGTCACCCCTGCCATGCCTGGCTGGCTCCTGCTCACCCAGAAACTGCTCCACGGCTCGCACCGCCTCCGCGTCCTCCACCACCTGGGAGATGACCTGGCACTCCTGGGCGCACTCCAGCGCCCGCGCCGCCACCGTCTTAGCTCCCAGGCACTTGGCCACGCTGGGCCAGGAGGGGAGGAAGGCGGTCAGGGTGCTCCCGGGACCCTTCGGTGAGCTGGGCTGAGACCCACCAACTCATTGCACGCATGGCCGCCCCCACAAAGCCCAGCTCACCTGGTGATGTCGGGCAGGGAGACAAGCCGGCCGGCCGCCAGCGCCGCGTGGAAGCTGTGAGCCCCCCGGGTCTCGGCAGCGATGATGGGGACGTCCTGCCAGCCCACCTGGCGCAGGCCGGCCACGACACCCGCCAGCAGCCCCCCGCCACCCACAGCCAGCAGGATGGCGTCCGGTTTGGTCTCCAGCAAGTCCTTCAGCTCCCGGACCAGGCTGGCGTGACCCTGCCTGCAGGGCGAGGCGGGGCGGGAGGATGCAGCCCAGGGGCACCCCGAGCCAGCCCGGACCTCAGGGATGGGGACCGGAGGCAGAAGCTGAGCCCTGGCAGCACTCACCACACCAAGGGGTGGTCGAAGGGGTGGATGCTGACCCAGCCCTTGGTCTGTGCCAGCTCCAGGGCTCTCCTGTTGGCTTCATCCCACACCTCGGGGGGGGGGCAAGAGGGACTCAGCAGGGCCGCATCCAGCCCTTGCACCCCGGAGGTGGGTCCCTTGTCACCGTGGGGCCGGGGGACGCCAGAAACCCATGCAGGGCACTGGGCTGAGGCGGGGGTCCCTGGGGTGACCCTGCCGCAATGCCGTGTGCAGGTGACACAGGAGGGGCACATTTTGGGATGGGGTTTGCCGTGCACATCCCCGGCATCGCAGAGCAGGCTCAGCTCAGGCTCAGCCCCCTCTGGGCCCCCCCAGACCCCAGTTTTAGGGGGCTGCTGCAGGGGTACCTGGCCGGAGACCTCCACCTCTGCCCCCAGCTCCTCCAGCTTGCGCACGGTGGCGGGGCCAGTGGTGCTGGGGACCACGACGGTGACTGGCAACCCCAGCTTCTTGGCCGCGTACGCCGCTGCCAGACCTGCGTTCCCCCCTACGGAAAGCGGGGGTCAGGCAGGGCTCGGTCCCCCCGGAACCTCCCGTATTACTCATGAGCATCCCTCATAGCTCCCCCCGCCTCAGCTCGGGACCCAATTACCTGAGGAGCAAACGAAGTGGCAGCAGCCCTTCTTGGCAGCCTGAAAGACAGGAGGGAAGGAGGGAAGGGGACGGCTGTCCCCCCACCATGCCCCCCATAAGGGCACGAGCAGCACCCTGCCCATGCGGTGCCCACCCTCACCTCCTGGCAGAGGTGACCAATGCCCCGGATCTTGAAGGAGCCCGTGGGCTGGACGTTTTCCAGCTTCATGTAGACCTTGGTGCCTGCTGCCTGGGACAGGGGCAGGCTCTCCAGGACGGGTGAGACAATGTGGAAGGGCTTCTCGTCCCTGCCAGACTGGGCTGCCATGGCCCTGGCGATGGATGCTCTGCCAGGGAGAGGTGGGGGAGCAGCTGGCTGCTCCCCGCAGGATCCCCCCCCATAGCCCAGCTGCCCATCCCAGACTCGGTTCAGGGCACTGGAGCCCCTCGGGTGGGACAGGGCTGTCCCCAGTGTCCCCTCCCGGCTTTGGGATGCAGCAGCGCCGAGCCCTGGGGTGCAGCGATGGCCCACCCTGCCAGAGCCCCAGGACAGGCTGGGCCACCCCCTCCTCCATCCTTCTGGTCCCCAAGCCCCCGGTGTCCCCAAGTGTTCCCCACACGCCCTGTCCCCTAACTGAGCCAGGGCCACCCCATGACAGGGATTACCTGGCGTCCCGTGGGACCTCGCTGCGTGTCCCCAGCTCCTTGCCTGAAGCTGCAGCAGAGTTTGGGGTACGGAGGAGGAAGAGGTGACGTTGGAGGGGCCGTGCCGGTGTCCCCAAGTCCCTGTGTCCAGTGGTGCAGCGGGGCGAGGGGCAGGGGTTAAACATTGCCCTGGCCCCAACTGTTTGCTCAGCGCCAGGCAGGTTTTTCCAACCACAGGGCTGGATCAGTGCCAAAAGCGCCCAGCCGTGGCCCGGGCACGGTGCCGGGTGCCCCCGCGGGGACAGCCACGTGTGGCCCCGGCAGCCAAATCCCAGCAGCCTTCGCGTGCCCAGGAGGTGGGATGTGGGCACCCAGGAGACAGGGGGAAAAGGAGAGGCAGCTCCCAAATGACTTTAGGGGTCCCCAAGGGTTTGCCCCCGCCAGCTGGGCACAAGCACCGGTTCTTCTTGGGTCCAGCCAGAAACGTGTCCCACTGGATTTGAGGACTTTGCCCGTTTGACTTGGATCTCCGGTGTAGCGAGGGCAGCCTGCGTGCCGCAAATCCCTGGTGGCCAGCCGAGACACCCCCCATCACCTCCAAACGAGCCATCACGCCCTGCCAAGCCTCCCCGTTCCGCAGCAGCCCTGGGCCCTGCTCTGAGCCACATGTCCCCAGGGGGGCTCAGCCCTGCCAGCTGGGTAAGGACCCCATGACAAGCCCCCCCCCCAGCCTGGCTGGGCAAGCCAGGCACCCCGCAGGCAGGAGGGGGCGGGGGGGGCGGGGGACGGTCCCTGCATGGCTTACGCAGGTGCCCCATGAGCATCCCTTGGAGATGGGGCTGCCCAGAGGGACCCAGCCAGAGCCCCGCCAAGCCCTGAGGTCCAGCAGCACCCGGGGGCTGCCAGGCAAAACAGGCAGAGCCCCCCCCACTTTCCTCCAGGACACCCCAGGACTCCTTGTCACCCAGCCCCGGTGACACCCCCCAGGGAACAGGTCCCCCCAGCGCGTGCCCTACCTCTGCACAGAGGGGCTGGCTCTGTCCTGGACAGGCGAGGAGGAGGAAGGTGGGATCTGGAGGAAGGTCGGTCCCTGGCTCCTCGCCCCGCAGCCGCAGAGGATTTCTCCCTGGCAGTGTCTGAAAGCAGAGGCACTTTGGCACAAGGTTAGTCCAGTCCCCTTTTGTGGTGGCTCCACAGGGGTCCCGAGGAGGGGCCGCTGCACACGAGCTGACACACGCACAAGACACAGCCGCGACACCACCAAAAGGGGTGCACTGGGAACCCCCCCGCACCCCCCTGGCTCTGCCCCACTGCCAGGCGGAGAGAAGTGAAACAGGCGCTGGAATACCAGATTTTGGTCCCCTGACCCAAATGGCGCTGCAAAGCCCCTCTGAGAGCATCACAGGTGACAGGCACCAAGCAGGGCACGAACTCCAGGACAGCCCCATCCCCGATGGAGCTGGCCTTTGGTGGCAACGAATGAACTAACCCCCTGGTGCTTACACCATCATTAGGCTTCAGAGTGAACAGCGCACAGCATGGGCAGGGTCAGCACAGAGGCACGGTGCTGCCTGCAGAGAGCAGGCGCCTCTGCACTGAGCCACGCTGCTTTTGGGGACTGGAAACGTGGGGGATGGTGAGGATTCCCTGAACGGGGGCAGCAAGGCAGGGGGAGGCACACAAGCCCCAGCTCCCTTGGGGGCCCATGGAGCGACCCCCCATCCCGCGGTGAGCAGAGGGGCTGCAAGTGCTTCCCTGGGGATGGGACAGGGATGGGCCCTGGGGACAGGCGCTGTGGAAGGGGTGCAAGGAGCACCCCCACCACTCACAGGGAGGAGGCCGGGGACCCCCTTGGTGAGGATGCTACATTTTGGCTCAGCCCTGGGATGCTCCGGGGTCCTTTTCCACCCCTCACCACCCTCCTCATCTCCCCTTTGGCTCCATCCCTGCCCCAGGGAAGGCGATGCCAGGCTGTCACCCGGTCACCTCCCCTGGCCAGGGTCCCTGGGTGACATGGCCTCAGCCACCGGCCGCTGCAGCTGAGGCCATATTTAACCACTTCTGTTTGTTTTTCTGCTTTTAAGAAAACAAAAAAAGGAAGGGAAGCAGCAATACAGCCGCCGCCGCCGCATTTCCAGCGTGCTCCATCCTCGGCATCGATGTGCCCGTCTCTCCTCACCACCCCGTCACTCGGTGGCAGTGACCTCCTCCTACCCAGGGAAACTGAGGCACAGGGACCCCCCAAGCAGCACCCCCTGCCCCGGGAGCCCCCACACCATGGGCACACCAGGGGGCATGGGCTCTGCCACCCGCCCACCTTACCCGCAACCCCCTCATCCCCCCACCACCCAGCACAGCAGGTTTTGGACACTCCACCCTGTCCAGGGCACCCATCTCAGCTTTTGGGGTGCCAGCACCCCAACAGCCCAGACCTGCTGCAACCCAGCCCCGTGCAGCCCCCAGGGAGCTGCAGAGGCCCCCAGCCCTGGTGAGAACCTGGCACCTTCAAAGCACTGCCGAGCACCAGCTCATTAATCCCCCAGTAATGACCTCGTTATTCCTAACGAGGCAGAGCGGATCAAGGGAGCTGAGGTAAGAGGATTTTGCAACGGGGGGTTTCAGAGCTGGGGGAACACAGGTGGCAGAGGAGGGGAAGACAAAAGGGACGAGGACGGTCACCCCGTCCTGGGGGGGTGAGCAGTGTGACCTCCCCCCTCCATCCCACAGCCCAGGCTCCCCCATTTCAGCAGCTCTGCCCCACACCAGGTACCCAGCCTGCTGCAGCAGCAGAGAAACCTTAGCAGCCTGCACCCCAAAAGAGCCCGGCCTGGCTGGCTGCACACCCTCCCACCGGGGCCAGGAGGCAGCAGAGAAGCAGGGAACACCCCGTTAATTTGAGGGGAGAAGACTGCTGCGTGAGCCCAACCCTTATACAAGACACCAGAGAATCTCGGCAGAGCGCAAAGCACAGCCACCACCTCCGCTGCACACAGACCGCTTTTTATTTGTCACAGCCAAACCAGCTCGCTCCCCTCCTCTCTGCCCAACGGGCAAGCCCCAGCCTCCCAGGACCCCCCCCCCGCCCTGTTTTCCGGGAAGAGCCCCCCCAAACCAGGTGTCAGCACCCAGGGAAACGTCCTGGGGCCAGAGCCCCTTGACGGGGAGGGGGCACGGCCACTTGCGCAGCACAGCTGGTACCACGGGGATGCGGCAGCGAGCAGCAGAAGCAGAAAGAGCCAGGGGGGCAGGGGACCCCCCCTTGCACCCAAAGCCAGTCCCCTGGGGGCAGGGGAGAGCCAGTAGCGCTGCCCCCCCAAAGGGCTCCCCACACAGGACAGACGCCCACAGATGGACAGATGCCTGCAGACGGACGGGTTCAGCCCCGGCGGTGGCCGCTCAGTCCCAGCGGACCTTGACGGGCGGGAAGGTCCAGAGGTCGGGGTGGCCCATGTGCAGCAGGGTGCTGCAGGGGGACGCGCTCCAGCGGAAGGGGGGCACGTCGTCCCAGGCGGGACCGCTGGCGGCCACCAGCCCAAAGGTGGGGGCCATGCCCGAGGAGGTGACCTGGTGTTGGGGGGGGAGAAAAAAAGAGGGGTGTAAGTCAACGCGGGGAAGGGGCAACGCAGCCCGGGGGGAGCTGTCGGGGTGCACCCCCAGAGAGGGGACCTCCAGCTTCCCCCCCTGGGGCTGCCCCATCTCCCCCACCTTCATGTCGGTGCCGCCGTGGCAGCGCTGGCGCAGGGCCGGGAAGGGGTAGGTGCCGTTGGGGGGGTTGAGGTCGGAGCGGGCGGAGATGGCATTCTCTGCGTTCTGGGGCGGGTCGCAGCCCTGGCACCGTGACAGCGGGTCCCGCAGGTAGTTGTTGGACCTGCAAAGCGGCCAAGGGAGAGTCGTGGTGAAGGTGGGGAAAAAACCCCGTATATAAATTTATAAGGAAGAAGAAATCGCCCCTGAGCGTTGCAAATCCCTGGGGGGGGTGGGGGGGTTTGGGGGGTCCCCAGCACCCACCTCATCAGGCGGACCATGGAGTCCAGGTCGTGCACCAGCGTCTGGTTCCGGCGGAAGATCTGGGCGCGCGGGTTCTTGTCATAGGTGAACCAGTCGCCGTATTTCTTCACCAGCTCTGGGTTCCCACTGGCGTTGAAGATCTCCTCGAAGTACCTGGGGCGGCGGGGGGAACCCAGCGAGTCAGCACCCAACGGCGGGGGGCAAGGCCAGCGTCGGCTGCCCCCCCTTTACGGGGCATCAGTGGGGTGGGGCGAGGCTGGACGGAGCTCACGGCAGGTTGTAGCTGGCCCAGTAGCCCTGCTGGTACAGCAGCTCCGTCTGATCGGCCGCCACCACCAGGCCCCTGCGCCGGGGGAAGAGCATCGGTCAGAGCAAACGGCGAAATCGAGCGTGGATGGGGTGGGTGGAACGTGCTGGGAAATGGGGCAGCCCAGCTGGGGGTCCCCGCTGCTGGGTTCCCACCGCAGCCAGGGGTGCCGGGTGCCCAGCAGCTGCATACAAGCATCCCCGGAGAGCCTTTAGCTGCAGACTGGCAGCGCAGGCAACTCCTGCCTGCATCTGCATCCCCATCGCCCAACTCTCACCCACTGGGCTGGGGCAGATGGGACCCTTAGGGCCTTCCCAAATCCGCGGGGACGGGGCTCTGGGAAGAAACGCTTCCACCATGGCTCAGCGCAGGGGCACTCACGGGATCTGCTCCAGCACAGTCAGCACGCCTGGCGGTGGGCTCGCTCTCCCCGGTGTGAAGGCGTTATAGTCCACCACCATCCACTGGTTGTTGTACCTGGCACGGAGAAGGGGGAAAGCATCCCTCCGGCAGCCGGCCTCTCCCCGGGGACTTCCCCGCTGCCTGGGGGGAGCATCCCTCCATCCGATCCCCCCTTCCCGTGACAGCCAGGGGGGATTCCCGCGCCCCATCCCGCCCCGCTCACGTGCCGCTGTTGAACCGTCGGAAGACGGCGGCCCACTCGGGACCGCTGCGGGCCAGGCGGTTGGCCACGATATTTCTCAGCCACTCCAGGACGCTGCCCCGTGGGTCCAGGTACTTCCACCGCGCGGGGTTGTTGTTCCCGATGGTGGTTTCCAGCGCTACCTGTGGGGAGGGGAGCGATGGGGAGGGCAGCGGGGCCGGGAGGGGTCCCCCAGGACAAGACCCCCACTCACCAACCCGCTGCTGAGGATGTAGAAGTCATCCCCGGAGAAGATGGTGCCGGGGTAGGAGGAAAACACCTGGATGCTCCCAGGGATCTGAGAATTGCCTGGAGGGGGAGATGCAAAAGCAGGGGAGAATCAGAAGGAGGGCGCCGGATGCAGCCCCCCCAGCCCAGCCCACGCACCGCCGGCCGAGGCACGGAAGGGCAGCGTGTACTTCTTGATGATGCGCAGCATGGACTGGTAGGAGGTCCAAGTGTCGTGGGCAACCAGGAGATCCTTGCGGCCCGGCAGCAGCTTGAGGAGGGCAGAGCAGGAGCCGGAGCCCAGGACGCGCCGTGGGGAGGAGCGGTTCAGGGCAGATTCCAGGTCCTCCAGGTCGCCCCCCAACTGCAGCAGGCTGGGGGGAAGCGAGACACGGGATATCAGGTGGGGGACGGCCTGGCCCAGGAGCCGAGCTGGCTCAGAGCTCTCCGTCCGTCTGTCTGGGCTGGAGGGTGTTTCTCCATCCCATCCTGGTGCAGGTGCGAGCACCCCAGCAGCCTGAATAGGGAGGGAAGGGTGAGCACAGCGGTGGGGAAACTGAGGCAGGGGGCTGCAGCAGGCCTGGCGGGGGGCACCCACCACCCAGCCCATGGTGCCAGGGAGGCGGGAGAGCCTGCCTTGGCTCCATCCTGCCCCAGCAGCAGAGAACAAGCGCCCTGAGAAGATGGGCAAAGAGGACGGGGAGCAGAACTGGGTGTCCCTGGACATCCAGGAATTGTCCCCGCAGCAGCCCCCCGGCCCCTGGGGCAACCATCCTTCATTCTCCATCACCTCCGAGAAGGAGCTTACAGGAAGCCGAAGGGTGCCAGGGTGAACCTGCCCCGAGGGAAGTCCAGGCGCCCGTTGTAGTTGTCCTCCAGCCCCTTCAGCTGCAGCAGGGCCAGGCGCACCTGCGGGGACAGGGGACAGAGCTGGCACGCGGCTCCCGCAGAGAAGAGGGGTGAGGGATTTCAGGGGGACGGGGTCCCCCCTTCCCCCAGGGGACGCAGCAGATCCAGCGGGTCCCGGCGCTGCCGCAGAGGCAGGAGGAGGTGTGGGGGGAAGCGATGCCGTCTGCGGGGCCGTGACTCAGCATCGGTGGCCGGGGGGGGACCGAGCCACCCCAACAGCGGCACGTGAGGCTCTGGCAGGGACAAAGTCATGAGTCGCCTCCGCTCGCCCAGGGGAAGAGGATCCACGGTGGCCAGAGCCCCGTCATCCTGCCTGGAGCCTGGCCAGGACCCCCGGCACCCCTCGCTGCCCTCGATTAAAGCCCCAATTAGCCCAGGGGGACGTAGGGGGGGTTCACCCTGGGTGGGGGTACCCCGTCCTCACCTGGTGCCAATACTCGGGGTCCTCCCCCTTCCCCATCTGCTCCTCCATCCAGCCCAGGTTGGCCTCGAGGTAGCTCCGCAGCTTCTGGCAGTACTCGCTCTCGTACTTGAAGGGGCCGCAGTAGCCCACCACGGTGTTCATCCAGTGCATGTACATCAGCTGGGGGGACGCGGCGTCGGCGTCACCGGTGGGGGTCAGCCGGGGGGAGAGGGGAAGGACCGCATCGCCCCCCTTGGGACCCCGCTTTCGGAGGGGTCACCCCTTACCTGCTCGGAGACGGCGGCCTCGGCGAGCCCGGCGGCGTAAGCCTGCAGGCTGTCGTTGTACGCGGCGTTGGTGGTCACCTCCAGGAAGGCCCAGCTGGGGGGGGGCACGGACACGCGTGGGACAAGGACACGGGTGGGGCACGGACACGGGTGGGCCGCCCCGCCCCCGCTCCGTGCGAGCCCCCCCC
>WAAD01005479.1:14950-71560 GCA_013389945.1 Fregata magnificens
CCGGGGCGCTCAGCCTGGCCGGGGTGCTGGTGGGGGACAACGGGGCGCAGCCAGCCGGGACCCCGCTGCCGCTGGACCTGGGGCGCACGGTCCCCCCCGGGGGGGATGCTCTGAGCCACGGCCGGGGCCCGGACGTGAGTGCAGGGGCTGGGGTGGGGTTTGGGAGGCGGCGGGAGGGATGTGGGTGCTGCTGGGGTGGTGGGGTCCCGTCCCCGCTTCCCCTGTCCCCGCCATCGCAACTAGGATTTCACCAGGATTTCCTCCGCTGATGGTTTTCTCCTTTGAGAACCTTGCCGCTTGCCAGGCCGGCGCGTTCCCATGGCCGGGGTTGGGTGGGGGGTGACGTGGGGCCCTGTGCTGCTGGGGACAGGGATGGGGACAAGGGCTCGCAGCCCCGCTGGCCCTGGCACAGCCTTTGAGCCACGCGCACGTAGCACGGAGGGGGAAACTGAGGCAGGGATGACGGTGACCTACTGAAAGCAGCCCAGCAGGGGGGCAGCGTCGCCCGCAGGGTGCCCGATGGCAGCTCTCGCTGGAGGGTGGTGGGTGCTCGGTGGGGACGGGACTCGGGGTGCCTGGCTCAGCACCCCATGCTCTGCCCCGCAGTGCTGGGAGGTGCGGAAACGCAACAGCTCTGAGTGGTGCCGCTTTGTCCGGAGCAACCCTGACTGCCGGCTGGAAGGCGGCTTCCTCGACTACCTCGAGGGGGTCTTCTGCGTCTTCCCCCCCCGGCTGCTCCCCCTGGCCGTCACCCTCTACGTAAGGACGGGAGCGGGGATGATGCTGCTGGGGGATGCTCGGCTTCGGGGGCACAGGGTGGGGACCCCACCGACTCCTCTCTCTGCCACCCCTGACCCCGCAGGCTCTCTGGCTCCTGTACCTGTTCGTCATCCTCGGCGTGACGGCAGAGAAGTTGTGAGTAGCCCCGCGGTGGAGGGGATGGTCCCCGGGGTGAGCAGGGAGCCCCGTGGTCCTGGAGCAGCCCCGTCAGCCCTCTCTGCCGCCTTTTGCCCTTCCAGCTTCTGCCCCAACTTATCGGCCATCTCCACCAACCTGAAGCTGTCTCACAACGTGGCAGTATCCTTGTGGGCGGCGGGGGGCCTCGGCCAGAGAGGGGGGATGCAGGGACGGGACAGGGTGAGGTGGCATGACGGGGGCACTTCTGCAAACCCTCGGCACCATGCCAGGGGAAACCAATTTGGAGCGTGAGCCAGAGACGGTGGTGGGGTGAGTGGCGGCGTGCCGGCACTCGGGGGGGGGAGCCCTGTGTCCCTGCGGGGAGGAGGCCACCAGGTCTTTTCCTTGACGTCCCCTCTCCATGGTGTCACCTTCCTGGCCTTTGGCAATGGGGCACCGGATGTCTTCAGCGCTGTGGTGGCCTTCTCCGACCCGCGGACGGCGGGGCTGGCCATTGGGGCTGTCTTTGGTAAGGAGACCCCCACTGGGGGCTGCCGGCTCAGGGCTGGTGACGGGTTGGGGGGGACACTGCGGGGCCGTGGGATGTTCCCCCCCTGAGAGGGACCCGTCACGTTGGCAGGCGCCGGCGTGTTCGTGACCACGGTGGTGGCCGGCGGCATCGCTCTGGTCAAGCCCTTCACGGCCGCCTCCAGGCCCTTCCTCAGGGATGTCGTCTTCTACATGGTGGCCGTCTTCCTCACCTTCATGGTCCTCTACTTCGGCAGGATCACGCTGGGAGAGGCCCTGGGTGAGCGTCACGGGGGGCTGGGGCTGGGGGGGTGGTGGGAGCAGCCTGGGGGTGCCATAACCCCCCGTTGCTCCCCCCATCCCAGGTTACCTGGGGCTGTATGTCTTCTATGTCTCCACCGTGGTGCTCTGCACCTGGATTCACCGGCGGCGGCGGGGGGAAGGGCTGGCCCCCTCCGGACCCTGGGAGCCAGGTAAGGGCCACCCGGCTGTGCTGACGGGGACCCCCGGTGTGCTGGGGTCTCCCTCCACCCCCCACCCCTCCTCTCTTTTCCCCCCCAGAGATGCCGACAGATGCTGAAGAGCAGGAGTCCTCGGGCACAAACAGCGGGGACTACGGTACGTCGTTCCTGGTGGGCTCGGGGCTGGCTCCGCTCTGTCCTCGGGGGTGGTCGGGGGTCCCAGGGACCCCCAGGCTGCTGCATGTGTGACCGAGCCCATGGGGTGGCTGTGGCCGGGTGCTACTCTGGAGCCGTGCAGGCGACCTCAGCCCCATGCTGGAAGGGCCGGGTGGGGACCGGGGAGCCCCCCGCCCTGCTCAGCCACCACGGCCCCTCGCAGGCGAGGAGTACCAGCCCCTGCTCCCCTCCCGGGAGACCTCCCTGCGCATCCTCACCACTGCCCTCAGCCCCTTGGACTACCGCAAGTGGAGGAGGAAGCCCTGGTACTGGCGGCTCTTCAAGGTGTTCAAGGTAACTGGAGGGGGGGACACAAGCCGGGAGGAGCCCCCGCACGGGGCGTCCCCCTCCCTGCTGGCCCCTGGGGCTGCGTCACCCCTGGGCTTTGCAATGGGGATGGTGGGGGACGGGTCATGGGGCACCTCCCGGAGTGTCCCACCTTGGGGGTCCTCCATCCCTGCTCACAGCCGCTCCTCCCAGGTGCCTGTAGAGCTGGTGCTGCTGCTCACCGTTCCCGTCGTGGACCCCGACAGGGATGACCTGAACTGGAAGAGACCCCTCAACTGCCTGCACGTCCTCACCAGCCCCCTGCTCTGCATCCTCACCCTGAAGTCTGGCGCCTGTAAGAGCCCTGGCAGCCCTGGACACCCAGGAGGGGACGGGACCGAGGTGGCCACCAAAGCCCTGGGGACCGCAGGAGCCCTTTGGAGCTGGCACCCCATCTGGGGCGGGGAGGACGGGCCAGCGAAGAGCCAAGCTGGGGGCCTGGTGTGTGGCTGGATGGCTCCGTCCTCCCCCCAGGGGTGGGGGTTTGGGCCCCCCCCAGGTCCTGGGGGAAAAATAGGGCAGGCCTGGCCTCCCTGGGGAAACTGAGGCACAGAGGGGAGCAGCTCTGTGAGGGCTTAGGGTAGAGGTGGCTTTTGGGGGACAACGCTTTACATCATACCACGAGCCTGGTCGGATCCTGCCCCAGCCCATGCGGTGCCTGCCGGGCCGCCCTGATGCCCCCTCTTTCCACCATGGGCAGATGGGCTGTACCAGATCCAGGGCATCTTCCCAGTCTGGGGACTGGTCACACTGGTTGGCTCTGTCCTGGCCATCATCACCTTCCTCACCACAAGCAATGAGGAGCCGCCCAAGTACCACTGCGTAAGGTGCCCCCCCAGCCCTGAATGCCCACTGGGGACCAGCCCGGCCCACTCTGGACTCGGCTGAGGGTCCTGGGGGCAGAGCAGGAGCCAGGACCTCCTTCCCGGTCCCCAGTGGCCCCAGGAGGGGTTGGAGGCATGCAGAGTCCTGCGGGCTGCACCCAGCGACCAGTTTACCCCTCCACCCGGCAGATATTTGCTTTCCTTGGGTTTTTGGCCAGTGCCATGTGGATCAACGCTGCGGCCACGGAGCTGGTGAACATCCTACGGACCCTGGGTGTCATCTTCCAGCTGAGCAACACCGTGCTGGGCTTGACGCTGCTGGCCTGGGGCAATAGCGTCGGCGGTAAGGGCTCTGCTGCGCCCCAGTGCCACCCCAGGGGCGCCCGTCCTCCTGGCATCTGCCAAGGTCTCCCCTTCTCCCTCTGCAGACACCTTCTCTGACCTCACCATGGCACGGCAGGGCTATCCCCGCATGGCCTTCTCCGCCTGCTTCGGGGGCATCATCTTCAGTATCCTTTGGGTGCCGGGGGGAGGTGGTGGCGATACTAGGGGCAGGGGCTGCCTCAGTTTCCCTGCCTGCAGCCCAGGGAGAGCTCCTGCTCCTGGGAAGGAGCTGGGCAGGATCCATGCCAGAGTCCCTGGGATGTTGGCAGCCTCCCTGGTGCTCGCACAGTGCGGGGGGACTGGCGTGGTATTTGTGAACTGCAGGAGCTCCACGGATGGAGCCAGCAGCATCCCCCCCGTCCCCACTGCTGTCCCAGCCCCAGTGGGGTGGGGGTTTGGGCTGGAGTCTGGCAGATTTGGGATCTACCAAAGGGAAGAAGGGGAAGAGGCTGTGCCACTTTCCGGGAAGCTTTGCCTGGTTCCCAGACCAGGCTGAAGCCTCTCCTCCTTGATCGCTCCGGGCCGTATTCGCCACAAACAGGCAACAGCCTCGGGGCGCAGGCAGAGAGGAGGGGGGCTGGTGCCATCCCCCTCCCCGGGGCGGGAGGGATGTGGCCGGCTCTGTCGCTCCCCCGAGGTCCCCTGCGCTGCCTCTCAGTCCTGAACGTGCCCCAGACATCCTGGTTGGTGTGGGACTCGGCTGCCTGCTGCAGATGACCAGCAGCCAGCTGGTGGTGAAGGTAAGGCTGCAGCGATACGGTGGCAGGGGTCAGGCTGGCAGCAGGACCCCAGTGTCACTCCACATCACTCCCCATCTCTCTGGCAGCTGGAGCCCGACAGCCTCCTGGTCTGGATCCTTGCTGGGGCCCTGGGACTGAGCTTGGTCTTCTCCTTCGTGTCGGTGCCAGCGCAGTGCTTCCAGCTGGGCAAGGCGTACGGCATCTGCCTCATCCTCTACTACCTGGCCTTCCTCTGCGTGGCCCTGCTGACCGAGTTCAGGGTGATCCGCCTCTCCGTCATCTGACCGGCCCCACCGCCAGCAGGAGATGCACATCCATCCCTGGCTCTCGCTCTGCCTCCCTGCCGGATCGGGGCCTCGCTGTCCCCTCTCCCTGTCCCTGCCAGGGAGGACAAGGCCACCTTGACCCCAACCATGCTGCTGCCACCACATGCTGGAGGCATCACGTGCCAGCCCAGCCCTCGGCCTTCGCTTTCTGGGGTGGGGAGGGTTGCTTGTTTGCTTGTGCTTTGGGAAAGGAAAAAGAGCTGTTAGTCATTAGCTACGTCCTCTCCCCGCTCTGTTTAATCTTGTTTAACTCAAGGCAGCTCTGAGCAGGAGGGAGGTTAAGACCTCGGCTTCCTCCGCTCCCGGTGGCAGGGGCAGAGGAGAGGGGAGCTCCGGCCCAGGGTCACAACAGGAGAAGTTTTACCTCTTCAACCACTTTACTTTCCCCTCCCCGTCTCCATCCTGCCTGCTCTGGGACAGGGCTGGGGCGGTTGTGCTGTGAAGGTCTGAGCAGGTTTGTCATTGCAAAGGACGTGACGTGTTCACACTGCGGGTTTGAAATAGCAGCCGAGGCAAAGCGAGACGGGGTTAAGGTGAGACAAAGCTCCAGGGCAGTGCTTGGTTTTAATGCAAGCAAAGCTGGAGGGGGGAAACAAAAATAAACCCCGGACCAAGGGAGGCTGGTTTCCCCTGCTTTTTTAAGCTGTGTTTTTCAACCTGAGTTTTGGATCCTACTTTTCTCCTGCTAGGGTGGACAGAGCTGTAGGAAAGGATGTGGAGGTTTCCACACACAGTGTTAGCCTCTGCAAGACTAGGTTTAGGCACTGTTAAAAAAAAAAAAAAAACACCAAAAAAACCCAAAAACAAACTGCAATAAAAAAAACCAAACACAAACCCAACCTCGACTTGGTGGTGTTTGCTGTGAGGGTGTTTTCTCCTGCTCTGTGCTAGCGTAACACAACCCTTACCCAGCACCATGCCTTTGGAGGGGGAGAGGGAACAGCCGTAGCTTCTCCGGAGCTGAGCCAGCAGCAGCAGATGAGCCTGGGGGGCTGACACCCTGGGCCACGCAGGGCTGTTTTCCCCAGTGGCTCAGGGAAGTGGTTTCCTCCCGGTTTACCAGCAGTTGATTTCTCAACAGCAGTCACATGCGCCTGACTCAGCCATTCAGTTGCGCGGTTGCGAACTGCAGCGTCACAGCGGTCCCGGCACGGGGTCAGCACGGGCTGTGAGGGCCATTACTCAGCTCCCCTGGGATGGGGACACCAGTGGGACAGCCCACGGTCCCAGGGGAAGCGGAGCGCGTGGGCTGGGGCTTCCGCTCCCTGTCGGAGGGTCCGCAGGGCGCAGGCTAGAAAGCAAACTGCCGTTAGGAACAGACAACCACATTTCTGCTCCGTGGGGAGAGAGGGGCTGTTTTGCAATAAGCACAACTGCCAGACCTGGTTCCTGCTCCCTTCTCGGGGTGCCAGCAGCCTCCTGGGCCTGGACCATTTCTCCTTTTTCTAACCAGATACAGGCTTTCACAAAAAATAATGCTCCCTGTGCCTGCAGCTATTGGCTCTGCCCCGAACCTGCTCACAAGTTACCAGCAGCTGCTGGAATTATCTGGGGAGACAAGCCCCACTTCCTTATGCACAGCAGGGCTAAAGCAATCAAAACTGCAGCCAACGTACCAATACAGAGGTACAGGGTCAAAAAAACACCTTCTAACCTTAAACATTGCATTGGTTAAGCTTTAAAAAACTTAAGTTTGAAAGCATTATCTTAACACTTAGGAAAAAAACTGGCAGGGGCAAGAGCAGAAGGGAAGCTGGGCTTTGCAATGTCCAGGAACGAGAATTCAGAGCAGCTCGGCAGGGCATGCATGCAAAATATGCCCACGCAAGCAGTTGCCACTGGAGAGGGAGGGCGGGCGGGCACGCACTGCTCCTCTTCAAACACTGTGGAAATGCTTCAGCTGCAGCCAAGCCCTGCTTCTGGAATAACACGGGAAGGAGGAAAGGAAGCTGCTGCCTTTACAAAGCCGAGGATGCTTTTTATTAGTGTGCTTGAAAAAATCTAGAGAACGTTTTACAGACGTGTCCATAAAATCATTTTATAAACAAAACACCAGCATACAAAATTCTGCAGTGCTTCCTCCCTTGCTCCCTACAAAATGATTGTCTCCGTCGTTAGTCTGTGTGTCAGGTGGGGGAGAGGAGGATAAATAGAAGGGGATGCCCCGTACTCAAACTTTGTTTCCTTCCAAAGTCGTATGGAAGAAGTAAACTTCTGCGACCCTCCTTGGTTTACAAAAATAATTACTACAGTGTGTACATGGGGGCAGATCAACACCTCAGCACGAAACCACAGAAGCAGCACCTGAGCCCTAAACCCCAGTCCAAGCATTCTCGTCTCTGTGACACGAAAGCCCTGTTATTGCATGTGAAGCAGGTTAGTGCTCCCCTCAACATAGCTTAAAGTTGCAGCTCCTTTCACACCCAGAAAACACCCCAAAAAAAAAGTCACTGACAGCCCTGCAAGGAGAAATAGGCTGTAGGGGAATGCGGAGTTTAAACACAGCCACATTTTTTTTTCCCCCTAACCTTCACAATGCTTTTTCATCCTGCCCACAACTTAGAACAGAATAAACAACATCTCCTCCAGCCCCAGGACTAATCGGGATAAATCTCCCAGGCTGCGACTCCATGCAGAGCAACTGCAAGAGCAACAACTGCACTGCTCATTAATTTGTGGTCGAATTTATGGTTTGGAAAACAGCCCTTTAAGGTCCTTCACGGTTCAGCTCAGAAGCAGTTTCATACCTGCAGTACCCAGAAAGGAAACAAAGAGTTGCCCCGAGACACCCAGGGAATTTGGCAAGGGCTGAGAGCAGACACTGGTGTGCGTGCTGCCCGGAAAGCTGCTCACCCACTCTTTCCATCCCATAGCCCAAATGCTCCCACCATGCTATGCAAGGAGAGGTTTTCAGAAGCAGCTCCGTCTTGCCTACTTTTGAAAGTCTCATCCACCCAGGAAATGCTCCTGAGCTGCCTGGGTAGGATCAGTCCTCTCCCGCTGTCCTTGTGCCACATGGTGAGGCTACCAAGGAAAAAACAGGTATGTGGGACAAAGGGAAAGGGCACACAGACCTCCCACTGCCTGATCTATCTGGAGGAAGGAGAAAGCCTCCCCAGCAAGCTCTACTCTTAGTCTGAACCTGAGAAACTATCAAACAGCAAGAGGGGAGGGGAGCCTCCCAGCTGACAGCTACTTCTAGCCCTCAGCACTTTCTGTGCTGACAGGGAAAAAAAACGGGACTTACAGAGACAGGTTCTCATCGTGTTGCGGGCAATGAAACACAAGTGATGACGCAACCTGCCACGATCACAGAATAAACGTGGCAGAGCTGGGAAGGGATCTCTTTTCCCCTTTCCTTCCCATCCCTCAGCTACCAGGTCTGGCAGCCTCCTTGCCAGCTGCAGATAAGCAGACGGGCGAGAAGAATCATCATCTTCCATGTTCCTCCTGCATCCAAAATTCAGGGGAACAGTACAGCTCTTCAGTGGATCTTCCTAAGAGCCGACTCAGTTGGCATTTGCTACCCTGGGGAACATTTCTGCAAGGCTGAGAGCAAGGGAAGAGCAACTCTGCTGCGCTGGGACTCGCTCACCTGTATAAACAAAGCAATGACCTGGCTGAGGACTAACCAGCAGTACTGTTTGATGCCCATAAGCTCTCCTTAATCCAGAGCCAGGCAGAAATAAGTCAGACTTGGAGCTGCAAAACCTTCCACTTCTTCCTCCTAGTCATCTATCTGAGCTAAGGACCAGCCAGAGATTTGCCCTTTACAGAGCAACTGGCCAAGTGGCAGAGGTCAACAGCCACCGTCACCCTGCAGAATCCCCCCTCTCACTGAACAGAGGCAGGAGCTTTGGGGTTTGCAGAGGCGATCCCAATCCCGGGCAGTGCCAGGGGCAGAACTGACCGGCAGCGATGCAGATACTGGAGAGCTACAGCAGAGACAGAGTTTGTCTCCCCAAACTCCTGTCCCACCTATGGTCATAACACAATGAGATGCTGGCCCTCAGTTCTGTCTCCAGCTGCCAGAGGACTGCTCGGGGACAGCTAAATTCAATAAACAGAGCTGAATTTACTACAGGGAGTGCATCTAGATGTGCCAAAAAGGAGGGGAAAGGCAGGCTGCTCTTCCAAAAGTGCTGAGATTTCACACCACCTCCCCTTTCTTTGCATAAGGAAGGTGGAGAAGCAACAAAAACTCACTCCCTGATCTTTTATTCCTAGGTTAATGGTACCCTTTAAGCAAAAGGGATCTTCAAAAAGGGCAAAAGTTTTAATATTAAGCAGGTGGCTTCAGCGCATTTCCTGCTGCTAATGGATTACACATCCCTTTCCCCAAGGTCTGTTAGTGGTAAGACAAACAGCAGGCTCAAGCCTGGGAAGCGGCTCAGAGGGAGAAGGTCTCAGTTCTGTCCAAGATGTTCACTCTGTGCTGAGCATGGGCATCATGCTCAATATGGGTGTAGCAGCCTTACACAGAGTCCCCCGGGCCTCTGGTTTTTCAGCAATTCACTGCCTAGGGGAAGGGATTTAAACCCTAAAGCCGAACAGTACACTGAACAGATCTATATACATCATCCCAATATATACGCTTGAAGTAATACTCTAGGTTATTGCATAGAAGGCAGCTTGCGTTAGCTAGGCCTAAATGACAGTCTGGGAGCGTTGTCGGAGGCTCAGGGGCTTCAGAGAGCTGTTGGAAGCAGATGGAGGCTCTTGCAACGGTGTCTGAGATTCTTCTTTTCTGGAATGCTCCTCGTACCATTCCTGCAACAGGAGGTCAAACACACAGAGATCAGGCTCTGCCCCACACTGGCCTCGCAGCTCCCCCAGCAGGACCCCGAAGGGCAGAGCCTTCGGCTCCTCTGCCATGTGAGGGCACATTTGCTCAGGCACAGAGGGGCTCTTTCCAAAGCCTAACCTCCTGGAACAACCTGGTTAACTGCAGCATGGCTGTGATGGACGCACCGAGACCTTGCCACTCACAGTCCAAGCAAGAAGTACCAGCTATGGCTCAGCTACAGTTGGCTGAACTGACAAACCTGGGCAAGGAAACCTCCCTCTCTCAGGATGCCCCTCCTGAACGTCTTGGACTCCAGTATTGATGTCCCCAGGTGTTTGGGATTTGGAGAGTTGCTCCCAATCCTGGGCAGCCCAGAGACCAAGCAGAACAGGCAGGGAGCTTCTCTGCAGATTTCCACCCAGCTCCATGGCAAATAACATGTTTATTTTTGTTAGGGGGACTGAAGACTCATCCCCAAGCTAGCTGCCCAAGGGACAAAGGACAGATTCAAATGGTTATGAGAGTAATTCTTTCAGTACTAATCCTTACATTAGCCCATGACCTTCAACCTGGAGGTGAATGTCTGGCAGGCACTACCGTGACAAAGTCCATGGCATAAAGCTCCTGACCACAAAGGGCACTAGCAGTAACGCCCTAAATAATGCAGGGAATCAGCTAATTTAAGTGTTTCCCATCTTTGTTAGCCTGCTGTTCTGAAGGAAAACCAGGCAGCATTGCTTGCACCAAGCAGCACTCTGCCTGGGAGAACACTTGATTTCTGTGTCAGACAGACACGCCCAAGCTCAAACACAATCACATTCCAGTGGCTTAGCAAATTAGTGTTCAGCAGCCAAGCCCCAGGAACGCATGTGCTTGTAGCCCCAGCAAACACGTCTACCTCGGTGAGTCTAGGGAAGCTCAGGAAGCTGGACTACCTACGCACACACCAAGCGTGTGGTTGCTGTGACTCGGCTGACCCACACCTGCACAGCCGGGCACCTGGACCTGCTGAGGAGGCTCTGATGTGCTCTGTGGTTTAAGAAAGTCCCTGAGTGCAAGAACGGATCAATCTAAAGTACACTTCATCCGCTGCCCACCCTTCTCACAGAGCACATGGCTGCCTGGGTCTTGGAGGAAGAAGGCCTCCTGTGTTTAAAAGGATGGTTTATTACTCTAGGCAATGTTCTGCTCAGCACAGAGACTCGATATTTCCAACGCAGGCCCACATACCTGTATCTCCTCCTCATACATCTTCATACTCAAATCACTCTTGGTCCTTGATCTCCGTCCCAGAAACAGTGTTGACATTTGCTGAAGGGTTGGGGGAAGGAGGAGGAAAAAACCAAAAAAAGACACTCATCAGTCACTGAGCAGCTCACAGAATCAGTCCCTGGAACTTCAGGTGTCCTTCATGCGGACACCCATCATCCACTGATGAGCTCGGGCTATCATGCTCTCTTTCTTTTGCCATGGGAAAAAGGCGTTTCAGGGTGCACATCACCTAAACAAATGCGGGCATCTACTTCAGGCTGAGACAAATCACACTGAGCAGGTCCCCAAAGACTACAGAGGGAGCTGTAGCTCGGACAGATGCATCTGTCAGTGGTGCTTAATTTAGTCAGATGAACATAACATCAGTGCCTGGAACAAGGCTCAAACCCAAGCTTCCAAATAAGATCTCACCTAAGAACAATTTCTGGTCCCACTTCTCTAGACCACACCATTTACTCCATGGGCCTGGACTTCTTAAATCATGTAAGCAGAGAGCTGAACTCTGAATAACTCTCTGACCACATGAGTTACATGAACAGGACTGAGAAGCAAAAGAAACTTCAGGTCTGGCATCATCATTCTGGACTCCACTGCAAGACTGAGGACAGCATCCTCCTTTCGTTATATTGTCTTGAAAACTACTTCTGATCAGCATCATCACCGCTATTCTGAATTTTGTCTGTGTGAACAAGAGCTCAGCCTTTAACTACCAAGCCAACCAAAGCAAACAGAGGTCACCTAAGAGACTGTAGCATCTGCACTTTGTAGTGGTGATACAAGAATATAATGGCTATTATTAAAACAACCACTTAAGCTCTTCCCAGATGCATGAGACAACAGTTCTGAGACAAGAGCAGTTACCCAGGTCAGCTCATTTTTCCAATTGTCCATCCTGTTTTGGAATGAAAATGTAAGCAGTGCCATGGAGAAAGGAAGCCTGGTGTTTGGAATCGATACCATCATATTGCTGCATAATGTTTCAGGACTGTCCGGGCCTAAGTCTACAATGGCACAGAGAGAGAGGCAGGAGAATTACAAGACAGTGGCTTCCTTAGAGAAAAATAAATATCCTTTTTTCCAGACAGTACTGGGCCAGGACAGCTCTACGTGAAGTTAGAGGCAGAAAATAGCAATGAGCCTGTGTCTAGGTTATTCAGAGTGTCAAGGCTATTCAGGGGAAATTCAGTTGCTACTTTTCTAGAGCAGCAAAACTTTGTGCCAATGCTGCAGAGTTCCTCCAGTAGCTCAGCCCTCAATGCTACAAAGACACATGCAGCTTCTCTCTTCTTACCCCGTATTTGTCCATCTGCAAAACGATCTTCTGTAGCTGAGCGGTTTCAGTGGCAGCTGAACTCCGCTTGTACAGCTCGATTATGCCAACCACTTCCTCCTTGGAGATCTCCTTCTCCAGCACAATGCCATTGTCTTCTGGAGACGTAAGAAAAAGAGAAAAAAATGGCACCGAGATGAACATTGCTTCATCAGCTGCTACAATAATCCTGGAGGGCAAAGCTTAACAGCACACAGGACCAAGCCAGGAGTCAGGCACAGCCTGTACCTACTTTTGTGACTACAACAGGTACGTCCTTGTTCCCCAACAAGGCAGGGAAGAAGTTAACTAGTGTGTAGGGTCAGCAAGCATCTCAGCTTTTTAAAACATCACGCTCCTCAGCATCTTAAAAAAAAATCTTGTACCTTTTTGTTTGCCTGTAAATTAACTAGCAAAGCAACTAATCACACAGGAATTGCTGCCTTTTGGCCTTCAACTGCCTAACACGGCTTGGGAGTTAAGTGCTAACAAATATCTTTTACTGCACCCTTCAAACTGGGTGCAGGAAGGATCACAATGAAAAGTGTTTCTGTAACTAGCAACGCCTGGCTCCTATGGGCCTACGCCACACATTTGGATCTTCTGGCACCTAAGAAAGATGAGGGGATGATCAAAGCTATTCCCATGGCTTGGGCCTTCACCATGTTTCTGCAGGGAAGACTGGCGTTAAATGTATGCTTGCTGTAGCTGTATCTCCTTCCTGCAGAAAAGTGTAAAGAATTATTAAGATTAGTCTGCACGGAGAATGAATAGAAAAGCCTGGGTGTAGATCACCTGAAGGAATAGCAGGAGAAGGGCTATAAGAGATCAATGTGTTTATGGCACCTAAATTAGCAGGTCATGAAGTTACATGCAGTTTCAGACACCGAGCTCAGGAGACAAAGAACAGTGAGCAAAATGGATGACTCACAGGGGTGAGGGGACGGAGAGACTAGTCACCGTCAGTTCCTAAAGGGTACAGAAAGGTATGTCCAAAACCAGCACGTAGTCACCAGTCTAAGTACAACTCGGAGATGTGGAAAGAACTGGATAGGCAGTGTCCCTTGTCCTCTATGCCATGGCACAGAGTGCTGGCAAACCACTTGGATCCAGCGTCTTGGTGCCTGAATGCTGGACAAGCCGCTTGGAGACATGTTCTGGTGCTGGTGAGTGTACCAGTGAGGGAGGGAAATTGGTTTTAAAAGAAAAATCACCTTCCCTTCCTGTAAGGTCTCTTGTTGAGCTTTGCTACATCATTGCTGTAATGTTTCCTAGATTTCTTTCATGAAATGCATGCAGACTTCCCATCTTTAAATAATTTGGTTGAAATGGCTCAAGTAGTTGAAGTTTACATGTGTGCACGCGCACACACACACACACACACAGATACACACATGCATACACATACACACACACACACACTTTCAGGGGAGTTGTGGAGAAGAGATCAGGGGCAGAGCAGAAAGGCCGGAGAGAAATATCACACAAAAGCATAAGAATGAGCTTAGGAAGTCAGGCTAAAACAAAAATCTGGTCTTTGATGGCCAACCCCCTTCTCTCCTACAGACATAAGACACCAGGGAGGGAAGACACAATGTTGTAGGTTGGCCAGCCCTCAGTTCTGACCTTCTGAATCTTGGTTCTTCCGAGTGTAGTTCATGCGGAAGACGAAAGCATCCAGAATAAAAGCCACGATGATTGTCATCACCACCTGGGAGAGGACATGAACAGAAGAGATCAGGAGGCTGCTGCTGGGAGACTCTTCCAGCCCAATTCAACACGAAGCTAAGCATTTGGTCTGTGCTTCAACTCCATAGAATCATAGAATGGTTTGGGCTGGAAGGGACCTTTAAAGGTCATCTAGTCCAACCCCCCTGCCACAGGCAGGGACATCTTCAACTAGCTCAGGTTGCTCAGAGCCCCGTCCAACCTGACCTTGAATGTTTCCAGGGATGGGGCATCTACCACCTCTCCGGACAACCTGTTCAGTGTTTCACCACCCTCATTGTAAAACATTTCTTCCTTATATCTAGTCTGAATCTACCCTCTTTTAGTTTAAAACCATTACCCCTTGTCCTATTGCAACAGGCCCTACTAAAAAGTTTGTCCCCATCTTTCTTATAAGCCCCCTTTAAGTATTGAAAGGCTGCAATAAGGTCTCCCCAGAGCCTTCTCTTCTCCGGGCTGAACAACCCCAACTCTCTCAGCCTTTCTTCATAGCAGAGGTGCTCCATCCCTCTGATCATTTTTGTGGCCTCCTCTGGACCCGCTCCAACCGGTCCACGTCCTTCCTGTGCTGAGGACCCCAGAGCTGCACGCAGTACTGCAGGTGGGGTGTCACCAGAGCAGAGTAGAGGGGCAGAATCACCTCCCCCGACCTGCTGGCCATGCTGCTTTTGGTGCAGCCCAGGATACGGTTGGCTTTCTGGGCTGCGAGTGCACATTGTCGGCTCATGTCCAGCTTTTCATCCACCAGTACCCCCAAGTCCTTCTCTGCAGGGCTGCTCTCAATCCCTTCATCCCTCATCCATGCTCCTCCATGGCAGAAGAGATGCACGTCACACATCTACCTGTGAGTAAACTGCTAACAGTCAACCACAACAGGGACAGAACAAAACTCTGTGCTGCCCCAGTCCTTACCCCAGGCCCAGATTTGTGCAGCATCAGCTTTGTCAATGCCCATAAATTCAACTTTCTGCAAGTGATGTGGACTCACACCTGCTTCTGGAAGATGTTTATGTAGAAGGGCAAAGTTGTCCTCATTTAGGGATGGAAGCTCCCTCTGGAGCACAGTAAAAGCTGTCTCCCCTCCTCATCCCCACTATTTGATGCACAAAGCATGTCCAGAAACCTACCATGGTCACGATATAGAAGATCATGAAGTAAAGACGGCTCCAGTGAGTGGTTTGGGACGTCACCCCTTCCTAAAGAGGAGAGGGAAGAAGTCAGTAGTGCACAAAAGAGAGAGTCTGCTGTTAACTGCTTGCTGACAGACATAAAACAGCATAAACACTATCTATCTCTCATTTATGGCTCCACAGTTAGCCCCAGGGACCGCCTGTGCAATGCTCAATGCCCCAACTGGTCCTTGCAGCTAGTCTGCCTCTCAAGCTAAAAAGCGAGGTTCCTATATGCAAACATATAGAACATTTAAAGCCTGTGGCTGTATGAACCATTGCTGCTACGAGAGCACAGCTTGGACAGCAGGGTAACAAGCTGGAATACAGAGTGACTTCACTTGTCCAGATTGCGAAACCTGGCCTGAAGGCTGGTCAAGATTCACAAGAAAACGTGCCCAGCAGCATGCCAGAGGTCAAATGTCACCCAACAATCAGGAGCAAAAGATGTCTGGCAACAAGAAGTGACAATGTTGGGCCCATCACCAATCACCAGGGGAAGAAAGCAGTGGTGGCGTGGAACATCTAGCTCAACTGGCAAAGAGTCTGTGCCATCTATACACACAAGGTAGCTGAGGTTTACTTACCATGATGATGTACCAGTCATTGACGACCGTCAGCTCAAACAGCGTGACTGTATACAAGTGGGAGAAAAAATACAGACAATTGCTTTATCCATCCTGACCTACTTTACAGTGATTCTTAAACAAAGTATTTGACAGGGAAGACTGACATGAGACACCGAAGTTTCAATACAGCCAGCAAATCGGAGACAGAATGCAGACCCTCATCACCGCAATTACCTCAGACAAAGAGGGTTAGACCCACAGAACCAGGAGCGTGGCTTAATCTATATTTCTTAAAAAAAAAAAAAAAAAAATTCAGAAACAGACCTGACTCTTTCTACCAGAGAGCATGGAGACCTCTGAAATCTCCAGGAGATAAACATCTCTGCTCATACATTAAGAAAAATCATGGAGAGTAATCAACACATTCAGATTATTCTTCATCAGTGGGTTTAAAGAAATGTATTAGCATCACTATTGGTTCTTTAGAAGGGTAGGGACTTAAACATCTCTGGAAGTCTGGCCTGATTACCAGTCAGAACAGATCTGCTGGCTTCACACTGGCTTGTAAGAGATGTCTGCTTACCTTGCAAAACAGTCATGGCACAATTAGTCAGCTGCAGTTCTCCAGACAGAAAGAGCAGGATGCTGAGTGTTTGAGGTGCATTAATAGGACTCTCTGGGAGAGTCCCAGGGTTACATGAGCATTACAGTCCCGCCACCCAGCTCTGCAGGAACACAGATGCACTAAGGAATAGTCTTTGCTACAGACAAAACTGCCCTTACCAAAGCTGTTCAAAATGTTGTCAAAGTTGTTGAGATAGTAATAACCTTCTTCCACAACTGTCTTGTTGCCAACTGTATGATTCACCCAGCGGTAGGAATCTGCGACTGTGCTTGTGCTGGTTGGAGAAACCAGGACACAGAATAAGGGAAGTGGAAAAGCAAGGAAAACCTCAAGGGTTATAAATACCAAAACACTTAGAAGGTGGTGAGCGGGGTGGCAGTTTCTACCTCTTGGCCAACACTTGCCTTTTACTCTGCAAGAAAGCCTCTGTCCTTCACAGCTTGGCACAAGCCCAGGGACCACAGGGAGTGTTTCTAATCATTCAGCAAACATTACACCAGAGAAACTGAGTGTTTGAGTTAGACTCCTTGGCTCACACCCTTAAAGCTTGGCATTTCCAAGTGGTCTGCCATCATTTAAGATGAAGAAGGGCACAGGACAGCTTAGCTTCCAAGACCAGGTGAATTTATTGTGTACAAAGTGACGCCTAAATATGTAACACGTCTAGCAGAGCAACTCTGGTGTCACCAAGATAAAAATCTCAACTTTGCTCTAGAGCAGCTGTTACGAGAGGTTCCGGCCACAGTATCATGAATAAGTCCTTCCAGTGCAGCTACCTGAGGCAAGTTACAGAGCTTATTAAAACCAGCCAACCCCGCCACAGAAGTCTCTCCCTTTCCAAATGCAATGCAAAAGCCGGTTCATCCAATCTTACCTAGAGAAGTGAAGTGTCTCCCCTAGATTTTCCCAGCATGTTGCCTTAGCTGCAAAACCCCATTTAGACCCTCCTCTAGCCCCTTCTCCCCAGGGAGACAGAGCTGCCAGAGGCACTGCTACTGGCTGTCCACCAAACCCACTGCAAAGGGGGATGGATTTGCAGTACTCACTTGCAGCAGTTCGGGTAGACCACGCCAGCAAAGAACTCCATGCCAACAATGGCAAAGCAATAGTAGAAGATCAGCAGGGTTAAGCCCAGGCTGGAGGCAAAAACAGAAAGAGTACTGTCCTACTCAAGAGTTGCTAAGGCAGCGAAACACAAAGTCACAGGCTGGTTTCTCTGGAAGGAGTTTCCAACAGATGGGAAGCAGCACTGAAAACCCCAGACCACCCTTCCCTGCTACTGTGGCTCTGCCATTCTTTGCCTTCTCTCATTCAAGAAGTCCTTGGACAAGGAGCTTGCCGCTTGCTGAAGAGAGAAACTAAAGAGCAGCCTGGATTCCCTCCCAGTCTGTCTTTTCGTGGTAAACAAACGTCTCTCCACAGCTTCTTTAATAAAGAACAACGCACACTGGTTCTGCCCTCTCCACGTCCTTGGATGCAGGGATTGTGCCAAGAACAGGGTTCTCTAGCTAACACGCTCTCCTCAGGCCTCCTTCAAGGGAATAAGGTCTGAGGATGCCCCACTCAAACACCAAGCTCCTTCTGCCCTGCCATTTCACAATAATGCTCTTGAGTGGCTGTACTAAGGACAAGGAAGCATCTGGGGCTGAGTATATTCACGCCAATGTTCCTCCCCAAATGGGCCTCCCCTCTCACCAAAAGCTGGGATGGGGGAGAAAAGTTAAACAAGCATCGACTCTTAGTTATCCTCCTAACACAAAAGCAGGAGGAGGCCCAGGGGGCTGGAGTGTTGCTTATCGCAAACTGCTCCAAGAAATTGGGAGATTAACACTCCACTGCGGCACACTGAAGAATCAGTAACAATCAATTGACAGATTAGAGCATAAACACCTCTAGCAGGTTTGACAGGTCCCTATCCTGACCCCAGCCCTAGACACTAAACCTTCACTCCCCTCTCCCCGCCATCACCCGAAAGACATTGGTACCTGGCCATCCGGGGGAACAACTCAAACATAGTGTCCAGGACATTTCTGTAGCGTTTCTTCAATTTAAATAGCCTGAAAGTAGAAGCCAGTAGTTACCTATGCACTGCAACTTTCCTGGTGGTGTTGGGAATAGTTAAACAGAGTCTCCCAGTTCCCTGTACCTCCCAGGTCAATGAACAGTAAGGTTTCCTGACACCAAACTCACAGGATCTGCTCTTGCTCAAGTGCTCTCTGCTCACCTAACAATGTCCTGCTGTCCCATCTGAATGTTTATGACACATTCAACTAAGTGTTTACAGGATTGAGGATTCTCAAGGAAAAGTCTGTGTCTTTTTACACAGCATGATGCATAAATAGCTATTTAAAAAAAAAAAATCATAAGAACATAAACTAGTCCTGTGTACAGGGTCAGGATTCATTACTCCTTTGCCCAGACACAAACTTTTCTGTGTTTCCCCCATGACCCAATAAAAATTGATGAAAGAAAACTACATTGTGCCTGCTAATTTAAGATTTGGCAACTCCATCAGCCTTTACAGAGAAACACAGCTGCCAAACACAGGCTTTGGCAGGGGAGCAACAGAGAAAACATTCCCCCCCCCCCCCCCCCNCCCCCCTTGAGTGTCATAAAGTGTTCTTTAAATCCTCACTGAAGAGCTAAATTGCATTAGCTTGTTTTTAACAAAACAACATTTTGCCTCTCAGATGCCTTCCACCTATGGCGCTCAAAGTGTTCTGCAAAGGTGAATGTACCTCCGTAACAGCCTTGAAATGAGAGGGTTAATCAGACCCATCTTACTGAGCTGCAAAGAGGTTACAGGCCGCAGTCTTGCTTAAAGTGTGAGATGCAGTTAGAGCAGGGTTGTACTTCACCCTAGAAAGCAGCATCCTTTGAAAACTGTAATTTCTGGTAATTCAATGGAAATTATTAAACTGGCTCAGACTGTCTCACCCTGACAGAAGAGCTTTTCTCTGAACAGCATCAGACAATTTAGAGGAGGTGTAAGAACCCCACGAAGGCAGACACAGGATAATCTGCCCCCGGTAAATCCCTTGATCTCTATTAGAGATCAGCTTAAGCTCCAAAGCACAGGGTTTCATATCCCATTCTAAGTTTTTGTTATCGTTCATTTTGATAACTCTGGCTAATCTCATTACCCCACGCAATTCCTGTCTGCCATGGTCACGTACCCACAGAGCAACCCTTGCCCTCTCCTGGTAAGGAGTTCGGTCCCCAACTGGATTGATGGAAAAACCAGCCTGGCTGTTTTCTTCCCCACCTGCTCTCTGTACCCCCTGCCCAGCCTTCCTGTCTCACCTCAGCAGCTGAAGGGGTCGCAAGACCACAATGAAGTAGAACGGCTCCATGTTAAACGCCAGTGCCATGAGCCCCAAAAATGCAAAGAGGGTGACTGAGAAGTCAAAGCTAGAAAGAAAAAAAAAAAAAAAATAAAAAAATAAGGCCAATGGTTTATCACTGGTGTCTCAGCAGAGAGGAGGTACTTGATGCTGCTCCAGCCTAACAGGATGCACAAGGCCAAGGGCAGAAGGATTATAATAGCCTGCTGATGGCCTCATCTACAGGCCTAAAAACTCATCTCAGAAGTCAGTCTTTCTAACCCAACAACTTTTGCCATCTCTCTCTCAAAAAGTCAGTGTGCACTTACAGATTCCAACCCGAGGACAGGTACTCTACAGGCCCCAGTCCAGTTGTCTTCAGGAGCAGCTCCACGCCATAGACTGTAAAACAAGATGACAGCCATGGACAGAAATAAATGGCATCACATGGAGGGCTCATGCAAAGGCTTGCCCTCAAAGATGTGCTTTAAGTACAGGACTGCTGAACATAGGTTTAACAGACTCCCACCCATCCTCCTTATTCTCGGTGAGATGCCAAAGAGACACTTTCCCTCCAAATCAACACATTTTCCTGTATTCGTGGTGATTTCTCTCCAGAGCAGTGTACAAAGCAGTTAGCTGGCTAACACGCTATAAATGTTGAGGCACAAGCTCCTGTAGGAAAGGCCACAAAGTGGTGTAGGGAATTCAGTCCTGCCTGTTCATTTCCTTCTACCTCAGTGGAACGTATCCACATCCCATAGCCTAGCCTTGACCCGCAGGGAGAGATCCTTTCAAAGAGGAGCCATCCGAGTACTTCAATCCCTGTTCTGGCAGCACATTGTGAGCCTGTAGGTTAAACAATGCCACAATAACATGATGATGCCCTGTTTCAGTCATCCCAAAGTCTTTCTTTCCAGGTTCCAGGGTGGGACAGAAGTAAAGAGCTGGATGACAACATCCTTGTGAAAAGAAGTGTTGCGGAGTGCCTCTGCCTTCAAACCTTCGTAACAAGTGTTTTGAACACTAATGGCCAGGGAAGCATTACAGCTACCCAACAGTCAAATAAGAGGTTAGCAACCTCTCCTAGCTTCTCCAAAGAACCTCCTGCTGCAGTTTTACACACTATTTTGATTGAATGGAGCTATACTTTTCTTCTCCTCTTGAGCAAGAGACACTGTCAGGAGAAGCGAAGTGAATTCGCATCACGGAAGAGTTCCATGGCAGTGCAACGACCCAGCACATGAAGTTCCAATTGCTTATACTTGGGCTGAAAAGGAAGACTAATGTACACGTTTACAGAGGGGACGATGTTCAATTAGAAAACTCAGCCTGTCAGCTAGTTCATCTAGTCCTTTCAGGCTTCTCCTCAACCTGCCCCTGCACTCTGCACTCCAACAGGACCGCCTTGCTTTGCGTGGCAGAGCACCAGCTCATAGCTGCAATCAGATCAGAGCTGGTAATGCCTCCTGGAATAGTCAGTGCAGCACAGAGCAACGTGAGCAACTCCACACAGAGCCATCACAAGTCTGGAGGAGCTTATCACTTTGCACGCTGTGCCTAACAAAACAAGGCTATTCTGCTCTCGGGGCTGAAGCCAGCTTTAAGAGTAATACAGCAGCTTTTGCAGAGAGTTGCACCAGAGATAAGAGGCTCCCCAGACTGCAGTGGCACAGGGAACTGTGTAACAGTGCAGCAGTGTTCACGTGGGTCTGTGTGGATGCTGATGGTCCCTGCCAGGCACAGCATTGTTCTAGATGGAGTCTGTACACCTGTGGCTAAGTTTTAACTTCAGACTGAATAATCTTCTGCGAACAGAGCTGTTTATTCTCCTCCCAGCTCCTTATGAAATGACACAGCTCCGTTGGGAGGCATCAGCTTACTTGTGAGGAAGACTATGTAGCTCCATGGGACGTTTCTGGAAAAGAAATTCCCTCCTGCAAGACACAAGAAGAACTTTTTCTAGCCTTCCCTTTATTCAATCCCCCAGCATCATAGTCAAGAAACAAGCTGCGATGTTTCCTACCTTGCAGCATGAAGGTTTCAACAAGAATCCAAATTCCATTCACAGCCACCACAGTATCTGGAAAACAAAGTAAAAACCCATAGCAAAACCAGTCCTGGACCAGAGGACATGCATTTCCTAGGCTAACAAAAAGAGTACAATATAGGACAAGTGGCAGGGTCAGTGTTTCCAATTCAACTAACAAATCAAACTCATAACTTGGGAGAGTTGCAAAACTTCTACCCTGACTTTTCCCAGGCCTTTAACAGATGCAGTACCTTTATCTACAGAAGGAAGCAAAACTAAAACAAAACAATGGTCTGAATCATGCTTGATCATTTTTATTCATAATTATCTTACATTCTGCCATGTTATTACCTGCATATTTCAGCTTCCTCCTAGTTCTGGAGCAAGATCTTGAGAACCACTAGGTCCCCAGCAGTGCAGTACAAAGGAAGAGTTCCCAACAGTGCAGGACAAAGCCCTGTTGGCTTGGATCTATTGCTGCTCCCCAACATTCAAATCCTGAGAACTGGAGGTGCAGGACTTCTCCTTTTCACTCAGTTCTCACTCCACCCCACTCTCTTTAGTTTAGCATCCTAATTTACAAAAAACATCTCCTCCAACATTCAAAAAAAACCCCCAGATTACTGAGCAGGAACAAGTTGTTTAGAACATAGCGAGTAGCACCACAAGTAAGCACGCTTTCTCCTCTAGAGAAGAGGAGCACAGAATCATTCTTGCAGGCAGTACAGTGACCAAGCAATCCCTCCAGCAACGAGGATGCTTGCACCTTCTGAAGCGCAAACAGAAGAAGCTGGTGACTGGCAAGGCAGTTCCTTACCCAGCATCCTTCAGCTGCAAGATAAAAACCTCAAGGCTTGTGAAAGCTAACCACCAACCTACCCAAATGTAACAAGCTGACTCCTACAGAATCAGACCCACAAGTGCGTTACGAAGCAGTGAACCAACGAGCCTCTCCAGAGGACTCAACACAGCGAGAGCTGAGAGCCCAGGCTGCAGCAGTGGTCAGTACGAGCATGCAGCTCCCTCCCTCTCCATCAAAACTCCAGAATTTGCACACAAGCCATGCCTCAAACCAAAGACCAGGCCCCACCATGCTGAGTCCTTGGAGGGGCTGGCACAGACAGAGCTTCCCAGATCCAGACGATGAAGGGAGCCTAGCAGAGAGACAGGTCATTACTTCTACTTACACATGGTGTATTGGAACACGCGAGACTTCACAAGGATGTTGATGCCTGCGTGAAGGAAAGTATGACAAAACAAACATTTACGCGATCCTCCATACCTCACACGCAGCTTCCTCTATCTTCTCCTTAGAGACATTTTTCATACCAATCCTCAGCACAGAAACTAAGCAGATTAGCAGATTATTAACTTTTACTTCTTGGGACCAAGTTCAAATTTCCTCTAGAATTTTAGCAGCAATGAACTCACTGTCCTTAACCCCCGAGATGCCTTTTTTTTTCTCTACTAGTTCTGTGATGTGGATAGAGGTAAATGCAGCTGCTGAAGCACTGCCCGTGTTTGGAACACCACATATGCTGTCAAGGAGGGTTGAGTGCATCAGCAGAGATATGTAGGACGCCTACAGTAGCTGTGTGTTTGGATCAAGATGGTGTTAATTGTTTCCCACTAGCATACAGCGCTGAAAAAGAATTGCAGGTAAGTTCTTATTTCTGAATGGCTACAGTCAGTCAGGAAACTTGGGACATGGGAGATAAGTCACATTTGCAAGACAGATTACACTGACGGGTATTTCAGACCTCTTTCCCCTTCCCAAGCAGCTGCAGTTGACCTGTACAAGCGTTGCAACCACATCTTGGGACTAAGAAGCCTAGCAGCTTTTGTGAAAACGCAAATCCCACTCCACAGTCACTGCTGCGAGTTGCTGCCTGGGATATGGAGAAACTCTATAAACTCTACTAGATTCAGCAATCGTAAATCCCCACCTAACCCCTGTGCTGAAAAAGGAATACAGCCCTCCATGACCTCAGGGTCTGGTTCGCTACAGAGCTTCTGCCAAGAGGTCTCTTATTTTAAGGAAGCCAGGGTTTGGGTCAGAGCACAGGGAATATTTACATGACAGAAATCTTCCTTGGAGACTCTGAATACAAGGCTCTGGCCTTGGAGGCTCTGAATACACAGAGAGTTGGTTAGTAGGCCTTCCCTCAGCTGTTTGCCAGGGACATAAGAGCAGGTCCCTTCAGAGGACCCTGTCTTTGTAAAGAAATGCTTTTCCTGTCAGTTGAACACATGCTGTCATGAAAACACAGCCTGTTACCTTTAAAAATAAGGAATGCTGTCCGTGGAAGGTCATCAAACCAGTGCTCACGATTTCGTTTTGCCTGGAAGCGGAACAGCCGTGATCAGAAGTCAATGCTACATCCATACAAAAAATGTGCAGTGATGGAGACCCACCTTATCCCCATCATCTGCTTCTTTTAGATTGCCTTTGAGTCTCACCCACCTTCTCTTTAATCACTGACCTCCTTTGCTCTCCCTCCCACACATGCTTCCCCTCTTCTCCACCCAAAAAATACTTACCTTCCATTTTAAGCCAACAACTTCATAGAAATTGTAAAAATCCTTTAGACTGCAAAACAGAAAGAAGCATCTGATCAGAGCCTTGGAGTTGATTAGATCCTTAATTGTCCTTGTCAGGCATCATCAGTAGAGAATCCCTGGAATTTATTAACTCCTTATTAGAACTGCAGCCACAGCTGATATAACTCAACACTGACCTCTTCCCCATCTGGCCAAAGGTTACTGACTGACAACAGCCAGAACGGGGTGCAAAGCCTACCTTCTTTCTGTAACACTACAGCCCTTAGAGGAAACTCTGTCTCTACTGAACTCCAGAATTTTACCACTGAGAGGAAAGACCTGAGGCTTAGGTAGCAAACTCCAAGGGATAGAGTTTGTACTACTCTTCATGAAGAAGTCTTGGACTGTCTTAATTACTCGTACAGTCCTTTTCTCACATCTTTGCACATTTTCTTTTCAAGGTAACAATGAAATTTGAAAAAGGACATGAAAGCAAAGAAACTCATAAAACATGAGTGCCTGTCTAGGTGCTCAGGGTCAGGCCTGTAACAGCTTTTAGGTGTCTGAAAGTGAGGATGCTGAACTTCTCAGACTCTTACTGGCATCATCAGGTGCCTAAATTTAAGAACTCAGCCTTTCTCCCTATGCCATTTGCAACACTTCTCTGTGGCACTTGACTTTAAGGAGAAGCATTGGCACCAGTGTCATGGGAGACTCACTCCGAGCCTGTCTGTGGCCAGAACAAAGGAAAAGGAAGAGAAGGTCTCCTGCTCTAATTCCCTCTACTTCCATGCTGGCTGGAGTTAGCTGCACCCACCCACCAGAATGGTAATTCTCTGCCTCATAACACAGAGGATGACAGTCCTGAAAGCACCAGCAGAACCAGATTTTAATTAACAAAACCCTGGGGGACACAGCCAGCTGCTGGAAAAAAACAAAAACTTGTTAAGCTGCGAGGCTGCACTGTGTGAAGAAATGCTCCTTGCAGGCTCTAATGCTGTTCCTCAATTTCTCGCTCCTCTGTTCTGGCAGGGGAGGTGGGAAACAGAGGCTGCCTGGTGACTGCCAGCACAGCGCTGTATCCACAAGAGGGCACGCAGGAACTCCATCACCTCCCTAGAAAACCCTCAACTCTCAGGCTACCCACCCCTCCAAGCTCCCTGCTTCCCAGATAAATCCTTTCAATCACGTAACTATTCCCACATCCCAGACAAGGTTTCTTCCATAAACCCAGCTGTCTTCTCTGACGCACAGCCTAGCTTCAGAGAGTGAAGCAACCTCCCTGCTCTGGGTGCAGCAGTAAGACCATCCTACCTGACTAAAGGAGTATTGCTTTGATTCAGTGCTTTGAAAGTGAGATATCGCTCTCTGGCACACATCCGAGGCTTGTAAAACCGCAACAGCCCTTCAAAGTGCTTGAAGGAAATTCCAGACGGCCTCTAGAAACAAGGGAATGTTGTCATAAGCAGCGACATCAGGCAGAAGCACATAGAGGCTACCGTATTTAATTATCACTCTGGATTTGTTTTAAGCAGGATTTCTACATTGTCGTAAGATGCCATTATAACTAAGTCCCGAAAGTACCCTAGGCTATTACTTTAACGTACTGAGCTTATCCCAGAGCACAGAGATCAGAAAGCTCTCCTGGCAGTCGGTCCTTCCAGCAAATGCAGAGCTGTTCCCTGTTGCCCTATCATGTGAAAATTGTCCAACCAGACACCCCAAGCAACAGAGTTCAACCACTCTTCTTGGGAAATTAGTAGACAGCCTAACAGATCCCATTACTGGCACTTTTTTAAGACTATCAGCTATTCCTCAGGAACTGTTCATATAATGAATGTGCCCTAAACATGAACTAATCTGCTAGAAGTGGGTCAGTTATTTTTGGGCCTTATTCCTCTTCCTGCTCCACAAGTTAAGCAAGAAATCAACCCTCTCCCCCAATGCTCTGTCCCTGTAAAGAGTTGTTTGTAGGTGAATTACTTCTGTTTCTGCACCATTTACTCATGCAGTATCTAGCAACTGTACTGTACCTTCACATGTATAACCCACCCCTCCTCTAAGTACTGGTGCTTGAGAAGCAAGTCCTTAATTGACCCACACTGAATCAGAGAGAAATCAATGATTGCATGCTCTCCAGAACAAACTTCACTCATTTTATCAAGACACTTCCATAACCTCACTTGGGGCTGAAATTCAGACTACTTTGGTTTTTCTCCAGAAACAGATATAAACAAGTTACACAAATGAAAAAACAGTAGCCCTTGGTGAGTATGATTTACAGTCAACAGACATAAATCATCTTTTCTGGAACACGCTCCTTAAACACTCCAGACCGCTGCTGTTCTTAAAACGCTGCTGACTTCCCCTCCTGGCGCACCCCAGCCTGTTCTCAGTCTCCCTGCAGGGCCCCATACCTGTTTGGTGATCAGCAAGCGGTAGGCATGCTGTATGGCCGTGCGCTTGTGCAGCAGCAAGGACTTAAACTTCCTCTTCTCTATGTCATTGAAAGTGTCGAACACAACAGCGAGAAGCTGCAGAGAGAAGACAGGAGAGATCCTTATACGCTGCAGCTACCTGAGCCAGTGCTTCTCGAGCAGGCAGGAACATCCAGAGGCAAGGAGAGGCATTGTCTGCAAGAGGAATTTACTAAGCACTACACTGACTGAGGCAGAATGGAGTCAGCGAGGGCCCGTTGGCCGTAAGGGATCCCACAAAAGGATCACCAAGCACACTGCACACACACTGATCCAGTTTTTGGAAGAGGTCCAGATGTTTCTGGCCTCCTAACACTCGCTAGTAGTTTTAAGAGCTAAGGCTAAACCCCACAGATGCCAACAGAAAACAGTATCAAAAGGTTTATTAAAATGCCCTGATGTCTCCCTGGAAAGTGGGTTTCGAGGGCTGCTTTCTGGACTCACCCTTCCACGGGAGCTTTGGCAAGCGCATGTCAAAACTAACCCTCCATCGAGGACGGCAGCAGTGAAATCCAAGCCCACTACAAGCATCAAATCACTCACCTTGGGTTGCAGAATTCCTCAACTCCTTTGACAACCCCTTTTCCACCGCTCCAATCCTCACCTGAGCTGGTCTTGGCCCTGTCCTAGATGCTGCAAGAAGCAGAGCTGGCACAGCAGCCATGCTCTCACACTGCAGTTATCAGCATGCTTCAAGTCCTGCCATACTTAGTAACTCCATCCCCTTCAAACCGATTTACAAAGTATTTCAGGCAAGCCCAGATAATAAAATGCCATTTTATGATAAATAATTAAGACAGAAAAGGACAATAAATTTCATGCAACTGAGGATGTCACTCCAAGCATGATATTAATGTGAGAGAAGTTGAAAGATACTGGTATCATTCTGTTTTCTGCGATTTAATTCAACCCCTTGTGGTTAAACATTAAAAGACTCCTATGCGTAGCAAAGCTGCCGCTCCCAGAAGTATTCTGCCAAAGGGTCTCAGATTATTACAAAGCACTCTTGGGAATGGGGAAGACTCTGCTAGGCAATGAGCTCCAAAGTCAGGCAGAGAGAAGTCAAGTGCTTCAACAAGAGACTCACCAAGTTCATGATGAAGTACAGCTCAATGGAGAGATACACTATGAAGAAGACACAGGACCAGCGGTTCCGGGCATAAGATGGCATCATCACATCAGGGAAACTGCATCCGAAAAAGACACAAGTTTAAGCACCAGATAGCTCACACTACACTTCCCACTACAAAGGCAAGAGGCAGAGGACACAGGTGTGTCTGTAAACCCACATCCAAAGATCTGCGCGTTTCTGCAAAACATGTGGTTGCTGGTGACACAGAAGCTTGTGCCTAGCAACGAGCAGCAAGAACATGGAGGCATGATGAAAAAAATAAATATGAAAAGCACACTCCCTGCACATCCCAAAAACCAAATGGGCAAAGGGGATTTGTAACGTGGCTAAGGGCTGTGCTTTGATACTTAGCAACGACAGCAATACAGCCTTGGTGTAGGAGTGTTACAACCTAAGATTTATTCCATCCTTTGCTAATTTCCTAATCCTCAGAGCTCTCCCTGACAGCAGATCAATATTTACCCACTGTTGTTATCCCCCCTTCCTAGCAGATAGGTGAACCGAAGCAGAGGAATAGGAAGTTACTTCACAACAGCAAACTGTTGGCTGACAAAGGAGCACAAATAGAAACTTTCCCTTCTTTGACCAAGGCCTAATAAAGCCCTTTCCCCCCTTATTGCCCTCACAGTGATGAAGTGGTGTGAGTCACTTAGAGATAACTCTGCAACTGAGGTCACAGTGTCCTAAAACAAAACGAAATACCGGTTCTTCCCATGCAGGCTGACCCAGGAAATCTCTCTCTCATGCAGAGGAAAGGGGTCTCATTTGGAGACACAGCATCTCTGCAAATAAACTCTTGGCTCTGCTAGACTTCTTTGGGGACAAAGGGAAAGACTGAGCTAGAAAAGCATGAACTTACTTTGAGGTGGTCAAAAGCACGAAGAGATTCACGAGGCTGTTCTCTAAGGTATTGAAGTACTGAAAGAAAAAACTCCCATGACAAAATGCAAGTAGAATTTCACAGTGACTTTTCATTCAAAAAACCAACCAACCAACCCACCCACCCACTTGAATACAGGCATTTCTACAATTCCCTGATGCCTCCCCTAGGGAAAGGGTACTTCAGCACTGGTCCTTTTTAAAGGTCGCTGAGAGATGGCATACAAAGAGTTAAAACAATTAAAAGCTCATCTATACATTTTTATAGTAGCTACTCCCAGCAAGCTACAGACTCAGCAGCAGCAGAAACTAGTGGCTGCTGGACTCTGACAGGCACAGTCTGAGGTGGCCGAGCTTTCACCCAGACACCTTCCTCCCCTGGGGACAGCAGCAGGTGACTCGTTTGAGCAAATTAAGATGCCAAGAACAAGGAACAATTCCGTGAATGTTCCCTTTGGGACATCCTGTCTTTGAGGAAGTTCTCTGCACCATCTTCCTTCCCAGCAGGGGGTAAACCAGGGTAACATTGCCAAGCAGCCTCTGACCAGCTAGCATCTGGCCTCCCAGGCCACCACACAGCAGGAATCTACGTCTACACAGTAATGTTTGATTCTTAAGCATGTCAAAATGGGACTCAAGCTTCAGTTGAAAGAATCGGTGATACTCACTGGATCCGAGTGGTTAGGAGAAAACAAGTAAAAACCTAGAGAAGCAGCAGAGGAGGTAGAAGAGGAGAGAAGAAAGGGGAAAGAACAAACAAAAATAAAGTCTGTTTAATGTCAAGCAGCAGAGTGGTGAGCATCTGTTCCCAAAGAGAAGGTTGTGCTAAGAGGAAGCCCTCCCTGACACCATGAAGAGGAGGGTATCTGGAAGGCCTCCTCCATATGGATTGGCCAATACTTGTCATTGGCATTTCACTGATCCTTTCAGAAAACAAACTTTCTGAGGATAGTCTGATGATAGCAGATACGCTACAGACACGTGCATTTGTGGGAGTTTAGACTAAACTTACAAGATGGAGGAATAGTTGATGGAAACAGAACTTGGAAACCACAAACACACACACCACAGACTATCCTCTGGAAGAGGTCAAAAGGACCTTTGTCTCAAAATCAAATACCCAGCTCCTAGATTTTTTGGCTCTTTTAATTCTGCCTTCCAGATGACTGCAGATGAAATGGGATAAATGGAAGATCCTGGCAGGACTCTGAATCTGATCAGCTTTATATTCATCCAGCTTGTTTGTGTTGCTTTTGGACAATAACTGGTTAAGAGCATCACTTCACCTTCCATAAATACAACTCACCCAGGATGGCAAAAATCACCATGAAGAAAAGCAGGAGGAGAAGAATGTCAATAAATGGTGGGAGGGACTGGAAGATCTGTCGCAGATTTCTGAAAAATAAGAAAACATTAATAAACTAAAACTTGCATGGTTTCTCCTCTGGGTTGGCAGGGGAAAAAAAAAAAAACCAAAACCCACAACACTTGAGGACTTTCTTCCCACTCCCTCCAAGGATTAAAAAAGCTAGGTAAATTAAGATGGTTTCCAAGCTATCTATCTGTCCTTTGCAGTCAGCTCTCAGGTACTCCAAACAATACTGATGTCACCCTGTCAACTTTCCTTCTCCAGACTAAAGACTAGCTCTGTGATTCATTGTGCGGTTTACAGGCAAACCTAAGAGCCAGAAACAATACAGCCACGTTCACGTGTTGTGCTCTCTGAGGTAGTTTATACAGCTGAGGACAGTACACATAAGCACTGTGTACCGTGAGGACATCCAAAGCTACGACCTATCAAATTTCCCTACACAGGCAAGACACTAGGTACACTTCAGTCGCAATTACAAGAGATCTCTGAGAACTGAAATGGCCACAGTGAAAGACACTTGTTTTCCTGAGATGCCTGCAGGATCAGAATGCTTTTCCTCCACCCTAGTCCCAGGCATGACAGCAGAAAACCCAGCCAGCTGACCACTCACCTTCTGACGGCACCACAGTAACGGCAGTCCACCAGGAAGATACAGCGCAGAGCTCTCGTTATCCGGACATGTGAGGTTTGGCGCACCAACACCACGATGGCCTCTATGAACTGTACAAATAGCACGCAAGTCTGCAAAAAAGGGGTTTAATGAGAGGCACAGCTGCAGTCTCCTTTTGGGAAAGACAAAGCTCTCACTGACCACCCATTTATTTGGACACTTTAAGGATGGGAGGTGTCTCAGAGAGCTTTGAGATTTCACGTGAATCATTTGGCAGCTGGGACACATGGCTAAGTCATCCCCGCTACAGTACAGGCCAATATTTAATCCGGTTCTTCACTTCCCGAAGATGCTGAAGGAGAAACACTGACAATCAGACAGACATCTTACCTTCACCATAGTCCTTTTGTGCCTGATAAAGGTTTGGAAGCCCAGCCACCTCATCTTCATCGAGAGTTCAAAGACTACCACAATTAACGCAAACAGCTCCAGGGTTGCATGGACCTGTTACAATACAGTGAAGCTTAAACCGGTGCTTCTGATTACAAACAGCAGCACATCAGAGGCCACATTTCTGCCCTTCCTTTTTCAAGAAGCACGTGGGTTTGACAACAGTCTGAGCAGAGCTCTGTGACATGCAGGAAAACCCAAGGCCACTCTTAAAGCTAGCACAGCACTCCGTTTTTCAAAGTTTCTCTATTTATTGCTTTGTGCTTTTATTAAAGCCCATAGAATTTTCCTCTATTCAGTATCAGCCCAGAATTTCCTGGAAAACCACATCCCTTTTGGACTTGAATAACACATCAAAAATATGTATTGATACATTTGAAACAAAAGGGCAAGAGACCAGCAACTCAAGCAGAAACCTTTTAAAAAAAGTTTGAGGCTGCAATTTTTTTAGTGATATGCAGGAAGAAAAGCCGCTGGGCAGAGAGAGTTTACATAGAAAAGGGTTTTCTCTTGAAATAGATGTTCTGGACAACCACAGACAGGGTCCTGATCAAGCTCTGGAACAGAACGCAGGTTTTGGCAGTGCTGATAGACCCCTTCTCTGTTGGAAGGTGCAAAATGCACCACAAAGACGACGACAGTATTTTCTTACAACCTCAGCTTTAGTCACAGCTCAAAACCCAACCTGAGTTATGCAGCCCTGACTCATTTTGAGGAGCGCTTTGACCCCAAGGTTGTCATGGCTGTTCTATACCCCTGGCATGGTCCTAGGGTGCCATTAACAGCTCCAAAAGCAGATGCAGATTCTCCCCCCAGCAATAGCAGCTCCTAGCACTGTGCCTGACAGCAGTACCTCATGAAGCGGTTGTGGACCGATGACGGTACATGCCAATTTGTCCGTCCCTTCTCTCAACCTGCCTTTTGTGAAGGTTAGACATAAAACTTCAAGTCCCTCAAACACACGCACACATTAAAAAGAGTCCTGTCCTGGGAGGAGAGGACAGGAGAAGGTTTAGCAACCTGTCCCAGGCTGAGATCTGTTTGTGTTCTAGGAACCAGTGGTGGTGCTGGGGTAATGGCACCGACCCTGACAGTGACTTTAAAACCACCCTGTCAAAGCACACAGATTCTTGAGTTACCTCAAGAAAAAGTAAAAACCACACACTTCTCTAACAGTTACAAAATTTAAGAACTGCACAAATTGATAATATGAAATAAGTGTCACTTCCACTGTGGTCTATGCACATCAGATGAAAAAAAGGATGTTTTGCTGGTTGACATATCTGCTGTTAACCAATTTACAGAACAAGCCAGGTGGTTTTTTTCCTACTACTGCTACCTCCTTCCTCTACGTTTAGCCTTCTTTCTCCTCTTACCCACCCATGCAAAACAGGCAGACTTCTTCATTTTGCCCCAAAGTACTTACAAAGATGCCAAGACGGAGCATAGGAACAGCTGGCGCCTCGCAGAGAGACAGCAACAGGAGCAGCAGTGCTGTGCTCAGCTCCATTAAGTAGAAAAGGTGATTGTGTGCAAAGAGGTAGGCAGCAAGTGCTTTGGCATTTTTGGGGTGAGTGAAGAATTTATCATTATTTTCTCCTTCCTAAGGCAGTAGGAATAAAGAAGAGAACAGCATTAGTGACTCTCGGTACTATAACAGAGCTTGCTGCATGAAGAACGCAGACTTTTATAAGGATTAGATACAATTCCCAACAGACTATTCCCACTTTACAGCCTGACACTGATCTGTTTATTGAGGAATGAACTCTACACACACGGGACATCCCCTTCTGTTCATAAGCATATTTCACTAATGAAACTCATTAATATCCACAAACTCCTGCTTCAGAAACCCTTGAGCCTTTTCAAAATGAGGAAGAGTGCTGAAAGAGTTTATAAAAGTAGGCAAAGAAACTTTCGTCAACACCCCAACATAAACACAGCACTTCATTTATTTGCAACCACTTCCACACATTTACAGACTTCTTTGATTAAACTTCTGCAGGACAGAACATGAAAACACACAGATAAGCTCCAAGGCACCTGGCTGACAGTTGCTCCTCCTTATCTTGGCCCTGCAAAATGTCTGGGAGAAAACACTGGAGCACACGCAGTGTTTTCTGCTTCAGGAATGTGAGAAGACAGACTCCATGAAAAATTAACGAGTCTCTATGCTGATTTGTCATTCCCTCTTAACTAGAAAGCTTAATTAACATTAAAAGGTCAGATACTCCATCTTAACAGTTTGCCTACAACTGATTTTTAAACAGCTACATCATTACTATTTTTACCTCTAGGACAAAACTTAGTTTGGGGAGAATTTAGAGGTTTTTCATGCAGAAGCACCCAACAGCTGCTGCTGCTGCTTCTTCTTGAGTCAATGGTTTAAGCAAGGGAGCTTTAGCCACTCACAGGAAACCTGCTGCCTCTTGGAAACTGTCATAAGAGATCATTTTTCCCCAGCTGGGACACTCAGATGCACAACGACTTGTTTGCTGGTTTCTTTTTTTTTTAAATTAACATCTTTCCAAGTAAGCAATTACCGTAAGGGCAGTAAGCTATTACTATCAAAGCAGAATAACTGTGATTGCAAATGGATAACAAGGTCAGGAAACAGGATCTCCTTTAAGAAGTGAAGCATTCTCAAGACTAATTCAGAAGTGGGTTTCAAATGTTTCTCATTTACTCATCTCACAGGCAAGCTCACATTCTGTTTAAGAACAAACAAACAAATACTGCCGGGTCAGTGAGCCAGATTGCGAGGACAAAACCCAGCAGCCAGCTCCATAAAACACAAGCCCCCCCCCTCAAAGAGAGTGCTAGCTTAGATCAGCAGGGCATTCTTATTCACGCCTGACAAAACACACTTGCAGAATGAAAAATAGTCTAAATTCTGCCTCTTGGTAGCCAAGCAATTCAAAACGTCGCTGGACAGCAAAGTCCTCTTATTCAGATAAGACACTCTTGCCTGCAGCTACTGGTTCAAATAAACAATCTGCGTGCTCTTTAAGTTATGTCTACTTCATTTCAAGGACATTGTCATTATGACCATTGGTCAAGGCAGCAGCAAGAATAATCTGCATCTGAAGGGCCAAGCCTGCTGCGTACATTACCATCAGACACTGCAGCAACTCAATGACCCTTTGCACAGCATCTCCAATAATCATGAGTTTAAACAAAAGCCCGGGAGGGGCTGGAGCTACCATTATATCGTCAGTGCTGCTCTAGCATACGACGAAGCTGAAGTATTACAAAGGTCCAAGCCTACCCGGTTTTAAAATGTCAGAGAAGACTTCTCAGTCCTGTGGGGTAGGAGCAGGGAGGAACAAATGATTTCAATCACCTTGCAGTGACTTAAGCAGAAAACCTAACTGGGTCCAAAGCACTCAAGCTGCAATGCAGAGCCTTTGAGAAGGAACAGAGAGAAGGAGGAAGGAAGGACAGTAAGGGAACCAGCAACAATTTCAGACTGGCCAGCTCTGGGAGAAGCCCAGTTTTGGTACCTAATTCATCACACCAGACCGTACGGCGATCTTAAAAATATTATACCTTTGTTAAAGTAACAACGGTGTTTCCTGTAACTGGAGCACGGGTGGGGTGGGTTTGTTTGTTTGTTTTTTCTTTTTAAGTAGGATAAATTTCACTCCTGGGCTGATCCTAATCTCAGCATGCTCTCTTCCTGTAGAAACCAAGACCTCTACCTTCTCTTGTGTCTTACATGACCCGCAGGGCTTGACTGATGCTAAATGAACATCCCAGGGCCACCCACCAAATCTGTCGCCAAGGCAGGATTAGGACCTGCAGTTCCAGAACATGAGATGCCTTCAGGAGAGCGCTGACCATTCACCCCAGAGCGACTGAAGAGATAAAATGACAATCTATGACAAGTTACAGAAATCTCCATGGTAAGGTGGCAGAACTGAACATGTGCTGAATCCCTCAGCTACTACCTGTCCTTGGCACTGGGATAGATGCGAGAGGATGGGTAGCTTGTTCAGTTGCTCCCAGGTGACTTGCCAGAGCCCATCTGAAGGCACTTCCAGCATCTCCCCATTCTTCAAGCAGATTCCTTTGCAAAGTACCAATTTTTTAACCTCAAAACTGAAGCTCTTTGTTTCTTATAATCAAGAACTACTAGAGTTTCAGAAGTCCATTTTTCACACAATACACTAGACAGCAGGGCTCACCTGGAGGTAGATTGCTGCCTCTTGGTAGTTCATTTCCCAGTTGTGTCGGGCAGAGCTTTGCTGTGCACAGCAGTCCCCTGCAGCAGGGCTGGATGCATCATTAATAACATCATAGCTACCTCCATCTGCATCAGTACAATAAGAGAAAAAATGATTTACAATTAAGCGAGCTGAGATTGATCAGGAGGCATGCAAACAAGCCAGGCACTGGGACCAGAGACAAGCATCAAGAGGTGGCAGAGTACCCAGGAAACTGGCAGCTTGTACACAGACAAATTGACTCTTCCCATGTAGCAGCTTTTAAGAGACACACTCAAACTCAGCACTTCAACACGGGAATGCTCCCAGAAGGTCATCAAAAGAGACAGCATCCTATTTAATACAATAAGCAGGTCTCCTGGCTCAGGAGATCTCTGCTGTCATGTTCGTAGCATACTATCAGCAGTCATGAACTATAAACAGGCAGCTAACAGCTAGAAGTCTCCGAGGATGTCCAACCCACAAAATAAAAGTGGACTTGCTAAAGGAACACTGCCTTTTCGCATTTAATGGTAGGAGAGACCACGGAAAAATGGAGTACAGAACTACCACAGGCAAGGGAGACCAGTCTGAGTATAGAAGCTCTATAGTACACTAATAGCAGCAGTCTGTTTTTAGTAGAAAGCCTCATTTTTCAGAGCTCTACAGAGGCATTAAACAATGCACCTTTGCAACACTCTTTTTGGTGCAGATAAGTACCAATACTCCTCTGATGAAAACAAACAGCAAGATTAATTTTCTGTTCATATCCCATAGATTGATTTTGAAACTTCTGAGAACGTGTCTGTCTCATCAGCAAAGCACTATAAAACAATGAACATTTGTACCAGATTTCATAACTAAAAATTTCATTAAAAAATAGAATTCTATTGCAAAAAGCAACTCCCAAGCACAGCTACAGATACATAGAGCCCTTCCCATGGGAGAGCTACACAGGGCAGGGATATAAACTCCAGAATACTTGCCATTTTTTGCATTCTACAGCCTCAGTGCTATTAAGACACATGAAAAACACGCATGAAGACAATCATTGTTCCAAAAGGGAATACCACTTGGTTTCTTCTTCTGGGACTGGGATTTTTATTTTGCACCTTTGACAAAGAATACTGAGCAGAGACTCCACGGAAGCAAGACCTGCTCAGGGCCATGCATGAAACCTGTGGTGGAGCTGTCCACACACACAGTTCTCCAGAGTTTCAATCATTACCCAAACCACAACGTTGTTCGTGCTCTCAGTAGAGACTTCCCTCCTCCAGTGCCTCGCGTTCCCAAAGAGGGTACGTGTAAAACTGATCTTGCCAGTGCAAAAGTGCTGATTTCCTGCTTTTTATGAGCACAGAAGCTGTGATGCAGTAGCTTGCTCTCTCTGTCCTACAAGAAGTTATCTGAGAGCGGGAAAAATTACAATGAGGTTCTTTTCCTCTCTCATGCCAGCATGCTGAAGATTTGCTGCATCTCTTTGCTATGACAAAATAATCCTCATTGAATTACTGATTCAGTCTTTCTAGAACACCCTCAGGAGTGGGGAGAGAGTCCACGCCAAAAACTGCACCCATCGAGAGAAACGGCACTGTGTGCTCCTGACAGAGGCAGAAACCCCTTCACCAATGCAGAGCCACAGCTGCCTTTTCCACCCTCAAATCAAATTAAGATAACATTTATCTGGGATTTGTGAAGACTATTCCAGATTGCATACCCAGATTGCTGAGAATCCTGCAGCATTTAAGCCTATTTCTCTTCCTTGCTTCCCCCATAGCCTTAAAATACCACTCAAAACCTGGACGGATGTTTGAATGAGGCCGATTCCTCCCCCACACCCGTTTTACACCTTGAATGAGCACAGTTCCTGAAAAAACTGAATGATAGAGATTCTATCTATCCACAGAACTGGAATGGCATTCTTCTGGGTTTGTTTGCCTTTTAAATAAAAGATGACAGCAATTTGCAAAAATCAGAAGCTTTACATTGTGAGCTCTAAAAAGTTATTAAATGTTATTATTTATTATTTACTAAGCTTTTACTGTATATGTGTTTCAAAGAGACAGACTCCCTCAAACTGCAGCCAGTAGCAAAAATCTTTTTGCATTTAATGCTTAACGGAGTTGCAGAAGGAGCACATCTTCATCAGAACCTGGACTCACTGCTGAAGATCTTTACTGCCCAGAAGACAAGTATTTCCCAATCCTCATTCCCATCCTAACAGATCGTTTGCTGCCAGACAAAACTCGCTGCAGCCCTGCCCTGCCTGCCTTCCCCTCCGTGGGGCACTAAGCTGGGTCACAGCAGAGGCAGAGCACAAAGTGGCCTCCAGCCCCCAGCCTCAAAGACCTCAAGCATTGCCACAGACAGGCACAGAGCTGTCAAACACCCCCAAACTTTGCTGAGGCGCACAGCGACTGGTACATCGGAGCAGAAAGTGCAACCTCTTCTTATCACACATAAGCTGAACATGCCCAGAGCCGTATGTGCCATCCACGATGTTACCTGGACAGCTCTACAGCGCGTCACCCACAGCTCCTTCATTACCTGGAGGCTGGGGCGAGGCTGCAGGATGCCTTGCTCAAACCAGCAACAACTGTGAAGCCGGAGTTTCAGGCCTTTCCAGAACTCACCTTCAAAACATAGCAAGCATTCAGAGAAAATCCAAGTGTGATTCATTTCACGCAGTTCAGGGGATATTGAAAGAGCACAGAATCAACACGTTGGCTGCACTAGCTCTTTTGGGGAAGAGGGATATATTAAGCTTGCAATACTACCATGTTACTGGAGCATTACAGTATATAGAAAATTTAAGAACATCAAAACACACTGTGGTCAAATCAGCAAAGGTTTGTAGCTGTACCCTACCAAAAAATGCCAAAACTACCTTTAACCCTGAAGCAGATCTTTCGCAAAGACCAACCTCTCTTTGAAAAGGATCAACACGAAGAAAAGCTACACCACAGTAGAAACCTAGGACCCCTCTCTGCATTTCACACAGAGGACTCGCAGCTGAAACAGACGAGATGTCCCAGCGAGATCAAGGTGGCAAATACAAAACAGCACTCAAAGATGCAAATCAGAAACAAAAAATAACTCTAGAAACCAAGACATTTTCCTCCTGTCTAAACCAAACATCATCTTTCCAGGCACAGACAACAGAAAATGTACTGGTGAAGTGTTCCGATGGGGAACTGCATTTTGTGGATCAGCTCCTTCCCCATCAGGTACCAGAAGGTTGATCTAGCATCCCTGAGGCAACAGCATCATCTGGGTAATAAATAATAATAAAAATAATAATAAATTTGAAAAGCAACCCTCTGACTGTTTGTTTGGCAGCCCTCCAGCTAGCTAATTTCCTCAGCTGCTCCCATGATAACAATGACACAGACTAATGCAACCTCCACTCGGCTCGTGCTGCAGAACATCCCCGACGGCATTTACCATTAGTATCGAGCTCAATGAGATAGGAGGATCTCTCCACAGGACTCCCGTAATCCTTGAAGTAGATGGCAGGCAGCTCTCTCCACCGCATGGCAGCCGCCACGTCAGGAAGCAGGCATGCTTGTGTTCGGAGTTGGGGAGAGGGAGACAAGTCAGATCTGAAGTTCCTCCCTCCCTCCTCTCCGAAAGCCGATCCCCAATTTCACAGCTTCCTCAAGGGAAAGCCATGCACAAAAGATTTTCCTCTGCTCTCTGCAGAACTAAATGTTTTCTCCCCTCCCCTCTGAGGAAGGTGGCTCAGACTTCAGTTAAATCGTTGCCCTATCGCTGTCTTAGCAGCAGGATGTTTCTAAGTGCGAGTTCTTGGAAGCCTTAGCTGCGGGACAAAGAGCTTTTAAGCATGAGCGTGGTGGTAAAGCAAGGCTTCATGTGCCATGCTCTCTTATTTTGGCACATAGCAGAGTTTGCTCACCAGTGAACATGAACAACTAATGGGAAAGGAGTCAGAGTGCTGACTAGTCACAGCAAGGAGTCTTTCCCCCCCCAGCAAAAAAAAGAAAATAGATATTTGTGAAGTTCACGGTACAAGGGGCGTGACAAAGTAAACGAACTGAGCTGTTCACAGATGGCAAAGCTCCCTTCCACACTTGTGTAACTTATCCCAGACGTTCCCTGAAAAGGGAGAGAGGGAGGGGGAAAAAAAGAAAGGAGAAAAAAAAGAAAAAGCAAAACCAGCTGGCTGCTTACACAAGGCATCCGGAACGATACTGCCGGGACTCCAACATTTCCATTCAGTGCAGCAGAGCATGCTCCTGTGTAAATAGTTTCCATATGTCATCATTACAATAAAAAACAAAAACACAAAAAAGAAAGAAAGAGAAGGAGCATAAACTTTCCCGAGCCCAAACCTCTCCCTTTGCAAAACAAATTCCCTACTTAGGGGAAGGAAAAACTCCCCATTGGCTGAGAGCGCAAACAAACTCCTCTCATCTGGAGGAGCTCACACGGCCATGGGGGAATCTCAAGGGCAGAGCTGAGAAGGGAATAAGGGACAGAAAACATTCAGAGCAACCAGGGAGAAATCACCCTTCCCAGCCAGGCTATTATATGTCAAACTGAAGTCAATTTGGACTTCCATTGTTTGATCTTTGGTGTCTGCGTTTGTTTTAATAAATAATTTTAAAAATCCAACAAACTAGTAACCTCCTACAAATTCAAAGAGTTATAAACAAACTCTACAGGGTAGCTCTTACATTTGCCTCGGAGCTCCCCCAGTCTGGCTCTCATTAGCCTGTTTGCCAGATGTTCTGCTTTCTGGATAGCACACACTTTTTATGGCATTACACTGAAACAGACTGAGATGCCTCTAATTAGCTCCTCAACTGACTCCAAAGCCATGTGCCTTACCGGGCTTACCAGGGCTTTCTCCTAAAGGTTGAGGAAGGTCTTGATGGAACTGCTAGTTGCCATCCTGTCCAGATAATGCTATTTTGGCAAGTATACCTGTGATGACAGAACTCTGCAAACTGTGTGGAAGGCAGGACAAGTGACATAATTCAACAAAAATATTCTTATAGTTAAATCTGTCATTCACACTGTTTATATATCACCTGTGTAGTCAATGTAAGACAGCAATATGTAACTTACTCATCTAATGAGTTGCACGTGCAAGTAATATTTCTCTTGATAGGCGAAAAAAGAAATGCCAAGGACACATGACTTCGGAGATAGGACACATCTTCATTCACATTGCCTTACAAGGTTCCTGCAAGTGGGTGCACCAAATAGAGCAGCAAGAGAGAAAAGTAAGGAAGGCGTTACCTCCCGCAGTCAGGAAAGGTCAAGCTGCCCAGGGCACGTGCTCCAGGCAGCTCCAGTAACCATCTCAGACAACCGGAGACGTGCCAGCTGATAAAACACTCCGCAGTGCATCAGCCACCAGGCCACAGAGGAGGAGGACAGGGAAAGAGAAGGCCAAATTATCAGTTAACCATCAGATTCCTTCTTAATTAAATATAATCTGGTACCAACTTTGTCCTTTCTTTCCTTCTTGCAACCTTGTTCGTAAGAACTGCTGTCTTGCATTTACCCCTACCCTTACAGTCATTATTTCTTCTTTGGAAAGAGGCATGAACCCTGTTAGGGAACACACTTGCCAGCATTTTTTCACAGGAGCGGCGTCTTTTTCTATCACAGCTGGACACGCTTCCAGGAGTGCGAGCTGTCCAAGGCAAATGTGACTTCCTGGAGTTGAGCAAATGCTTTACAAGTTTGCTGCAAGAGTCCATGCAGACATGCAACCTGACTTTTGCAGCACGAGGGTCTCCCCGGCAGGCTCCAATCCATTTCCAAGCAGGGAAGAGGGCACAAAGCAGTCTGTGACTCACTTGGCTGCAGTCCCTCATCGCAATGACTGCTGCACCATTTTACCGGAGCCACTTCTTTTCAGCCTTGGCTGCATTCTTTACTGCCACACCACCTCCGTTCCTTATACCATCCACCTTGTCTGCATTCATGCCTGATTACCCAAACTCAGCTAGTCACAAAGCTCATGCTTTCCGTTTAGAAGAAACATAACCAGGCGTCCAGCAACACTGAACGTGTGCCCATGGAGGATGGCAGATCCCAGGAGCACGAGAGCTGCCCATGGGATTCCTGGACCTCCTGACCTCACATACAAGACCCAGTGCAGGATCGCCATGCTGGCTAAAGTTGGTGGCTCCCTCAGTGACCCTGCTCCCTGAGGCTGCAGTGAGGATGAACAAGGCTGCAAAAGGAGGATGGCATTTGCTTGTCAAGAACAACCAGAAACACTTCTCTCTCCCAGAAAGCCCTGATCAGCTGAACTGCATGCAGTGCCCACTACAGAAGATGCAACTCCATGAGAAAAAAGAAAAGGAAATGACGCTATACAGGCACCCTCAGTCCCAAAGCCAAGATTTTAGCAGTACTACAACACAACCCAGGCAAAGCCCAGAAGCCGCTCTGGCCAGGAATTGGCAGGATCCTGAAGTGTCAAGTATGTTGGAGTTGTACCACCACCAACGATGGCTTTTTCCCTTCCAAGTGCTTACATGCCATGTAGCTTCACCTCCAGAGGATCTATCTTCTCTCCCCGCTCCAATGCAGTTGATAAGAAACCGCTCCTTTTCTTTTCAAGTGCTGAGGCACGAACATGCGTGCATTTATCTCTTCAAGGCCAGACTCACCTACCCGGGAGAAAAAAAGCTGGAAGCCGCCTGGAAAGCACAGCTGGTTTGGCACTTGGCCACACATCTCAGAGGTGAGAGAGACAGAGAGTGAAATCACTGCCTTTAGCGCCTGACTGCCAGTTCAGCGCTGTGCCAACAGGAGCATCGCAGGACTGATCTTTGCAGCCCAAAATATCCTAGCACCCGTCCTGCTTTCAGGGGATGTTATGGGAAGGAATTTAACAGCCGTGAGGAAGCCTAACCAATTTACTATCAGTTTGTTGCTTAGGAAAAACAGGGCATCTCCAACAGAGTGCAGTGCCAAGCCCTTCTGTTGCAAGAGAAATAATATACTTCTGAATATTTCAAGTCGGCGTAACTGAGTCATGCTCTCCCTTAGAGACGATGGCACAGCAGAAACATACGCAAAGGCCTCAGGGCTCTTTGTCTTACTATATTCTCACAGCACTCACTTGCTGTGAAGCTCAACAAATAAAGTCACTTCAGCTTCCTATTTCACACAGGAAAGTTTTTAAGAAAATATGGATGTTGGCACTTCCCGTTAGCGGTATGAGGTGACTGAAGTCTACTGTCCTCGCCTTTATTCGAGGATCCAGTTAGTTCCTACGGCATCAACACGAGCTCACTTCATGCTATCATCCACCACACTACAGGGAGCTGAATCCACATGAAGGATGAGCAGATGTCCCTCAGCATGGTAAGCTACTTTTTATATACTATTGCCTCTTATCAATTGTGCTGCCTATCTTATATTGAAGACAACTTAAGCCCTGCATTGTTTAATTAGAGGACCACTGTATCCTTGCTAACATCTGCACTGCACACATGTAAAAACCCTGATGCACAATCTAAACACAATGATGGAAGAGCTAAAGCATGGTAGGAAATTGTTTTGTCTCAGCAGAAGCCGTGGCTCCAGCTAGCTCTTGCTCTGAGTGGGTCAGAGCCAGTATTTAGTGAACCGTTTGCTGTGCGGCTTGCTAAGCATTTGAAACGGGGGATGAGCTATGATGATTCACTCACTCATTTACCTCCTGCACCACTCTGCTGGGGACAAAAAGAGGCATCTGTAAGGAAGAAGGAAAAAAAAAAAAGCTAAACGCTTCTCAGAAAACAAGGATAAGGATAATTTTACCTATCTACACTAGCCAAGATCAGCTGGTTGGAGATCCTCACCTGTGCAGTTTACTGCCTCATCTCTTGAGGGCACCTACTCTCCTTTGGTCTCAACCCTGAGTCACTCTGTGACTTGATTTTTTTCTCTTGCAATGTTTTGTGGAAAGTTTTGACCAGGAAATGTTTGATCGCTGGACAATTTTCACTCCTGAGTATGTAGGAGCAAGAGGCAGAGGGACAGACCTCTCCCTTTCGGGACGTTTGGCATCCACAATTAGGTTAGCGAGAGGCTTCAGTGGCTGAAGACGAACTGACGGATGCTTTGTCACCCTCAGAGAGGCCACTTTGCCCTGACCCCTAAAAGCCTCCTATAGTTCACTAGTACGCCAGACCACACAGCTCAAAAGCCGCTGCAGCAGTCAGTAGCGAAACGGAGGAGGATCACTCCTCGATTCACAGAGCTGCATCCTGTAAGAATAACGTTACCTACGCCACTAGCTCTTGCTCCTCAGCTGCATCGCCTTCCAGCAGCTCATGCAAAGCACCACATGCCTAAGCCCTCTTCCACAAAGCTGCTTTCTGACAGATGTGTGACTAAATCCTCCTGCATGAGAAAGTCCACGAAATACCATACGGAGAGCCAGAACCAGGCACTCGCACAACCTGAGACCGTGTAACACAGGAGTACCCGCTTCCTAACATAGCTGCAAAGTCAAAACCAAAGCATTTTTAATCAGTAAAACTCTCAGAAAAGGAAAGGTTGTGCTAGGAAAATATAATTAAGAATCTCGCTTGTGTGTTAAGCCAAATTGCTCCTGGTTTCATATCCTTTATTTCTGATCTTACCAAATGAACCTCCATACCACAAAAACGAGAAGCCAAAGCCACAACAGAAGGATCATCTACAACCTTACATTACCCATCCTTTTGGCAACTAATATCCTCTATAATCTTGTCAGTCCAATCATATCACAGCAACAAAGGCTTTACAGACACAGAGATAAAATTATTCTGTAACTGGAATTAAATATCGGAGCCATTGAGGGGCCCTATGAAACCACTAATTTTGAATGGAAAAAACAATTGGAAATTAAAGTTTTTGCTGAATGAAAGGGAAAAAAAAAAAAAAAAAAAAAAAAAANAAGGCCAGACATGAAATACACACACACACACACATTTATAATTCATAATTTTTGAGGAACTGACAGAAAGGGAAAGAGACAATATCAGAATCCCTCAGCTATAGCATTTCTTTAACACATCCTGTTACATGAAGGAATTTCCTCTTTTTGTCCCAAAAAGGGAAACCAATGCCTCATGGTTTTAACATGTTAAAGATCTGCTTTAGCGTGGCTAACAACACAACGTCAGCATTTTAAGAGCACGTTCCTCATTTCAATTCTCTGAAGCAGAGCGTTTGGATTTTCCTGATGCAGTTTGGAAAGATGTTTGATTAAGCTGCAATCTGGCCTTTTTAACGAAAGCAGTGTGCTGCCAGGTCCGACTGCCAGTTCCAGCCACCAGCAGCTCTCCGGGGAGGTCGCAAAGTCAGCAGCGGGACGCAGAGAGGAAGCACTTCCCTTATGTGAGAAACTGGTGTTTGGGCAACAAACCGCCCACATGGCCACGCAGCGCTGGAGCAGGGCTAGAACAGAGTAGGCAGTAATAAGGTATGTGCCTCACTGACCTTTCTGTGCTAGAGAGAGAGGGATAGCAAGAAAATGAGATAAATTAAGTTAATTAACAATATCATGGCAAAACTCTAATGTCTTACCACGGCAGGCTGAAACCAATGAAAGTTATTTATTTTGGTACAGTAGTAAGAAGTATGTAATTCATTTTGTGGTGTTAGAACAAGACTCCACCGCACCAGTGCTTTTGAAACACAACACTGCCACATTTCCTCTGCCTCGTCATTTTGTCTCAGGCAGGAAAGAGAAGCTGCCAACTTCAGAGGAAGATGCATGTAAAGGAATGGGGAAAACCGCAGCCTCCAGTGCTGTGTAACTTCTCTCCGTTAAGAAAAAAAAAAGACTTCTGCACATTTGGTAGAAACTGCTGCTGCAGGAACTGAAGAGGTTACATGTAATGGCTGGAGAGGAAGGAAGGAGTTAAACCATTAGTTTGACATCTGCAAACCAACTGCCAGAGGGCTTTCCCTCAACTGGTCCTTATTTCAAGTCCTACAGTCCTCATACAGAACCATATCTTCAGAAAATGGACAATTTTGACTTCAAAAGCCTTCCAGCACCGCAGAACCCTCTCCCACGCTAACAAAGTGGTTCCAAACGTTAACCACACTGTCAAATACGTGCCTTGTTCCTTGTCTGAATTTCCCCAGCTTCAACCAACAGACACAATTCCACTGTTACCCAGTTACTGAAGCTACCTTCAAGCCTCTTGGATCTTGGATGAACTGGAGTAAGGGCACTAGCAGCACACCAAGCATGAACACATTGATTACTCTAGAGCCAGCACGGATGGCAACATCACCTACCTACCCTAATCATTATTCTTATTGGAACGGCCAAGGAATACACTCACTGTCTCACTGGACAAGCGTCCCACGAGCTCGCTTTCAGCTCAGTTGCTCATGAAATCAGACTCAGCCTCTCTGCTCGCCAAGGCAGCCCTTTCCACCCTGGCAGATGCACGACCCTACAGCTGGTCATAGCAATATGCATGCGGCTTGCCTGCATCGATCTCACTAAGCTCCCCTCCACGCTCTCACTATGCCCTCAACCTACGGCATCTCCTAACTTGATCAGAAATTGCTGCTTTTTTTTTTTTTCTTCCAGATCAGAAAGAAATGTTGCGGTTGGCACAGGGACAAAATCTAACCCCTGTGACAGTCTCTGCTAATAATGTACCTGTTCACTAACCAGTCCCAATAACCAGTTGGATTTTGAGACCCATCCACCAGCCAGCTCGCAGAGCCATTAGCTACACAGTGTTGATTTGTACTGTTAACTTCCTCAATCAAAATGCCGCACGGGTGCCGAAACAAGTATCTTCTCAGAACACTGTCAGTCTATCTTGTAACCTCATAAAATAAGTCAATGCATGACTTCAGGTTCAAATGACGCTCACTTTTTCATAAACCCACACTGACTGACATGAAAAACTGTCTTGTAAATCCAGATTTTAGAAGAGCTATTGCTGGTTTCCCATTATTTTGCCTGGAAACCTTGCTTGGCTGGCTGGCCTGCAATCTCCCGCCTGGTGAAAAATACCTTTTGGGGCTGGAAGAAAGTCACTATCACGGCAATATTCAGACTGTCTCAGCTGCAGCCTTAAGGAAGAATAAAAAGTCCTCTACTGATTTTTAAATGCCTACCTTTAGAATCAGCTGTTTAATCTCTACTTTATTTACTGTGGGAATGGAATAGATCACACGATGACCAGGTCATCTGGCTTTTCAACACATACAGAATACATACAGTATTTCTTGAGCTTCCCTGTAGCGTTATTGACCGGTGTTCAACCTCAAATTCCTAACAGGCTGGTAGCACTTAACATGTCTTTTTATTTCTCAGGTCCTTCAGAGCACCTTTAACTCTGCTGACCACATTTCTCTTTGTGATTTTCCTCCACTCCCAGTTTCTGTTTCTTCGCTTCCTATATAGCGGTCCATCTGCTTTCTTGTTAGCCAGCACAGGCATGTCTGTACTGTGACTTTTTGCTGCCTCTCCAACAGCTTTAAAGCTTCCATTAGCATTTTCATTTTGTATGCATTTGTGCTCTCTCAAAGTATATGAATAATTTTCAATGTTTTGAAGTCTTCCCCTTCGCAACCACTGTAAGAGATAAGGTCCTGCCACCAGCCTTGTATTTGGAAGGAAGGGGCTTTGCCTCGGTCACTTCTCCCCTGACCCCGATGCCAAAATTCTCCTTAGTAAGTTGCTTGCAAGCATTTACTTAATACAGGCAGGACCAAAGCGGTCACTTGTTTGTACCTGCCAGCAGTTCAGAAAAAGCAGAACATTTAATACTACTTGCAGGTCGCAAGGCACAGCCACAGAGCAAACCAGTCTGAGCAAGCATTCCTCTTTCCAGTCACATTTCCAGTACTTCTGGTCTGCTCAGCACCCTGGAGAAACAATGTTCCCCTCTGCACCCTGAAAAACAAGCAAATGGGCAACAAACAACAGCATTTTCCTATTTCTGCAGTGACTCACCACTACCTAACTGAATAACCAGCTGGACATTGCTGTTTTGTGTTGTAGGAACGCTGCATTTGCAAGATGGATTACACCACAGCTCTTGTGCCTCTCACCAGGCATGGATCCCCTCCAGCCAGGGTGACCGTGCCACAGAAAAGAGGGCACAGACGGTGGAAATATTGTACTGGTCAAAACCTCTGCACTTACACTCTCCCTTTGGAGCCCCACGCCTACAGCCAGCGGCCGCAAAAGCACTAGCTGTAGAGGATGGCATCCCTTCCTTCCTCCTCCCACGTCTGATTATCCTGTAAACGGCACAGCCAACTCACCAGTACAATTTGACCCTGGGGAGTTTTCAGTGCTCCCACTTGCAGGATTGATCACTTAAGTCTTAATTCTACAGGCATTTCTTCATTTAGTTAACAAAGAGAGGGAACATATTTGTGCATTCTAGTGAAATCCTTTAGCAGGCTACATTACTTTTGTACAACAAACTTTCTCAAATCCGTTGAGGATAGTGAAAGTGTTCTCAGAAAAATAGTTATAGTTAGAATAAAATACAAATGATCAGAAATTCCCAAATGACAACATATACGTATACGCGTGTGCTAGGCAGTCACATAGGAAATGTAAGAGAGTAGCTAAGGTGTCCAGCCCCACAGAATCAGAGGGTTTAACATGGCTGTGCACAGAGATACATCCTTAATTTTATTCCCCCACGTAAGCAGGAAAAGAAAAGCCTTTTGTTCCAAACAGACACCACCAGATGATGATTATAAAAGCAGCACTGGATACAAGCTTCAAACCCCCACACTATGATTCAAATCACAGCAGTCTGCTCTTGTCATCCTCAGGATCTTTCATCAACCGTAGTGCTGCGGTGGATCAACACAAACACACCTTTTCTGCCTCCCTCTCTCCCAGATGAAAAGACCAGCGGTACAGGTGCACAAGCTTCCTGCTGAACTGCTCACTAGAAGCAGATGGACGAAATCCTAAAGCTGCTCCTACAGCTCTCCATAAAGAAAGCAGTTGTGTAAAAATCAGGCATCTTCTCAACATGCAAAAAGCAATTATGCTAAAGACACGGGGAGAGCCCTGCAAGGTCCAGATCAAAAGCCAGAGACGTTGGAGGCAAGAGAAAGACCTATCAAATTCACCGCACTTTTCCCAGCTTAAGGATCAGAAATGGAGCGTTCTGGCTCATAAATTCTACTTCCAGCAAATTCAAGCTTAAATCCCCTGAAGGCAATAAGGAAAAGGCAATCAACAACAACTCTAACCACTTCACAGATGCTCCTGTTTAGTTTATACAGCACTTCTTACAGCATTCAAATGGGTAAAATGGGATTTCAACGCAGGGGGGCTGACGGCAGCAGGCAGGATTCCTCGGTGAAGATACCAAGGGCAAAGGAAGTTCTGAGAAGCATCATATTGGTTATGATGAGTGAACTCAGCGTGCTCAGCCTTTGCTCATTTTAATCTGCCAGTAAGCAAGCTTGGCTAAACCGACCATCCTGCATCTACAGTGCCTTAAAAATCCACAGGAATCACAAAAATGAGGGGAAAAACGAACAAACTGATGTGTTCCCTGGGAAGCCATGAAAAAACTAATCGCTATTTGTTTCCAACTGTTGTTCCGCTTCCTGAGCCAAATGTTCCCAAGTCAGCTGCGGTGGCTGAGGAGTGACCGGTTAGAGCTGGAAAGTTGTCGATTTAAAATTGCAGCTTGAACACTTTCAAACTCCTTAACATCTTTTATAGTTCCAGGACCACCTGTTCAAAAAGCGGAGCCCTCCAATGCCACAGCACATGCCCTTACCCCCGCATCTTCCAACTACAGCAATCAGCTGGGGGAGAAAACAGTCAGCCTAGCCCGCTCTTCTGCTCTCACACCAAAAAGATGCGAGCTGCGTACTAGAGAAGAGACACGCGAAGGGAACGGGCCGCCTCCCTCCAAGCATCAAGGTCATTACTCCCGTCTTCACGAAAGGAGTGAGAAGAAGCTGCCAGACTCCTCCAACCCCCTCTGCAGCATCCTCCCTAATTTATGGTGAGCATGCATGAAAGATGATATCCATCACTAGTGCTCCGGGAGATGACAAAGGAGAAAGAACCATTTGACTCCAGGATAATGGAACACTAACCCAAGTCTTCTTTACCTTGTATACGCTTTTACTCGCTCAGATTTGAACAGCATGGGGCATTCAAGATGAAATCACTAGGATTTTTTTTTTTTTACTGCGCGAAAGAGTCAACAGTGCAGAGATTCTGTTTGACAAAGCATCCTACTGTGAAACACACAATGTGTGCATTGTGCAAACCGATCTCCTGCAGGGCTAAGAAAACAAGGCAGGCTCGAAAAAAATACACAAGATAACCGCAGCCCACAATACCTCCTGGTACTTTACTCCGCTCACGGTTTTTCTTCTCTAGGTACCACATTTACAGAGTCACGTTGAGAATGTCTTGATATAAATGCTTTTGTGAGTTCTGGACAACAGTGCTGCTTCTCTTGAATCAAAGGTATCAGATCTACCCTCTCATTACGGCAAGTATTTAAGCACCTCCAAGGCGGTCGGTCCTGCCTTAAAACCTGAATTCTCAGGATAAATGAGATTCCAGGGGATGATGCATTTGGAACTTAAGAGCAGAAACACATTTTCCACTATTTCTAACATCATATCAAAAGATACCCAACATCTCCTAAAAAGCAGCATTTACCTCCTTTCTCTGAGTTTACAGAGCTCATCACCCAGGGAAACGAATTGTACTGAAGGAGAAAACAATAATCTCCTTATGTTTGGGTGTTCATTTCCCTTTCCAAGATTTTCACCCCTCACTCATCTCGGAGGCAGTTTTGCTTCGCTTTGCTTGCTTAAAACATTCATTATAAGTCATCTAGGCCAGGAAAGGATTAGAGAAGCACTGGCAGAAGTTGCAAAACGCAAGGCTGTTAGGTCGGAGAAATGAGACTTTCAGAGGCATAAACAACAATCCAGCACCAAACTACCACTTGTGCTTCAGAAAAAAATCCCCTTCTACATCAATTTTGAGCAGGTACATACTAAGAACAACAAATCACACACAGCAATGCAAAACAGCATCTCTTCCTAACAACGTAATGAAGCCTACCTGTCCATTTCCATGAAAGGTGTAATCTGTGCTTTACAGATGAGACGTGTTAACCACAGTGACGTTAACTGACTTACCGCAGGTACAAGGAGGAGCAGCTTCAACAGCAGAACGAGATCGCTTCCGAAAAGGAGATCCCAGTCCTTTGCTCTGGCCGTGCTTCACCTCTAAACATGACAGCGGAAGCACTGCTACTGGAACTAATTAAAGGCAAATCGGTAGAACCAGGAGCCATGACGCGAGAAAATATCCTGCGTAGCATCCAAGAAAGCCACCAGATAATCCAAAAGGCTGTTTAAGAGCCTGGCTGTCAGAGATCTCGGGATGTGCCAGGTCCATCGCAAGTGTTTGCTTGTTCCCTCGTCCCCTATTTCTTCACTCCAATTAGCTACAGCATTTCATAACTAGTGCCCAAGTCCAAATAACCATCTTCGAAACCCTTACTTTCACACAAGGATCAAAAACTACAGATCCTGAAGGATTTATTAAATCTACTAGATGGCTGACATTTAAAACGCCTATTTCCCTTCAAAGGTAGCAAGGCCAGAATGTTTTCACAGCAATTAAAGTGGTTCCTCAAGAAGCACAGCTACCAAGAGATCGTGTGGTTACAGCATTTCCCCAAAGGTCAGCTGTTTATTCTCTGTTCGTTCCCTCAGCCCATCAGAAAACATACACTTGTTTTACACCCGGAAATCTCTTTCATCCACGGACAGCACTAAAGGAGGCGGCAGCGGGAAGAAGGCAACAGAGATGTCTGGAGAGCAGGGACTCGTTGACCAGATGAGCTGAAGCTGTGGACTACGTGGACAGACTTACTTTCTCTCACTGCTGATACAAACATGTTCTGGAACCAGATCCAACACGGAAGAGAGTTATATCACTTCAGGTTGCATTGATTACCGAACACATCAAAGTCCAGGCAGCTCAAATGTCTCAAACGAACAACGTTAACTGTCCCCAATCCTGGGCCACCCTGAAAAGCATACGTCTACCTGTGGATTAGTAAATGAATTAAAAAAAAAAAACAAACCCCCAAAACCCCGAGTTTGTTGTATACAACATCCACTAATGCCGTAATTAGGCTCTGTGTCCAGGAACATCACATGAGTTTCCATCAGCCAAGTACAAAAAGAATAGCTTTGCTGAAAGCCACCTCTTACATTTCATCGAAGAACTGGGCCGATGTGCAGAAGCAAGGCAAGGGAAGAGGCCCTCCTTCCAGCAGCTCCAGGAAGCGCAGTACACGCCACGCTCCATTTTAGAGGCACAACCAACAGTCTCAGAGGCAGTCGCTGCTTTCCTTGGCCAAAGTCACATTCCTCGCCGAGCACACCTTGGGCAGCCCCTCCAACTTCACCAACAATGAAATGTCATTTTCTTTACACGCTTTGGGCCAGCGTCTCCTTCACAGCAGTGCACAGGCATACGGGCACATTCGTCAACGATTCTCTTTCTACCCAAAAGGCCAGGCTGGCTCTAGTTTTCCTGACAATTTACTCTTCAGGCAGCAGAAACCAAGATTGCAAAGGCTCAGCTGAAACCTCAACATTCAAAGTTATAACTTCCCATTTTCCAACAATACTTCTAGAAAACATTGCACTTCGCTGTTGCAGTTGCTCCCCCCACCTCCCCACACATACACAATAATTCATTTTTACCTCAATAGCAGATGCAGTTGCTTTCTTGTAAAAACCCAGAGTTTAAAGATAACTTCTTCCACTTGCCATAATCCATTGTGTGGGAGAAACAGACATACAATATCATATTGTTCCCTGTACAACACTTTGGGCTGTACTTTCTGCTCTGAACACACTGAAACTCCACTTGAGGCTACAGCAATTTCCATGCAGGAGGCAAAGGAGAATCTTGTATCTGATCTAATACAGGATAAATCAATGTGCACTCGTTTATTGCTTATAGTTCCCATCAGCTCAAGGAGAGACACTGTCCTAGAGTTTCAAGGCTATCCACGCTGCCTTTGTGTATGGAAAACATACCTCGCACTTGGAGATATTTTGGGAACCCCGTTCAAACGCTTCCCAGGAGTTCGGGTGAGAGACTGGAAATTGCTAAACCCTGGCTGCTTCTCATGGTTTTCGGCACGCAGTTTTGGGAGAGGTCATGCAAGAATTGCACCTCCGGTTTTGCCTTCTGCAGAAATTCAGTTAATATTAGTCATTCACCTCAGACAGGTGCTGGGAAGCTTAATGAGAGCGTGTACAGCACGCAGAGATTCTCAGATAAGATGTACTAGGGAAGGGCAGCATCATATTAATTAGCGTGGATTCAAGTGACGAAAGCGCTTTCTCTCTCTCTCCTTCAGCTGTTGGAGCTTGAAAGAAAAATTACCCAGCACCACAGCCCTACGTGTTGTAGTCAGAAAACCGTCGGCACCACAGGAACCACATTTTTCTGGATGTGGTCTGAATTCCCGTCAACTTTGCAGGATTCTGACCTTTCGCTGTGGCTGTAAATGGCAGCTCCCTGGAAGACGCGTATCCCAGCAAAAGCCAAGGAAGGCAGAGTTTTAATATTCCTCCCCATGCAAGTATTTTCTCCCATTAAGTGCTTAAGAGCTGTATGATTAGGGAGATTAATTTTTGCAGCTGGACATTTTCATTATGAATGTAATTTTCCACACAGTTTTCTCATTTAGCTTTCTTTTATTCTAACCCCAAGACATTCACTTGCCCAGAAGAGGGCTCTTCTGCAAGGTTCGGAAAGGAATACACTCCTGCACTTTAGTCCTTTCTTTTTACATCCGGAACAGGCTTGCTTTCAGAAAACCCTGTTCCTACTTATTTCAACCCAGTCGCTTGCCTGCATTTCCAGACAATCAACACCAAGAGTCCAAAACTACAAATTCATTTATCCAAGGACCTGACTGTAACAAAGCTCCATCATGGATCAAGTTTTTTAAAAAAAAAAAAAAGCACAAGAAGTTCCTTAAATATGAGAATTCATATACTGAAATCACACAGATACACAGCGCTTAGCGAGACGGTTGTGACAGGCTGGAATATGGATTAAAATTTAGAAAGGGTCAGTGACACAGCAACACAAAACAAGAGTGCAACTTAATTATTATCAACCTTGGATGCATGATTTAACACGCAGGTGGTTACACCCACTTTGTCTTCCCCTCGGTGTCAGCTGGGAAGACAACTTCACTGCAAACAGTCCGAGCTGGTATCTGGGGATAGACTTAAATAAAAGCTTTGTGTTTAACCTGCCACCAAATCCCTAGGAGTCGATGGTCAGGCACGGTAACAAGTGAGCTACTCCTCCAAATTCTATTATGAGAGTTTAGGCATAAGAAGACAAAACCAGAAGGAAACAGCCTCCTGGCCTTCCCTGTCCCCATGCCCTCATCATGACCCTGGCAGGCTCTCCCTCTCCTGAAAAAGTCTTTGCACATACTCTTTTTCCCTGAAAAAGACAAGCCTCCGCATAAAAACTTGAAATTATACAGTTCTGTTAATGTCATCTCAGTCCTCAGCAGAGAAGTGGAGGCAGAGCAGAAGGGAAACATTTGAACTCCTCACAGCCTCCATGAGACACAACTTCTCTGCATTTCACAGTAGATTTTCTTCACAGGCAAAGAGGAAAGCTGGACTACATGTTCTGTTTTTTAAACAAGCTTACTTTTACAAGTGATGCCGTTAGTCTGCTCACTCCCTAATTTAAGCGTCCCGCTTCTCAGAGATAAATGTGCCTTTCAAGTTGTTTATGCCCAGCCTTCCTCTTCTAATCTTTCATCCCACTCTCGCAGTACCCACTGACTTCAGAAGGCTCCGTATCATTCCGTATCACTTGCCTAGGATAAGCTTTATATTTTTTCAGCAAATTCAACTTTAACAGTGATTAAAACGTACAGCAAAATAACAGTTCTTCAATACCAAGAGACACTTCATTCGAAGAATTCCAGGAAATGAATTCTCAAAAACCACACAGAGATCTCTTAAGAAGCACAAAATTGGTCCCTAAACAATTTCCTTGTATTTCAAGAGAAGCAGATTGTGGAATATTTTTATTTATTAATACGTTCATTCTCATGCTTGTGCTTTAACACAGTCATGTTGGCTTTAACCAAATCATAAACCTCACACAACTTCTTTAAAGGGATGGGAGGCGGGTGGAAGAAAGAGATGAGAGAAGAGTGATTAAAATTAGACACAGGAAAGCCTATAAATACACCAGTGGACAGAGGAAGCATTCTCTCTTCTATTTAACTTAAAAATAGAGAGCTAAACTTTAAAAGACAAACAGATGCAACAGAGCAGATGCAATGGAGCAACGATGCAGCAGAGCTTAGAGAAAGTCAACTGGGCAATTTAGCCAGGGATATGTATTGCAGGGGTGGGAGAGGAGGAGGAGGAGGGAGAAGGAATCTTGACTGTCAGAAACTAGCTACTGGCTCAGGAAGTCACAGGAGGAGAGAATTAAGGGAACCCGTATGATTGCAAGAGAGAAATCAATCAGAGAGTCACAGAGGCAGTATGGAATAGAGATGTAATGTTAGAAAAAAGGGATGTCAGGCCAGGAGGCAATTTATTTGTTACAAATGTTAAGCCTGTGGCGGGGCAAGGGCTTGAATAGGATCACAAGACCTGTGCATACACCTGCAATGTCAATTGGAAGTCAAAGGGATGTGCTGAACAAAACTGCTCAAATACTTTCAGTGAAGTATAACATAAAACTCACTGAACGTGCTCAAACGCATCTGCTGTTCCCATCTCACCTAGTGCAGGGCGATGGCTTTAACGAAGATACACCGAGGAGAAAGCAATGCTTCTACGAGATGGTGGCTTTTGTTTTCCCCCTCCCAATGCTCATAGGCCGCCTCTGCCCCACGAAATACCTGGGGCTAATGGGAGTATGAATATATTGTCTAAAAGTACTCCAGGATCTTTGATAAGAATACACTAAAGATGGTAAAAGGATTTATCAACATGTATTGCTTTCCCTATTGCAAAAATCAGAATGTAAACTAGAAATAGGCAAAACAACAGTTGCAAAGGACGGATGCTTTATGGCGCTAGGAAAATACTACATGATACAATTACAGCTGCTGCACCTGACAGCTCGGCCAGTGGTACGGCACGGCGGGTCAGTGCCAAGAAAAGGAGATGCTCTGGGCCAATGTGCAGGAAAGGAGAGTTGAGCTTAAGGACGACGAGGTCACAGGTTATGACACGGAAACCACAAAAAATGCGTGTTAGAAGCGGCATTGGTAGGAGCCGTCCATCCAGTGTCCTCCGCCCTCTCTGTTTAACACGGGTGCTGTGAGTAAACAAGCAACACAATGAGCGACTTCCTGATCTCATTTTCTCAGGCAGCCGCCGGGATGCTGAATGATAGCTCTGAGAGTTTCAGGCCCTGGCAAGCGCAAGGAAGAGCAGCCACCGCAAAGAGAAAAACAAGCAAGGGAGGCCATCACGGTGGGCAGGAAACAACAACAAAGCAATCTTACTTTCGTTAGGCAGCTCCTCCCGATCCAGGTCATCAAGAGGGGCTGAAGCGCTGCTTCCACTGTCATCCAGGGTGAGGATGAGGGGAACGTCATCGTCCATGCTCACGGCCATCCTGTCCCTCCAGAGGCTCCTACTCCAAGAACTTTAAATAACGTCTCTTTCAGTTCCACTTGTAAAATGCTTGTGTCAAAAACCCTCCCGAGGAAGTCCTCCATCAGGGGCGTCTTCTAGACATAACAATATAAAGGTATGTGTACCCATCTCTAGAGACCGCAGTTCAAAAAAGGATCGAGTGATTTGCTTTCGAAAAGCAGCGCGGGATGCTAGACTCAATGGCAGTATTTATGCAAAAGCTAAATTCAAAAAGTCAGGTCTGGGCTGCCTATTCCAGTCAGCCCAGGGCTCGCAGTACAGCATGGAAGCAAAAGAAAGCGCTTCTTGACAAACTCCTGACCGCTCAGCACAACAAGAAGCAGGCGGGCGTGACGCATCCAGAGCCGGCATGATGCTAAGTGTCACCGTCACACACGGCTCCTTCCCCTGTCATGCCCAAATGCCTCTATTTCAGGTGGGGAGGGGAAAGAGGGAGAAAAAGAGGCCAGTTTGAGTCTGCACACATGAAGTTCCTGTAGGCTTTTTGACTGTCACAAAGTCACGGATTTCTTTAAAAGGTGGAAGAAAAGAAAAATGAGGCAGGCCCTGGAGAACGTTACAGAGACGCTCCCCAAGCGGTGCCGCCACGCAGCTGTCGCTCTCCGCGTCTCCTTCCTTGCGGGCCGTGGCGAGGGCACGAAGAAGTCCCGGCGGGGTCCGCACCACCCACAGCAACAGGCCGCCCGGGCCGCTGCCGAGCGGCCGCCCGCGGTGCTGCACCGAGGGCC
>WAAD01005479.1:78317-97720 GCA_013389945.1 Fregata magnificens
CCGCCGCTACCGACATGGCGCCGACCCGGACCCGCCGCCAGCCCCGGGGAGCGCCGGTAGGGACCGGGGTAGGGGGGGGACACGACTCGAGGGCGGCGACCCCGGTGTCCCCTGTGCCCGGTGCTGGCATCCTCGGTACCGGTGTCCCCGGTGCCCACGTCCCCAGTACCGGTGTCACCCACCAGTCCCCGTGTGCTGCTGTCCCCAAAAACAGTGTCCCCAGTCCCCACGTGCCATTAGCCCCATGCACCGCCGTCCCCGTACCAGTGTCCCCCATACCGCCGTCCCCAGTACCGGTGTCCCCGTACCGGTGTCCCTGCCCACCAGACCGGCAGTGCGGAGCTGCGGTGCCCAGGCACTGCCGGGAAGCCCATCACTGCGGCCGGGTCCCCCCCATTGTCCCCAGGTCCCCGCGCCCCTGCTGCCAGCCTTCCCCGCTGCCGAGGAGGACGACGGCGCCGACGCTGAGCCGGACACACGGGCCATGGTGCGGGCCCAGAACCAGAAGAAGAAGAAATCCGGGGGCTTCCAGTCCATGGGTGCGTGCGGGGCGGGGGGCAGCCGTCGCGGGATGGGGACCGTCCCCTCCTGCCCACGCCCCCTCACCTGTCCCCGTCCCCGCAGGCCTCAGCTACCCCGTCTTCAAGGGCATCATGAAGAAGGGCTACAAGGTGCCCACCCCCATCCAGCGGAAGGTGAGCGCGGGGGGCGGCGGGACCCCCATCCCGGGGCGGCGGGATGGTGAGGGTGACGGCAGGGCGGTGTCTCGCAGAGCATCCCCGCTATCCTGCGCGGCCGGGACGTGGTGGCGATGGCACGGACGGGCAGCGGGAAGACGGCCTGCTTCCTCATCCCCATGTTCGAGCGGCTGAAGGCGCCCAGCCAGGCCGGGGCACGCGCCCTCGTCCTCTCGCCCACCCGTGAGCTGGCCCTGCAGACCCTGAAGTTCACCAAGGAGGTACGGGGGATGATGGGGACGAGCGGGGACAACGGGGGCAAGGGGTTTGGTTTGAACGACCTCTGACGCCTTTCTTTCTCACCCCGCAGCTGGGCAAGTTCACGGGCTTGAAGACAGCCCTGATCCTGGGAGGAGACAAGTAAGCCGTCCCCACGGGTCCCCGCTTCCCTAAAGCCTCCCCAAAACCCGGCGAGGGGCTGAGCTGCCCTGCGCCGCCTGGCGCCGCCTCAGCCTCTCCCCGCTCTTGCAGAATGGAGGACCAGTTTGCCGCCCTGCACGAGAACCCCGACATGTGAGTGGGGGCGTGGGGTGGGGACCTGCTGGGGAAATGGCCCCCAAGAGCTACCCGCCATTTGGGGACATCACGGGTGTTTACAGCCAGTGTGCCTGATGGACGTGTCCTGGTGTTCCCTCGGAGCATCTTCCCGTGCTCCCCATGGGGGACAAGGGGGTCTCTGTCAGGTCTTCTTTGGGTTGGGTTTGGGACCTGCACCCGGGATGGTGTGGGAACGCCGTCCCCCCTGACCTGGTCCCATCACCGGCTCTGTCCCCGCAGAATCATCGCCACCCCTGGGCGCCTGGTGCACGTGGCGGTGGAGATGAAACTGAAGCTGCACACCGTAGAGTATGTGGTGTTCGACGAGGCTGACAGGTCAGCGGGGCGCAGGGGCGTCCCCGGGGCTGGCAGTGTCCCTGCACGTGGGGTGAGCCACAGCAGGAGTGAGGTGCCCCTGGGGCAGGGCTGGGCACGGAGGGACCGAACGGGCACTGCCACGTCCCGTGTCCCCTCCCCTGCAGGCTCTTTGAGATGGGCTTCGCCGAGCAGCTCCAGGAGATCATCGCCCGGCTCCCGGACTGCCACCAGACCGTCCTCTTCTCTGCCACGCTGCCCAAGCTGCTTGTTGAGTTTGCCCGGGCCGGTGAGGAGCGTGGGGCAGGCAGCGGCTGGGGGGCTGGACCTGGGGGGAGCCTGGGGACGGGGACACAGCACAGTCCCGCTGCTGGGCTGGGCCCAGGACCAGCAAAACCGAGCTGGGTTAATGCTGGGCCAAGCGGGTGTCCCCAGGCTGAGGGATGGGGCTGGTCCCACATGCAACCCATGTCCTGCGTGTCTCACATCCCACAGGTCTCACCGAGCCAATGCTGATCCGTCTGGATGTGGAGTCCAAGCTCAGCGAGCAGCTCAAGGTGAGAGGAGCTGGGGGGGTTCGAGCCAGGCTTTGTGCCCCCCACCCCCTGCAAGCCACCGTGCGGTGGCTCCAGGCTTGCAAAGAGGGGACAGGAGGGGTGGTGATGTCTGGTGTGGGGATGCGGAGGGGCTGAGCTCTGCCCTCCCTTTGCAGCTGGCTTTCTTCCATGTGCGCGGGGACGACAAACCGGCTGTGCTGCTCCACCTGCTCCGGAGCGTGGTGAAGCCCCAGGACCAGACGGTCGTCTTCGTGGCCACCAAGCACCACACGGAGTATCTCAAGGAGGCAAGTGGCATTTGGGGGTGCCCAGCATGTACCGCTCTTAAAGGGCAGGCTGCCGGGGGTGCCTAGGATCCCTTTTCAGACCCACGTGGGGTCTGCACCTGTGGGCACGTCCCTGCTGGAGTCTCTGCCTCTGTTTCGCTGGGTTGAAGGAGAAATCCCAGCATATGTGATCGTGGAGGTGCTGCATTCACCTACCCCTCGGAGAGAGGGGGAAGTGCAGTGGGATTTGGGGGTCTGGGCGGGCATCCTGGGGTCTCAGGGCCCTGGGAGCTGGGAGGACCTGTCCCTTGGCTGAGGGTGCATGCACAGGTGGGATCTGATCTCTCTTTCCCCCCTCCGCAGCTGCTGACGGCCCAGGGCATCCGCTGCACACACATCTACAGCTCGCTGGACCAGACCGCCCGCAAGATCAACATCGCCAAGTTTGCCCAGGGCAAGTGCCCGGTGCTGCTGGTCACTGATGTGGCCGCACGCGGGCTCGACATCCCCATGCTGGACAACGTCATCAACTACAGCTTCCCCGCCAAGGCCAAACTGTTCCTGCATCGTGTCGGTGGGTGCTGGTGCCCCGCGCAGGCGTCCTTGCAAGCTGGGGGTCCCTCAGGGTGACAGGGAGAGTGTGAGTGGGGTGTCCCTTGTCCCCTGTTTTTCCCATCCCCGTGCCCTGCTGGACTGGCACTGATGCCCCTGACATGGTGGTGGTATCTTTGGGGCAGGAGGTAGCCACGTCGTGACATTAGGAGACAGGCTGGGGACAAAGCAGGGGCAGGAATGTCCCTGATTTCCCAGCTGGCCCGTGGGGGCTCTTGGGGGCAGGACTGGTGCCTTCCCTTTAGGATGGCACCGTGGTGGGCTCCCCTTTGCCACCTTCCGCAGCGACCCACAGCCCCTTGCCAGCCATGCCCACCTGGTAAATGCCACGTGTGTGGGCTCCCAGGGGCACCAGTGGGTCCCTGCCCAGGTGGGCTCTGGGTCTGGTTTCCCACTCTCCTCCTCCCCTTGCCAGGTCGCGTGGCCCGAGCTGGCCGGAGCGGCACTGCCTACTCGCTGGTGGCTCCTGATGAGATGCCCTACGTCTTTGACCTCCACCTCTTCCTGGGGCGCCCGCTCGTCCTCGCCGGTGCCCAGGAGATGCCCGCTGGTAAGGCAGGCCTGGTTGCAGACATCGGGGTGGCTGCATGTCCAAGCTGGGACACTAGCCACGTGGCCACTGTGGTTTTATCCTTGGCCAGTGCTGGTGTTCGTGGTCTTGTAGCTGGCATTTGTGCAGAGGGGCGATGTGCTCTCATTACTGGGTTGCAGCTGGGGCAAATGGGGTGCTGGGTGCTCTGACACACCACTTGTGTTGGGGATGCTGATTTAACACCACCAAGCTCCCCGTGGCTGTTGGCTCTGCTCTGTTAAATCCTGGATTGCTGCCATGCCCGCTGCAACAATCCCAGGGTGGGTGCCAGCAAAGCGACACGGTGTCCCCGGGGCTGCAGATGCCGGTGGGGTCCTGGGCCGCGTCCCCCAGAGCCTGGTGGACGACGAGGAGTCCCTGCTGCTGACGGACCACGAGGGCTCCCTGGAGCTGCGGAGTCTGCGCCGTGTCGCCGACAACGCCCACAAGCAGTACCTGCGGTCCCGGCCCGGTCCCTCGCCCGAGTCCATCAAGAGGGCGAAGGACCTGGATGTGTCCCAGCTGGGCATCCACCCGCTCTTCAGTGAGTGCCTTGGGGACGCCGAGGGAGGGGACCCCGTTCCCCTTGCCGAGGAGCTAATCTGTGCCTCTCTCCGTGCCTGCGTTCCCCAGGCGCTCGCTTTGAAGACACCGAGCTGGAGAGGCTGAAGTTTGTGGACAGCATTAAAACCTACAAGTCCAAGGCGGTGAGTTGAGACCTGTCCTCGGGCACGAGGCGCCTGGGTTGGGGTGGGAGGGAGGGTCCGTGCAGCCGGCCGTGCAGCTCACCGGGGCTTATGCTGCCGCCCTGGGAGCAGACCATCTTCGAGATCAATGCCACGTCCCGGACGCTGGCCAGCACCGTGATGCGGTCGAAGCGGCGCCACGACCATGCCCTCATCGAGAAGTACCAGCGCGGGCAGCAGGAGAAGCGGGCAGCGGCTCTCAAAGGGCAGGGGCTGTGCCCGGCCCCCCCTGCGCCCGAGGAGGGAGGAGAAGGAGAGGAGGAAGACCTCCAGGTAACGGGGCAGGGGTGGGGATGCAGGAGTCGCTGCAAGGCAACCTCGGCCGGGTGCTGGCGGCACCGGGGCCCCTGGGCTGTGCCAGGGCTCAGGGGCTGGTGCAGTGACTGGTGGGGGGACACAACTCCTCCATCCCATCCACCATCCCCTTCCAGGATGTGTTCTCCACCGTGGTGGGCCAGAAGCGAAAACGGGGCCAAGGGGGAGAAGACGGCGCCAGGAAAAAGCTGCAGCAGCCAGTGCAGCGGGACGAGGACTTTTACATTCCGTACCGGCCCAAGGACTTTGAGAGCGAAAGGGGGTGAGTCCGAGGGGGCTCCCACCACCGTCCTGCCCCGGCCTGCGCCGGGGGCTGCTCTCACCGCCTGCCCTTTGCAGGCTGAGCGTGGGCGGCGAGGGCAGCCCCTTCGAGCAGCAGGCGGCCGGAGCTGTCCTGGATCTCATGGGTGACGAAAACCACAACCTCAACAAGAGCAAGCAGCTGCTGAAGTGGTGAGTGGGGTCTGGCCATGGGGTGGGGGGGAAATCAGGGCTAGGAGTCCCACCGCCTGGTCCCACCGCCTTCCCCTCTCTCACAGGGACCGCAAGAAGAAGCGGTTCGTGGGGCAGACGGGCCAGGAGGACAAGAAGAAGGTGCGGACGGAGAGCGGGCGCTACGTCAGCAGTTCCTACAAGAACAACCTGTATCCTGCCTGTGGGTGCTGCCACCTGCCTGTGCCGTGGCGAGAGCTGGGGATGAGGGGGAGCAGGGCTGGACCTGCCAGCAGCCGCACAGCGTCACGCCCTGTTCCCGGGGATCGATCCCGCACGGGGGCAGTGGCGTGGGGAGGGAGGCTGGTCAGACGCTGCGGTGGGTCGAGCGATGGGGAGTCGGGCGATGGGAAGTCACCGCACATTCCCTTAACCCACCCCGGCCCAGCTATGAAAAGTGGAAGCAGAAATACAAGGTTGATGAGCGGGATGAGGATGAGGAAGATGAACGAGGCAGGGAGCAGTTCAGAGGGAAGCACAGGCGCGGGCACGGTGAGTACCTGGAGCAAGCAACGGAGCCCTGCATCATTTCCCCCCCACCTCGCTTCGGCCTCCGAGCTGAGCTTGGCTGTGTCCCCCCAACAGGGCCCGGGCAGCCCCCTGCCCGGGGCAGGGTACGCTCGGAGCTGAAGAACAAGCAGCAGATTCTGAAGCAGCGCAAGAAGGCGGCCAAGCAGCGCTTCCTGCAGAGCGGGGGGCTGAAGCGCCTGAAGGCCAGGAACCGGCAGCGGGTGCAGGAGCTGCGGCAGATGGCCTTTGGGCGCCGGGTGGGGGCCGCCAAGAAGGGCAAGCTGCGGAAGAGGGTGTAGGGGAGGGGGCCGTGCCCCAGCAGCTTCCCCCCACGCCTGGGCCGGGCGCCGGGGAAGGAGACATTAAATACTTGGCTGGTTTTGCATCCTGACTCCTCTTTGTCCTTGCCAGGAGCATCATGCTGGGGGTAATTCCAACCCCCTTGGGCCACCCCCAGGCGCAGTCCTAAAACAACCAGGTGCTGCGGGTCCACAGCCGGGTTGTATTTTGACAGGAGACACCTCTGAAGATACCAACAGCCTCAACACGAGCCGCAGCTCCCCCTTCCTCTGTGGCAGCCGGTCCTGCTGCCTGGGGTGCCCCTTGCAGGAGGGTACCCCAGGGGGTCGGACTCTGCCCTGGGGGGCCCTGGCCCCTGCCTCAGTGCGGTGGTGTCCTGGTGTGCCTGTGCCACTGCCATCCATGTTGCCTCTCATCATGAGGGTTCCCCGCGTTGTCAGGGAGTGACCTCCATCCCCAGGGGGGTGCTGGGGGTCCTGTGGCCCTGTGCTGGCCATGGCAGCCTCTCCCCAGCCTTGGGAGTGGGCAGTTGTCCCCGGGGGCTATTCCTGGCTCGGAGGCACCCTGGCACCCCTGCGGTGCAGCGGGCGCATCCTGGTAGCAATGGGCAAGTGTGGGGGACATGGCCCCGGCTGCCTGGGGCGCAGCTCGGCACAGATGGCAGCCAGCTCCTGCATGCAGAGCAGCACCTGCGGACACGGGGACCTTGATGCCACAGCCATCCGGGGACCTGAACATCCCCGTGTGCCCCCCAGCCCCGCCGCCCAGGGGAGGGGGCTGTGCTGACCATGTCCAGCTGGGCCTCGGTGTCCTCCAGGGCCACGTCCACAGGGACCTTGAGCCGCGCGGTGGCGAGCTGGAAGAGGTTCAGCACTGCCAGCTTGATCTGCCCCAGCAGCAGGGTCTTCTGGGCAGCCGTGCTCTGGATGTGAGCCCAGTGGGACTCCTGGGGGATAGAGTGACAGAGAGCCCTAGGCGCCCCCCAGCCACTGCCCCGTGTCCCCTGCACGCCCCCGTCCAGGACAGGGGGACCCGGGAGCCCTGGCTGTGTACCCCCCATGCAGTTGCTGATGATGCTTTCTGGGAACATGGGGACCCCCAGCTCAGCCCAGGGGTTGCCACCCGGCTTCCCACCACCACCGCGTTGGGCATCTCACCTCTGCAGCATGCTTGGGGTCCATACCGCTGCCCCTCTCCCTGGGGGAGGTCCTTGGGCACCCCACATCCCCCCTTACCCCCTGGAGCACGTCATGCCGGGTGGCCTCCAGGCGTGCACGGAGCTGGGTCAGCTCGTTGTTGGTGTGCAGGAGCTTGCTGCTGGCCTCCTCCTGGTATCGCTGGAGCCGTGCCTGGCCCTGGGCCAGCCGCTCCTGCCCGGCTTCTGCCTGTTGCACCAGGGCTGCCCGCGCTGCCGCCAGTGCCCCAAAATGGGCCAGCATGGCTGGGACGTCCTGGAACTGGGCAGTGGGAGGGGGCTGAGAGGCTGCACGGGCTGCTGCCCCGGGCAGGGTTGGCCCCCCACAAGGGACTTGGGGACATGCAGGCTGGCACTGCAGGATGGGGACCCCCGTGCTCACCTGCCCTGAGGCCAGCACGCCCCGCAGGTAGTCGCCGAAGCCGCGGAGGCTCCGCAGGCACCGGGCCAGGCGCTCCCTGTGCTGTAGCAGCCCCATGAGCTCCCGGCGCAGGCAGGCAGCCTTAGCCCCCTGCCCCACCGCCCGCGCCCGCTCCTCGTCTGCCCGCCGCAGTGCCCGCTCCTGCCTTGCCGCCGAAGCCTGCAGTGTGGGGATGGGGTCAGCAGGGCCCTGACAGCCTGCCTGGCCCCAGCCCCCGCCCTGGCACCTTGAGGAAGGCGTTGAACTTGAGGACGACGTCCTGGAGCTGGTCTTTCCGCTGGCCCAGCTGCTGCCAGCGCTGCTCCAGGCGCTCCATCCTCTGCCGAAACTCCTGCAGGACTGCCAGGCGCTAAGAGCATTGCCCCATGCCAGGGTGCCCGGGGGGGGGGAAACGGGTGCCAGCCCATGAACGGCTGCGGACGTGCCCACCGGCTGCTTGTATCCCATGGCATGCCACAGCCAGGGCTGCAGCCCCCAGGGAGGGGGCACACGGAGGGGCTGGGGGCCACCCTTACCTCCCGCTGGCTCTGCAGCGTCCGCTCCACCTCTGCCACCTCCCGCCTCTTCAGCAGCAAGCGCGTGGAGGGCAGCAGTGTGGTGGCATCCCATGCTGGCACTGTCCTGCTGCGGGTCGCGTGGAGCTCATCATAGCCAGGTGGGGAGGGCAGGGGCACCCGCCATCATGGCATGACCGAGACCTCCAGGGACCCGCGCTGCCTGCCGGGGCTCAGCACGGGGAGCCTGGCCCGCTCTCCCGTCACCCACCCTCCTGCCCATCCCTCCTGCTTCAGCCTCCCGCCAGCTTGGGCGGGGAGTCACAGCACAACCTCAGCTTTTGGATTAGACCCCGGGGGCACACCACAGCCCCCCGCCCGGAGACCCAGCACCCACCCAGTGAGTGACGCCCACCCAGTGACACCCACCCTGGCAGCGGCACCCTGGGGACCCAGCGATGGGAACATAAACCGACAGACCACAGGGGAGGTGGGATGTGCTGGCCCCGTTGCCGAGCCCTTGCTCGCCTCCAGCCAGCATCACCCGCTGTGGGAGCCGGGTGGGCAACTGCCCGTCCCGCGGGGAGGACGGGGGGGGGATCTCACTCACTGCAGCCGCAGCTTGTCCCGGAAAGCCGTGCGCAAATACTCCTCCACATCGAAGGCCATCTCACCTGGTGTCTCCTCCTCGCCGAGGGGCCAGAGGAGCCGGGACGTGGGGCAGCTGAGATGGCGGCAGCACAACACTGTTGCCAGGGGCAGCCAGAGGCTCCCGCAGCTCCCTGGGATTTTCCCGGCATGGCTCCAAGCATCGCCAACAAGGGCGGGGTGCTGGGGACCGCCCCGCTCCCCCAGGGCCCGTGCAGAGGCTCCTCGGGGACAGCTGGCAGGTCAGCCCCAGCCCTCAGACCCTGCTCCAGCCCCTCAGAAAGCTCTGTTCAGGCTCCATGTCCCTTCAGAGGCCACCGTGCACAACTGGACCCCAACCACTGCCCCGCCAAGTGCTCAGGTCCCCCCCACCCCGTGCTCCCTCAGCTCTCCTCCATCTCACACCGTTCTTATCCCCAGCCCAGGGACGGCTCAGACCCGCCGCTTCACCCATGGTGCAGAGGCTGCTCCTCTCCGCGTGCCCCAGGAGCACCTCCTTTCCACTCCACATGCCGTCAGGTCCCTTTCCTTCCCCCCGTGTGTGCTCACATCCCCCCGTTACCCTCCACACACACTCAGATCCCCTGTGCGTGCTCACTTCTCCATCATCCTCTATGCACACTCCCATACCGCTCCCCACTTTTTGCAGTTTATTCTTCCGTTCCCCTCTTGCAGGGCCCTCTGCTCCCCTCCAATCTCCGTTCCACCCCATTGCGCTCTGCTTGGCCATTCCCATGCGTGTGTGTCGATCGGTTGGACCTTGGTGATCTTAGAGGTCTTTTCTAACCTTAATGATTCTGATTCTATGATCCTCTCCCTCCCCCTCCACGCAGGCTCAGATCCCTCCCTGCTCCCCTCGGAACGCACCGCTCCTCTCCGTTGCCCGTGGCGTGCCTTTTCAATCCCTCCAGTTACCCCTGCAGGGTGCTCACACTTGATCTGTCCCTCCATCCCTTCCTGCACACTCTGGCCCCTATGTTACTCACCCTACAGTTCCCCTCCACGGCTGCCCTGAACGCCTCCGTGCGGATCCCGCTCCCCTTGTCCCCTCCCTGCACAAGTTCCCTCCGTGCTTTTTATCTCGGTCAGGCATCTCCCTCAAAACCACACCGCAAGGTACAGATTAACTCCCGACTTAGATACGGAGCAACATTTCAGACTGACTTGGGGAAAAAATATTTATAACAAAAACCCAATTGAGCCTCCCTAGACTCAGCGTCACCCATGTCCTGCCCGTGCACCAGTTATCCATCATCCCAGGACCACTGCGGCCCCGCGGCAACTTTCTCCATCATGCTCCCCGCAACCCCAGCACTGCTCATGGTGACTAGGCCAGAATCCTGTACTGGTATTCAAGTCTGTCACAAGCATCAAGATGAGTGGGCTACTGGGACCCACTTCCCCAGCTCTGCCTGCGCTGGGTGCCACCTTGTTAAAAAGGACACCTGAGAAAAAGAGGAACACGAAAAGAGGAAAGAAATGGAGAAGGACGGAGCGAAAGCTGGGGAAGGACGGAGCGAAAGCTGGGGAAGGACGGAGCGAAAGCTGGGGAAGGACGGAGTGGAGAAAGAAGTGGGGATGCTCTGACAGAACCAGCCTGCTGCAGGACACTAACGGCCTGCACTCAGCCACACGGCAATGAGGACGTGCTTGATGCTGGGCGTCCAGCCGGAGCTCTGCGTGCTTCTGCAAGAAGGGATGGAAACTATGTGCCTCGCGTCTCTTCTCCCCTCGTTTCTTGTGGAGAGGCCCTGCTGTGCTGCTCGTCGTCGTCACCTACGCAGATCACAGAGCAGCAGCATCTCAGCAAGAGCCAACAAACCAGACAACAGGAATTCCTCCCTCCCCGGCAGCTGCTCCTGGAAGACCCACAGCTTAGCAGGAGAGCAGGCGGCTCCTGCCCCAAAACTCGGCCAGCAGACAGGCACCAGGGCTCACCTTCCGTAAGGCAGTTGAGGTAAGCAGCCTGGACACTGTTCCCATTGACCAGCGCCAGCGCCTCATGCTTGGTGGAGCTGCTCAGGGTCTCCTCTTCCCCCTTTCCCTCATCGTCGTCTTCTGAGTCCACGAGCACTAAGACATCACCTGAGTCTTGATTCCTGTGAACAGCAGAGCAAGCGGAGGTGGGCTGAAAGCCTGAGGACAGCCTGTCCTGACCCCTCCCTCCAGCCTGTGCCTCCCCTAGCTTTGACAACCCTCTGTACACCAAAATGACCAATTTTGACAGACTCTTCCAATCCTGCACTAACTGTGTTCAAAGAACAGCTGGTTGCAGACCCTGCTGGCAGCAACACCACCAACGGCATTCTGCACTGCTTCCCATTCGTCTTCCAAAGTCCTCCAACCACTTCACCGGTATTCATGCACTCAACTGCATGAGCCCCTCCCGAGTGGAGTTATTCTCCCCTCCCGTACAGATGGGGAAATGAAGGCACTCAGAAAAGAGTCTTCCCACGCTGCAGCACCACAGCTGTGGGAACAGAACCAAGGGCAGGCAGCGGGGCCAGGAGGGGTGCAAGCAGGAAGCAGAGAAGAAATCCGGTGCACCTGAACCCCGAGAAGGCACTTGTTCACGTGCAGCTATCAGACACCCCTCCTGAGAGGGGAAGACATGGGTGAACACCCACACAGAGTGGCAGAAGATTGCCATTTCTATTTACTCTCTAAGTCTTCAGGCTCACCTGTGCCAAGGAGCAGCTCTCCTGCACAGCCTCCTCCCACACTAACGGGTGCCTTGCCAGCATCATCCCTGCGCATCCCAAAGCGATGCCACTCCTGCTCTGATGCCAAGTGCTGTCCTCTCCCCTCATCCTCCTGCTCCCGCACCCACGCCAAGTCTCACTCATACCCACCATCCCCTTCCCGTGGGTGGCACAGCTCCCACACAAGAACAGCTTTGCTCTGGGGACAGCTCCTGCCTCCGAGGTGGATTCCCTGCCCCACAGGGAGATCACCTCTGCCAGGAGGTGGACTAGTGAGGCCACACAGGACTGGGCTGAGGAAAATCCACACTCACCTGAGTGCAGCACCTGAATGGGAGAGAAGTGAAGGGAAAAGACAGCATTAGAAACCGGCCCCAGAGCAGCCCCTCGGGCAGCACCCTGCCGGTTTTACTGTACAACCCCTGCCAATCCTGCCTGCAGTAGGATAGTCTCTGGCAGCCACACGCGGAGGCATGGACACGAAGGTGGCCTGCCCATGTACGCAAGGAGAGCACCAGAGAGATCACAAGGAAAGGGGAGACGGCCCATTACAGTACAGCTCCCTGGAGAAGGCAAGGGGAAGGTGCCTGAAGCACTCAGCTGGGGAAGTGCCTTGTGTTTCTAACCCATCTGCCTCCACGGCTGACAGGGTTTTGACCAGGAGCAGGATGAGGCCCAGGGGCTGGGGTGATCATCTGTGGCTGACTCCAGCACACCAGAAGGAACAAGCAGGTTAGGTGTAAAACCAGGCCACCCCAGGAAGGAGTAACCCCCTCCCTGGCTTGTGCAGAGCAGAGCTCCTACCTCTCAGGCACAGGAGGGGATTGTAGTACAAGACGACCCCAGTGACGGTGAGAATAGCCAGCAGGGATAGGACCACCACTGCACCCACAACCCCAACGATGTTCACCGGCTCTGCGGAGAGAAGAGGAGACACAGGAGGCCAACTTGTCACCGGGACACGGATGGATGAGGAAATCTCAGTGCAAGCAATAGAGCAGGTCCCAGTGCTGCCTCCGGTCCAACTTCCCATCATTGCAACAGACCCACCAGCACAAGGGGCGAGAGTTTCAGGCACTTATGCTTCACTGGTATGGAAAATACTATACCAAGGCCCCTATTTTTGTGCCCATGTGCATTTAGTGAAAGCAAATCAACCCCTGCCCGTTGCACCTTGAGCAGCTTGAGCCTTGGAGGTGGTCCTTTGTGCCCACAACCTACAGGAGGGACCAAAGATGCTCCTCTCTCAGGCCCACTATGCCGAGGCGAGGAGAATCAGACCTTTTCACCCTGGGATGAAGGGAGCCAGTCCTGCATCTACACTTGCCACAAGAGTATGGCAAGTGTCAACAGGCAAAGAGGGCTCTTAGCGGCAAATGGAGCCCCTTGGGGGCACACCAATGGCCCCTGTGAACTGGGTCCCCCACTCCTCCTCACTCCCTGCCACAGCAACCCCAGGCAGCCCCACTCACGCTTCACTGTCAGGCAGACAAACAACTCCCTCAGCCCCACGGGGTTCTGTGCCTTGCAGACGTAACAGCCCCCGTCGGTGCCCTGGGAGCAGTTCTGGATGGTGAGCCGGGACACGTTGCCCTCCTGAGCAATGAGGTACCTCCCTCCGGGTTGGATCTCCACCTCTGGCTGGGTGATGCCCCGCAGCCAGGTTAGCCTTGCTGCTGGGGTGCTCTCGGTCACACGGCATGTCAGGGTCACATTGTCACCTACAAAGCAGGTCTTTGGGGGCTCCGATTCCAGTGAAGGGATTTCTGAACAGCCCAAGGGGAAAAAAAAGAAAGAAAGAGAGTCAAGGAGGAAATGGAGGACTTTAACATAACGAGCAATCAGCCATCTGACTGATTAATAATCATTAACAGAAGGAAGTCAGACAGGAGTCTGGGACTTGAGCACTGTGGGTTTGGCATTCAGCTCACTCATGAGACTTCAGCAGCCTTCCAAGGAGTGACCTGAGCAACTTTCATGTTGCTCAGTCCTTTTTTTGATACCTGTCTTTATACCCCCAGGGAAGAACGGTTGAAGGGTAGCCAGTAGGAAGATGGCAGAGAGGAGAAAGGCAGCCCAGGAATTTTCCTTGGGATCAGCAGAGCTCTTTTGTAGCCCTGACAACCCCTGGAGGACAAATACAGCTCAGGTTTTCAAAAGCCACTTTAGTCAGACCCCTTAGATGCTTGAAGGGGGCCTGGGGGCACACACAATCCTTCTGCTATAAACCCAGACCTGCCAAACTTAATCTCAAGATGAGCAAGGCACTAAAACCACCTCTCACTTTCACACAGGCATGAGTCCTTGCACAGGTGAAAAGCTTGGTGCAGGGAGATTTATTGGCCGCTGAAGATGTACCCAAAACACGACTCACCTGCAACTACGCTGTGATAGATCTCAGCTGCAGGACTTCTGAGCCTTGTGCAGTCACCTCTGCACAAGCCAAGCCCTGCCACGCTGCCTTGTCAGCATCTCCCCCTGCGGCAAGCACCCTCAAGCCTGGCTTGCCTGACCACTGCCTTAGTGTTCTAGCGGGCAGAGAATGACTGGGGTACCTGTCTGCCCCACCATCAGCAGGCTCATTAATAGTTGATAAGGTAGGCAAGTCAACTCACTTATCTCCACAGTGCACGCAGGCTCCTCCTGCTTGACGACATGGCTCCCGACACACTTGAACACTTTGCGGTGGGAGAGGTGGGAGCTGTTCAGCGTTTCCACGTGGGTGTCCGAGGAGCTCGTGGAGCTGATGACCCAGCTTGAGTTCTCCAGATCGTGCCCCTCTTCTCTCCAGTGCAGGGTGGGGTGGGGGTACCCCCCAGGCCAGCTGCAAAAAAGCTGCAGCATCAGCCCTGGAGAGGAAGTCTCAGCCCAGCACTTTGGGGTTGAGCGCGGTGGATCTATGAGCAAGAACAGCACATGGTTAGAAACATTTCCAAGTCACAGGTCTCAGCATCCCAGGGCTGGAACCCCTGCAAGTGCTTGTTTTTGCCATCACTCCCCATGATGGCAAAAGTCTTCCTGGTGAAGTCTTCCTGGTTTCCCTGCCTATCTCGCTCCCTGACCTGTCCCCCACAGCCCCAGGGGAGCACAACTCTGAATGACAGCCAAGAGGGACCAAGTGAGAGGCTGTCCTGCAAAAGCCATCACAGCAGCCACAGCCAAGCCTTGAGGGACTAATGCACAGGGAGGAAACAAATTACTGCCACAGCTTTATCCAATGGAGATGAGATAAGCACCTAAAAACACAGGGGAAGAACAAAATCCCCACACTGCCCTTGGTCCTCAGGCCACAGCTACAAGGGGGTGACACCAATTCACGCTACTTGAGAACAAGGCTCTGCCTCTCCTCGTCACTGATACAAGCATTCAGACTTCCCAAGGGAACATGGAAAGCATCAGGGCTCTTGCCCAGGGACGAGTAACCAGTTTCTCAGAGCCACCGCCTCAAAGCCAGAGCGCCTCCCCAGCAAGCCCAGCACATTGTTGAAGGCAGGGAGGCTGTTCCTGGCATACAAGACACTCTGCCCACAGGGGGTCCTGGTGACTCCAGCTTGCGGGGTCAGGGCCACGGACATGTGCCACTAAAGCCAAACCAGGCGTGCTCCGCTCGTTCCCGGCACCACTGTCACTGCTGTGTGGGGCCAGACCGTGTTACTCCGCCATGCACCATGCTCTGTATCCACACCACACTGCAGCAGTGGGGACAAACTCCAGCAAAGAACATAGGTAGGGTAAGTCACTGCTGGCCTCATGCCAGGGCCGCTTAGTAACCACCAGGACTATGTTTGCTATTTAAATACAGAAACAACTACATGATGGCAGGAGCGGGTCAGAAGCCAATAGAAACCCAAGAGCAATCCCTTTGGGCAGAGCGGGGCTCACGTTTCATGCAGTATGAGGTCCTGCCTCTCTCCCATCAGCTGGTTTCACACACACATACTCATCCACGGATACATACACACGCTCGTTTAACAGCCATAGGGATTCTGGACTCTGATCCACGCAGAATTAACACACTGCCTCTGTGGCTGACTTGCCTAACCCAAAGCTGAACAAGACCCCACCGAGGGATCAGACCCTGCCAAAGAAAGTCCCACACAAGAGGTGTCAGAGGGAAGCCTGATGTTTATTTTGCGGAGCATTTATTCAAGTGACCTTCAAATTACACGAGTTAAAAAAGAAAAAAAACCAAACATCATGGCAAAACCCCATGTGAGCTACAAGAACATACCTTCTCGGGGCTTGGCTTTCCAGGAACTATATACATGCACCTCGTATGATCTTTGAAACCACCCAGCTCTGGCAAGAAAGTTCTCTACAACACTTCCTCTGTCCCAGCTCTAGGGAGGTCTCATAACTGATCCCGAATCCTGGCTGTGGTTAATAAGAGCAACCTGTCAGCCTGAATCCGACAGCAGAAACTGCCCCGCGTCGAGGGGCAGACACAGCGTTTCCAGACATCCAGCCAGAGAGCTGCCCTTTTTGTGCTGGTTCCAGGAATCTGCCTCCTGAAGCCATCAGCTTTACATCCTGAACTCCCAGGCTCTCCCAGTACAACTCTGCTCTTCTGTCTAAATGCTAATGGGACATTTGTTCCCAAAATGTTAAAAACCCCAAAACCTAAAAACCTCCCACCCCCTGCAACTAAAAAAACCTCACAAACCACCAGCAAAAAGGACCTCATGCCCACAGAAGAGCCAACAGTGGCTTATATCAAACTGCACGCCAACGTACCAAGGAATCCCTTTGGAGGTGTGCAATTGCACGTTTCCTTCACACCATGTGCTTCCCATCCAAAACAAACACAGAACAGCAGCTCAAGGCAGGGCTGCACCTGTGTCGTGTTGCTAGAATGTTTCCTCTACTGCTTGTGGTTTTTTAAATGCAGTTTTAAGCAGAACGAGAACTTTTTGGTACAACCCATGAGATGGGTTGAAGACTGTCAACTGGTAACTCCCACATGAATCCTACAGATCCTGGGTGGCTCTTTTACAGCGGTGCCAAGCCTGTGTCTGAGAGGTTCACTCCGGCCCAGGCTAAGTTGCTCCAGTAAACAGTGACTGTGAAAAATCAGGGCCTGTGCTTCTAGTCTGAGGTTGAGAAGCTTCAACTTCTGGCCTTTGCTGATGATGCTTCTGCTCCATCAGCAATACCTCTCTCACCTATTTAAGGGCACACCACTGTTCCATATCACTTTTGTAACCTTTGGAAATTAATTGACACATTAATTCCACGCTAATAAATGAAGTTCAGAGTGCAATACCAACACTTGGCATACCATAGATACCTTTTGCTCACGAGTGTTTTGCACCAGCGCTCCACACTTAGGGCCCCACCTAAGCGCCACGCCTACTTATATACTCTCTGGAGCAGCCTGGGGTTCAATTCCTTCACTCCAGCCCTCCGTGACCCTCCAAACACCATCTACAGGTTCCTTGCCCCAGGAGGGGAATTTTTATTTGTGTGAACTTACAGAGATTTAATCTGTACAAAACAGGTACAACTTTTACAACACACACCCTTCACCAAACACTGAGAAGGAAGGAACACCCTGAATGCAAACAGAAAACACGGCAGGTGTTGATGAGAAGAAAGGAAAGGGCCAATAGAGCACAGAGTGTCACCAAAAAAGGCAAACTGGCAGCAGTCTTTCCTTCTTCTCAACCCTAGAATATGGGCTTGGCTGCCATAAAGGACAGCAGGTCACTGCCCAGGTCTGAGGGGCCAGAGCCTACGTCACACTACGTCACATCTGATTAGACTTGGTGAAAGGGCCAAGAGTGGTACCAGCCACAAGACCTGCGCTCCCTGCTAATCTGGAGGGGGCTGTTGCCACAGAAGAGATGGGACGTCTGGGCAAGATAATGATTCCCCAGCAGAAGCAGGAAGGACCTGCGCCAGCAGCATGCAAAGTCATCCACTTGAACGCTCTCCAGCCTGATCTTCCACCCATGCTGTGAAGATTTCTAAGAGAATGAATGAATGAAATAGGGATGGAAATGGGAGTAAGCACCAAAAGACACAACAGGAAAAAAAGGCTGAAAGAACGGCCTGTGCTGATAACAAGAGGCACGCTCCCCAGACAGTGCTCCCAGCAGTAAATTTGAGGAACGTGGTGTTTCCATCAAAACCAGAAGGCTGCACTCGAAGACTCAGCACAGACAACTTGTCAGCTGAGGACCCTCCGTCCTCACACCAAAAGGACGGCAACAAGGAATGGCCCAGCACACCTATTTCAAACAAGTATTTCAATCAAGGGAAAAAAGACAGTGAGCAGCAGCCCACACCCTAAGATTTATGAAGGCTCAAGTCAGCCAGATTCCGAGGCAAAGGGCCACTCTGGAACAGCTACAGGATATGCAAGACCTGTTCAAAAACTAGTTTATCATCACCAGTGAAGAAGGAAGTGACATAGTGAGGACTTAACAGCTGGCATCCCAACCTCCGCATCACACACAACTGATCCTTGCCAGACCATTTGGACACACATCGCTCTGCTTATGAGCAAATGTGTAACTGAGTAGCATCAGTCTGCTCACAGATTTTGCACAATGAGGCCATCTTGCCCTTTTTTACACTATTTCTCCACCAGTGCCAGATGAACCTGGGGACCTGTGAGACTCCAGGGAGGATATTCATAGACGCGGGACAGACTTACTGGCTACCAGGAGCTGGACCCTGTGCTCATGGTCCGTCTTGTTCAGCACTTCCTTGCAAGTGTAGTTGCCTTCATCCTGCACACGCAGCCCTGTGATGCGCAGAGAGCTGTTGTCAACCAGGGAGAAACGGACGTCCGGCGGCAAGGCAACCCTTGAGGAGAAGAGTGGGGGGAAAGAGTGCGGATCCCCTTGAAACCAGACCACCTCGGTTGCTTCTTTGGAGACATTTCGGCATAACAGGAGGATGCTTCCTCCAACCTTCCCAAAGACCACTTCCTCTGTTCCTGCAAAACAGAAGGGACAGCGTTACGGATCTAGGGAACCGGGAAAGGCCCCTTTCATCAGCAAAGACCTGGACATCTGGTACATATCAGCCCTCTGGGGTGCTTGTTACAGGGGGTCTCGTCAAAGGATCTCCGAGATGCATTTGGCAGCTAACAACATTTAGCGCAGACACACGATCAGGAAGAGGGACACAGCTTAAAAGGCTCAACAGGAAAGCAAGGTCAGGCTCTTTTTGCCCAAGAGAGAAGGGTAACAGACAAGTGACCTGAAGGAGCCAGAGAAGAGCGGCATTAGAGCACTAACGACGCCGGGTCACAGCAACGTCCACGCTCACCCAACATTTTGCCAGACCGCTTGCCCAAGCAGCCTCATCCCTGCACCGCTCACGGGAGCGCACGGTACGGAAAAAGGAGACAAAACCCACCCCAATATCGGTAGCCGTCAAGGAAGACGACACAACTGTTGATATCCCCCGTTTGCCTTTCCCACTTTCCCCTTCCCCTGCCAAATGGCACCTGGACCCTACAGCCAACTCGAGGGTCCGCAGGAGTCCCCCCTTCTACCAGCCCCCTCGGCGTCTGCCCTGCTTGCTTTCAAACGAGAATCTTCTTACTTTCAGCACAAAAAAATTACTTTTTTTTAAAAAGAAGTCAGTGCTCAGGGCCGGCTGGGGAGCTGCCCTAAGGAGCGCAGCGGGCTGAGGTAACGGCGGGAGGCCTCTAACGGACACCACCAAGGCCCGCTGCTCCCCTCCCCTCAGCCCCCGCTACCTGCGGCGTCCCGGCGCGGCACCAGCCTCCAGACGCAAAGGGCGAGGAAGAACCGGGCCGGCGGCGTCCCGCCGGGGATCCGCATCGCCGTGTGCCGCCGCCGGAGNGAGCGGCCCCGGGCCGGTTTCCCTGCCCGGGGAGCCGGGCGCTGGCCTCGGGTGCAGTCCAAGGATCGGGAATGTTTAACGCAAGGAGGATGGTGTTTCCTGAGGGCAAAACGAAGTGAAGGTAGTAAGCGAACCCCCCCCCCCCCCCCACGCGTCTCTCATAT
>WAAD01005479.1:97737-186231 GCA_013389945.1 Fregata magnificens
CCCCCCGAGGATCTTCCATAATTCAACCACTTAGAGATGCCCCAAAAGCAGCAGGAGCGGGAAGAAGAGTGGTAAATGACTATGAAGCATGCCACAAACTTCTTGGGTGTGGGCAAAAATAACAACAACAAAAAAGTAGCAGGCAGCATCTTAAACCAAAGCTGGAGAGGAAGGAAAGAGAGCACAGACCGAAGAGGGGCTGGGAGGAGGTGGCAGGTGGGAAGGGTAAGGATGAGCTTCTCCACAGCTGGAGAGGCCCCAAGGGAACGGGCAGCCAGGGGAGGGAAAGGTATGAATGTTTGCAGTTTCTTTAAAGCTGTCCCTCAGATTCTCCAGGGTGAGTGTAACAAAGCACAGCCAGCATGCTGTTAGATTTCAGCAGCAGATGCGTTAGAAGAAATTGTCCCACTGACAGCTTTTTCTGCTGATGCCAAGTGACCCAACGGTCCTGCATTGTCCACCATTGCAGACAGCAACTTCCAGGCTGGCTCGTTACACGTAGTAATACATCGATTACTTCTCTGCGTAACCCCACAACAAGGGCTGTAAGGCATGTAGGTATCCTCAGGTTCCTCCAGGACACCTTACTGCTTGGCAAAGGCACAACGTGGCCAGATCTCCAGCAGCCATTGCATACTGGGCTAAGGCGTGCATGGAGCAGAGTGCTGAGATCCACGGGGCTGCCCCCAGCGGGCCCTGGCACCTTAAATGATAACCTAATTAATAGCAGGGCCAAGGCCGCTAAGCAAGGGCAGCAGCTGCCGGTGCTCGGCCTCTCCCGCGGCCCGGGAAGCCCGGCCCAGCGCCACGGCCCCCCGCCTGGGGGCGCCCTAACCGNTGGACCTGGGGCTGTGGAGCGGGCCGCTGAGCCTCACCGAGGTGGAGCAGAAGCCGGCGCACCCGCTGCGGGTCAAGTATGGCTCCGTGGAGATAGACGAGCTGGGCAAGGTGCTCACGCCCACTCAGGTGAGCAGGGCCCTGCGCCCGGGGGTGTGTCGCACGGGGGCGCGGCAAAATGGCGGGGGGGGGCCGGGCCTCTTGCGCCTTCGTTCTGGCAGCCCCGGCGGAGCCTCCCCGGCTGCGGGGGGAGGAAGGAGGTGCCCGGCTTTGCTGCCGACCCCTGGCTCTGTGCTGCGGGAGAAATCCCGGCCGCTCTCGTTGGCTGGGTGCGAGCTGGCACGAATGGCCTTGAATTCCTCGGGTGTTGCTGCCCGCGCTGGTCACGCGTGGCCTCCGTGTGCAGGGCAGCTGGCTGGCACAAGTTGCGTGGTGCAGGCAGCGGGGCTGGCTGCTGGTGCTAACGCTGTCATTCCTCCAGGTCCAGCATCGCCCCACCAGCATTGAGTGGGATGGCTGCGATTCGCAGAAGCTCTACACCCTGGTTCTCACAGATCCAGATGCTCCCAGTAGGAAGGACCCAAAGTTTAGGTAATGGGGGTGGGCAACTCCCTATCTTGCCTGGGGAAAATGGAGCATGCCTCTTGGTCTGAGCGGAGGCTTAGAAGGAGGTCAGGAATGCGTTCTGCCTAAGGTGCAGTAGGGAGGCTGTGGCTTGGGATAGAAAAAGTGTCCTTGCATCTCTCCTTGAGACAAGGACAGCACAGGGAGGAGTAGCTGCTTTTGCCAGGGTTGTTTGGAGGTTGTTGTAGCTTGGAGGAGCACAGCATCTGCTGCTTGCTCTAACGTGGTACATATGTGAGTTGGAATTAGGTCTCTCTGTGCTAGCAGTGGAGTCTTAAATGTGGGATCAGCTCACCTTTCTCAAATCAGCTTGGGAACGTGTGGAGTACCCACTCTTAGGGGTCAGGCTCTGGGTTTCCTGGAGCTGCAAGGCAGGATGACAGAGCTGGTTTTGATGGGCTCTGCATCCTGAAAGAAGCAGTACCTGTTCTTTGCATTTGGCAAACCAGGAACGGCAGCTGTTAGATTCAGTTACCCTACACTGATGGCCTTACGGAAAAGCAGCAGCTTGGAGTAACGAAGGGCCTTAGCTGGGGCTGTGATGCAGTCTGATTGCTTTTTGCCTTTTCCTTTCAGGGAATGGCACCACTTTCTGGTGACCAACATGAAAGGCAACAATGTGGGGAGTGGGACTGTGCTGTCAGATTACGTCGGTTCAGGACCTCCCAAAGGAACAGGTCGGTACCTGGCCGCAGCTGCGTGTGGGTCAAATGCAGTACACAGGGGAGGGTGGGGATGCCTGCAGAAAGCTGGCTGCCAGCTTGGAGAGTGCTGCGTGGCTGGGTAAACAGTGTGCTGCGCTGCAGAAACGGCTCATGCAGGACTGCCCACGCACCTGTGCATAGCCGTGGCCAGCACAGGCACGTATTGCCACTGTCCCCTTGCTGTCTGGTGACAGGCCTGTGCTGTTCTTTCTGCAGTTGGTAGGCAGTGTTGCCTACCGGGGGGAGGGAAGCACTAGCCTAGGCAGGACATGAGCCATTCGGGCATATCTAGTGCATCTTCTCTAAGCTCCTTTAGCTCCATCACACTTGGCCTTCGGTCCTGGAGAAGGCAGGTGTCTGTTTCCATGTGCTCCTGAGGTCACTTCAGAGAAAACCTTAAACCCGGGAATTGCGGGTGACTGGCACTTGTGACGCTGTCTCCTCCGCGCAGGGCTGCACCGCTACGTGTGGCTGGTGTACGAGCAGCCGAAGCAGCTGACCTGCAACGAGCCCATCCTCTCTAATCGCTCTGGTGACAAACGAGGGAAGTTCAAGGTGGCTTCTTTCCGTAGCAAGTATGAGCTGGGGGTGCCGGTGGCTGGCACTTGCTACCAGGCAGAGTGGGATGACTATGTACCGAAGCTCTATGAGCAGCTGTCGGGGAAGTAAGGCAAGGGGACCTGAAGAAGCACTGTGCAGCACCCCCTGTGCCCCTGGAGACCAGGCCGGTCAGAGCATGTCACTGTAGTTTTGTTTGATTAGTGAGTTGAACCCAACTGCTCCCGCACTGACTGCTGGAACTGTAACCCTGCCCCTGTCCCGAACCTGCTTCTGTGTTGGTGTGGTCCAGACCTGTGCTGCGCTTCAGCTGACTCCCATAGGTACAGGCGATGGCTAGCTAGATGAGCTGCTGACAAGGTGTCCCTGTAAGGGCCACCCCCTCCAGGCTGACCTGCTTAAGGGAAACCAAAGCCTTTGCGAATTAGCGTCTCTGCTGTACTGGAATGGTGTTATGCAGCAGTGGTGTGGGTACAGAACCACTTCAGAGTTGGTGCTGCCTGTGCAGTCCCCCCTTTCCGGAAGAGGAGATGGCAGTCTAAGGGAAACTCCGCCCCACTTTTTTTTTTATTTTTACCCTCAAGTGTTTGGCCAGTGCCTCCACTTCACTGAAGCGAACCACTAAAGTAGTGAAGGGATAGCTGGTAGGAGGAGGCAGGGAAGCTGGTTTATAGCAGTACCTTCTGTTCTCTGTTGCCACTCAAAGCTGAGAGACCACTTCATTTTGTTCAAGTTCTGTTGTGACCTGACATTAATGTGCTGTTTGCTCACAGTGCAATTAAAAAACTTACCACGGTGGATGGTGTGGTTGTCTTCTTGGGGGACGAGGGGAGCGCTTACAGGAGCAGCTTGGTGTCATCGGGTTCCTTTCCTCCTCCTGACGTAAAGAGGCTGGACCCTCTGATGCCACTCTCCTGGCAGTGCTGCTGCTGGAGGAATGCAGCTCAAAGCGGTCTTGTCTTTCTATCCAACAACCTACCTGGTGCACATTTATATCTGTAGCCTGGTGTCACAGTAAAGATTCACAGCAAAGGGAGTGCTGGCAGGATGGCTTTAGAAATGCAGAGAGGACACTTCTTTTTCCAGGGTGGTCCTGGAGCCACTACCACTCATTGTCAGCAGGGTAATTCATCCTGTGAAAACTTCCTGTCACTTGTTACCAACCTTGACATTCCTTGCAGCTGATGGGGCAGCCTGTGCTCACAGGTCTGTCCTGTGCCTTGGCCAGCTGTGGGGGAGCAGAGCCAGCTGTTAATGAGCCCTTCCACTGCCTCTGCCAGCCTCCCTGTGGCTGAGGGAGCCCAGTGCCTTTAGCCCATGTTTGGCAGCTGGCAGAGGAGCCAGTCCCTGCCTGTCCCGTGGGATCTCCCCACATGCCAAGCCTCAGGTGTGGTGCTCCCTGGAGGCCTCCTTCCCTCCACCCAGCAGGTGCTGCTCTGCAGGAGCCCACACAGCTGCAGGTGAACCCCGACAGCAGATTTCAGCTCCTGTGAGAAGCACCACCAGCTTTACTGACCTGAAGCTACTTCCCAGCCAAGCTGTAGGGTCCCAGTTGTTTTCCTGATCCTCCAGCAGCTTGCAGTGAGGCCCTGGTGGTGTCTCCTAAGCACTTAAAGCAGAAAATGAACCTTTGGTCCAGTCTGACATCTTTAAAAGGTTAAAAAAAGATGAAGCCCATGTAACTCTACTTCATGGAACTAGAAGCCTTCCCCCTTTTTTAAACGACTTCCTTTCTCAAAGGTCTGCACTCAAGTGGTCTGAGAAACAGGCATCAAGAACAACACGCTGCAGCAAGGCCCTGTAAAAATCAGAGTGACTCTGTAACTAAGAAAGGTGCCCGAAGGTAGTTGTCCAACCCAGCAATTAAAACAGGACTGATGGTTTTTCAGGGAAATATCCCCAACTACTCAAGACCAAGATCCACAGGACTGAGCATATCAGGTGGGTGGAGACACGCTTGACCAGCTGTACTTCACCATGCTCAGCAAGGGCTGATCCCTCTTCGGCCTTCTCAGGCTGGAAGCAGGACATAAAAAATAAGCCACAACCCATTAGCCCCAAAACCTCCACTGTCAAGAAAATGGGGTTTGGAACAAGGCCCCAGAGGTTCCTCCGGCCCTGCCAGCACAGCCCCAGGCCAAAGGACGGGGCTGGAGGGACCTCTGCCCCCATCGTGCGTCCGCAAGAGGTGGGCCGGTGGAGGCAGAATGGGTCACCTCCCCTGCTCCCACCTTCAGACTGCGCCAGGGACGGGCCACGAGCCGCTCTTCCCACAATGAGACAGCGAGGCATTGTGATGAACACTTTTATTTACAAATATAATTAAAAGCTCTGACAGTTATTCATGCTCTTCCTTGGAACCTGAAAAATGTTTTTGTTGTTTTGTTGGAATTTTTTTTTGTTTTTGTTTTTTTTAAAGTGCATGCAAAAGAAGTAAAGCCTTTTTTTTTATCTTTTTATTGTAAGAAAATACACAGTTTGAAAGTGTGAATAATGCAATATTTATGACCAAGATCATGGGGTTGGGGGTGGACTTGGGGGAGGAACAAAAACAAAAACAAAAAAAAAAAAGAAAGAAAAAATAAAGGGTTGGGGATGATCTGACAGACAGACAGTGTTGAACTCCAAGTACTGAACTGGAGAGTGGGCGGGGTGGCTGGGAGCAGGAGGGAAGGAGGGGAAAGAAGTAAAAAAATTTTTGATCAGAGAAACAGTTAAAATACAATATGAAAATAAGTAAAAGCTCTCCTTAAATTCCTTCTATACACAAAATACACGATTTGACAAAGCCCAATTTGTGCTACTGGGATCCCGTGGGCTCATTTAAGTGTATTCACATTCTCTGCGACAGCAGAAAATGATTATGATACAATCAAGAATATGCCGAGGACAGAGGTCTCATCCCCACCTCGCCTGGCATGGTTCTTCTAAAAATCACCAGATCTTCACCCCGCCCCTCCCCACCCCCAAAAAAGTAATAATATGTCACCACTGATATGTACATCACGATTAAGTTTTTTTTCTGTAAAATGTATCAAATTTTTCAATCTTTAATAAAATTTTTATTATTTAATTATTCCTGATGAATAAATACCAAAAAAATAAAAATAAAATAAAATTATGCAGCAGCTAGTTAAGGTAAGGCTGCGGATTTAGTCTCTCTCCCCCTGGGTTTGTATATATCGTTTGATTATTATTTTTTTTTTTTTTTGCTTGTACTTTCATTGATTGGTGGTAAAATGAGTGATTGCTCAAAAGCAACATACATCCACTTTTTTTTTTCTCCATTAAAATTGTCTCCAAAGTTTTCACTGAAACATTTTTAATCATTGCACAGAGACATCAATACTGTGACATACTATGGAAAAGACCGCCAGGAGCTGTCCTGCACCGGGACTTGACACAGGGGGAAAGGGGGCCCCTGATGGAGTAAGAATATACAGGCACTAGTCCGACACGATGTCAGTAAGAGAGACAGAAAGAGAGAGAGCACGCCCGTTAACATGGGGAATGTTGGTTTTGCAAGTTTTATCATTATTTTGTTTGCTTTTTGTCTGTTGTTTTTGTTTTTAAATGGCAAAGAAATTGAATCTCATCTATAGTCCTCCTTGGGATATTCTAATGTGACCAAATTCCCAAAGCCCATTCGCAAGCTCTCCATGTCAAACGTTTCAATCTCTCGCTCCTGCCTTTCCAACAGAAACTTTATCCTCTCGCTGCGTTCCTTCTGGAGGGCGGCTAGCTCCTCTTCGATCTGAAAGAAGCACAGTCAGCAGCCCCTTAGCAGAGCACGACCGCCCCAGGTACGGCAGCTCCCGGCTGGGTGGCACCGGGTGCGCTGTGCCGACCCCGCGTCCGAGGCCAGATCGACATGTGTGACCAGGTACACCCCGGCAGCCCGCTTGGAACGTACCTTTTGTTCGAGATGTGCCCTGCGCAGCGACACCCGTTGCTCCAGCTTCTGGAGTTCTCTTTCATGCTGTGCTTCTGTCTGCATCTTAATTTTGCTCTGGTATGCGTTGAGCAGCTCCATCTCCTGCTGGAGTTGCAGTCTCAGGGCTTGGCATTCTGCTTCTTGGGCCTCATCCAGCCGTAGCTGTAAGACCATTGGGAAAACAATATTCAAGCATCCACCAGTAACTTCTCTGCTGTGACGCTAGCGACACACCGCTCTTCCTTCTCAAAGCCGGGGAGCCTCTGGTGTTGGTGGCAGAACCAGAAAGGGCTTCATGAACAGCTGTTTCCCCACTCACACGGAGGCAGGAGCCTCAGAGAAGACCCAATTCTAAAACCCCAGCATGTGAGGGGCAGCAGGGAAAGGATGTGTATTCTGCAGGATGCTTATTACAAGAGGGAAGGTGCTGCCTGATGCATATTTAAAAAGTTGTTATAAACACAACTGCATCGCTAACCATCCAGTGGCTAGGACAGGAAGAACACAGCGCGCCGCAAGGACTGACGGCCCGACTGCACCCCACCTCCATGCACCTCAGTCAGGGACCCCCCGCCCAGGGACAGGAGGCGCTGGACACTGCACCTACCGCTTGTGAGGCCATCATCTCGTTGATGCTCTGCTCATACTGCTCTGCCAGGATGGCGAGCTTCCTTGTCTGCTCGTCCTTCAGACTCTTCAAAATTGTCTTGTGCTCACTCTTTGGAGTTACTTCCAGCTGGTGATTCTTCAGTGCTTTGTACTGCTTAGTTTGCACTTTGCATGTGTCCTGGAACTGCTTTTTGATCTGCATTTCCATAGCCTGCCAAGGAAGGAACGATGTGAAGAGCACGAAGAGCTTTGGGAATGGAGAGGTTATAGTACATCCAAACGGGCAGGCTGGTGAGAGACAACCACAGTTCCCCTGTGCTCTGCGCTGCCTCCTGCCCCTGTACCTGGATGAGCAGGGTGTGCTTCGCACGCACAGCCATCTAACAAGCAGCATCAGCTCAGGCCCTGCTTCAGCACTGACCACGGGCCTGAGCCAGGAACAGGATCCACTAAGCCCTCCTCAGCCCAGGGCATTTCCATCTTCTACCGCTGCTTCCTGCAGGTCACCCAGCCCATCACCCTGCCACCTGCCTCCCAAAAAGCGTTTGCTTTTTCAAGGCCTCCCGTTTTGTTACCTCACCAAGGCTTCCACAAGCTCCCTCCCCTACCTCGACCATGCACTACACAGAGACTGCAGATCTGAGAACTCGTGAGGGTGTGACAAAGTGAATAAAAGCACCATGCCTTTTTGGACATTCAGAGGAGGAACAGAAATCTCCCACAGCAAGAAACTCGGAGGTTTCTAATCAACCTGCAGCCGAACTGGGACAGAGCACAGTGCTCAGCACACCCATGTGTTCTCTCTCTGTTGACTTTGAAAGCAAGGAAGCATCACCCAACCCCTTTCCATATCAAGGTTTATAGGCTGACACCAGCAAGGGCCTGAAGAAAAGCACAGCTCATCAGAAGCAAATTCTGTAATACTTTGCTAAGGACTAGCCTGTTGTTACCCAGCAGCCTCAATCAGCACGGCACTTAAAAAAATCCTCAGTGAGCTCTTTGCTACAATAGCCCGCAACTTTCTTATACCAGAGCAGCCTTGCGCAAAGGAAAGGGATGCAAGGGAGAGCACATGGTGCTGGTGGAGAACAGTGGTTCTGCAGCATGGATGCTGCACGAAGGAGGCAGCAAGCACGCAGACCACCCAGCCTGGCAGGACAGAGGTTGGAAGAAGAGGAAGGAAAGCTTCCAGCACCTTCAGGTTCTTTGGTTGCTGCCGGAGCTCCATGAAATGCTTCCTGTGCAGCTCCCGCTCTCGCCGCTTGTTGTATTCCAGCTGGTTCTCAAGCTCAGTCTGGTGCTGCAGCCGGATCAGGTCCATTCGCAGCTTCTGCAGCGTGTGCAGCTGCCTGTACTCCAGCTCGCGCGTCGACTCATCGTGCCGGATCAGCATGGCATGCTCCATTTCCTTCTGGGTCCGCTTCTTGTTTAGCTCCTGCATAAGAGGACAGCAGAGCACAAGACAAAAGCTGAGGAGTGATTCTCTGTCTCCTGAGATGCAGTAGTTGAGTTTGCGAGGCCAGGTGTCCTGGTCACTCCTCTAGATGACATCAAGGACTTCCATGTGCCACAGGGAAACACGAACCCAGCAGCACAATGAGAATGCTAATAAAGCAGCCACCTAGCATCCATCCATCCCCCTGTAATGTGCTCCTCTGGCACCTCCTGGATCACCCAGGGAGTCTCCAGCAGGTGGCACTGGGACCACACGCAAGCCCCCTGTGACTGACTGCTGGGAATCACAGTTGTTTTTAATAAATACATCCGAGGGTGCTCAGAGCTGGGGGGGGTCTGGGCTGGGATGACTGTCAGAATTGGGGGCTCTTATTTGTTTTAAATTACCCTGAGCCCCTGCTAGGTACTGGGAGATGAGGCTTCTCTCCTATCACTTATACTAGAATGGCCAAAGCAGAGGTGAACAGCTCCAAACACACCACATCAGGTAAGAAAAGGAATTTAATCTACCACTGTGTACAGGTGGGTTTTGGCCCCAGACGCAACATGCTTTTTTAAATGAGGATACAGCCCAAGCCTCACACAATTTTACAATGTGCGCATGGTGCCCTGCAGTCTAGGAAAAACTTCACTGAGTTACAAGCTGAGGAAGATACCGGACTATCTCCATGATTACTGCTAATATTTCTGTCTCAAGGTATCAGCAACACCCTGTGGAGCATGGAGCTGGATCCAGCTCAGTCAAGCAGCGATTACAGCTGTACCCCTTGCTGGTATTTGGTGACCTTCACAGATGGTCTGCTGGTACGTCTCAGTTTCAGCTCTCAGGTTTACAAACTCATCGCTGTGCTTCATGCTAGACTAAGACAAGCACAGCAGGGGCTGCCTCGCCCTACGCACACGCGCAGTGCCCAGCACAGGGAGGGCCCAGCATTGGCTCAGTCTCACCAGTTTCTGCACTAGAAGCAAAAAAATCTAATTATTCCGAGTTGTTACTTGCATGTTGTAATCCTGTTGTAATTCTCAACATCAGCACCTGCAAACAGGCACTTCAGCCCCTCTGGCTGTTACAACTGTGACAGGTTTAAGCCAGGAGGATGGGGAAGGAAACAGGGCCAGGTCTTGCCTCTGTGTTCTTGGCCATAAGGATGTTGCACACATTTACATTTAAGCAAAACTTGCACCTGGAGAGGCAAGATCAAAAATCATATCTACTGGTGTGCTGAAATCGTTTCTCACTTGCGCAAAGGCAGGTAGCACACTCAGACAGCACGTCAGCCCATTCAGTGAGCTGTGGCACTTGTCCCTTCATCTTAGGACAGGACAACCAGCCTCTCTTGTGCCTATTCTACACCTGATTTCAGTTGACACAGCATGAACAGGGGCACTCCACTTCTCACAAACACTTTCCCATTTGTACAAAAAGAACCTCTGTGGTTACTTAAAACATCAAGAAAAAACATTCCTGAAGTGTTATTTACTTCAGCTGTCTGATGCCGTGAATTTGAACTAGTTAGCAGGGATGTTATTCTCAGGAAATAAACACTTAGATGGTTCTGAAAATTAGGTCTCTTAAGAGCGTAAATGCAGAAGCTCAGAGGAGTGTTTCCTGGTTAAAATACCATGCTAGGTAACTGAATTTTGTTCTCATCCCTGCCACAGAGCTTATATGCCGTGATAAGGGTGCCCAAATCTGATTTTTCAGAGTCATTCATTTTCAGGGTGTCCGAGTTGAGATGTCTGGATGTGATTTGCAAAGCAGCTGAGCAGCCCCAGGCACATCTGAAGTCAAGGGCAGCAAAGCTCTGAACAGGTAAAATACAGGGCAATGTTAAGTACGCTGGAAAATTTGATGCTAGCAGACTAAGTACGTGATTATTAGAAGTTTTTGATCACTCACTCTCAGTCTTTACTAAAATACCTTCTCATCTGATAGTCTTTATCCAAAAATAACATTCATGAATTCAGAAACTATAGCGACTACCATAGAAAAATCTACAAGTAATAATTCTTTCTCCAAAGTGGTATTTGACTACAGGCAGCCTGTAAGGCAAGGGTTAATAACTAATGAGGAAAAGCAAGATGTTGAATAGCTTCTCATTAACAAACTATCGCCCATTCTGTGCCCTAATTTGAACAGAGCCCAATGGAAAAGTAACATCTGATTATCTGTAGACAATCAGAATGCAGACACAAAAGAGGACTGAATTTTTGGTATTTCTTACAGTTGTAGCATTTCATTCTGCAACCTTAATATTGTTCTTTTAAGATTATTACTGGTTTATTACACATATTTCAACCATGTGAGTTTTCTTTAGCCAACAAGTACAACTCCTCACGTGATGCCCTTTCAGCCATCCCGCAGGTGGCCCTGGCACTCAACATGGCACTAACTGCTCTGTGCTGTGAAAGAAGCCCAGCAGGATCCCCCAAAATCTAATGCCCAGGAGCTCAGATGAAGCATCTGACCCAAAGTGAGTGGCCCACATAATGTTTCCGTCTGCAAGTCAACGATGCCACCCCTCCTCAGTTAATAAAAGCAGACACATCTGTGTGGAAAACTATTTCCCAAAACATGTTTCCTACATTTTTCTCAGTTCTGTTTAGCAACTGGAAACATGAAGATCTAATGTCAGTCAGCAAACTGTTTTACAAACATGAAGCTAAAACAACTAAAGAAATGCTCGGGAAAGGAAGTGAAGAGTGCCATACTTCCCGAATGTTCTGCTGTTCCATCTCGTGCCTCTTGATCATCGTTTTTCTCTTGAAGAAACGGCAGTTTTTGTCATAGTAGAGTCTCTGCTGGCTGAGAAGATGGGCCTCCTCTTCAGCCTGCGTGTGCTGCAGGTTCTCTTTATGTTTGGATATTCTTTCTTGCTTCTCTTTCTTCGGCGTGCTGTGGTCCTCATTCATTTCCTGCATGCATACAGGGTTAAAAACAAGACTTCCCTTAGGACCACAGTGGCACAGGACTTGGAGGACCTTCAGTCAGTGGCTACTCCTCTGCCATTCAGTTCATGAAAGGACACCAAAATCTTGGCTACAACACCAGGTACTAGCAGAACTGGATTCATCTCCTGGCCATGGCCGGCCCTACCACCTCTAGAGTTGTATTACAACCCACCAAGAGGAGGAGGAAAAAGTGGCCATTAAACACAAACATCTCAAGGGCTAAACAGTGCAGCAATGAAGAGACACCACTGCAGGGGGGGCTCTGCCTGTCCAGGAAAGAGAATGGGCCAAAGCCCTCAGCTCCCTTCCCAGCTCTGCATCTGTTTTACAAAGGAGTCCAGCTTGGGCTTATGTTTTACTTCAACAGGACTCATGCTCATTTCTCTATTGAATCAGACACCTAACAGGGCTCCTTGCTATTCATTTTCTCACCCCTACATTCTTAACAGCAAGTGATTTTGCGATGTGGTGGGGCCGCCGTACTCAAGTAATGCAATTTGGGATAGATAAGCTATATACTAAGTTACTACTTCTTCTAATTCATACAAGCGATCACAGGGCTTTTAGTTAAGTGACATCTAAATGGCTGCTCTGATTACTTACAGCTTTAGAAAAAAAAAACCCCCAAAACAGATGAGGGAAAAGGGGAAGAAGAATTCTCTATGAAATCCAGTTTTCCCTCATTGCCCTTGGTTTCAAAGATTCTGCTCCACAGCAAATTGTGAAGGCACCTCTAGCACCCTTAGAGATTATTCTAGAAAAGCTGCCAGATGCTCCCAGTTCCTGAAAGTTTACTTGCTGAGAATCTAAATTTGCTTCCAAGCATGACAGTGTCCCTTAAACCCCTGGGCTGGCCCAGGTTTATCAAAACGAAGTCTAGTTCATGTTCATTCCACACCCCTTCAGCCCTGAAAATGATGGTTTCTTGCCTCTTTAATCTTTTCCTTGCAAAGCTTGTATTGTTTCTTCTGACTTTCTAAAAAGGTCGCCAGGTCTTTCTTTTGCTGAGCCAAAATCTGTTGCTGGAATTTCTTTTCATCTGCTGCAGCTGCCTTTGCCTGCAAGGCACAGAGAGGGGAGAGAAAAAAAAAAAAAGTAGTAAAAACCCAAAGGGTGAGGGAGCAGGTACTGAATCCAGCACAAATCAGTCCTCTGTTGTGCGATTTTTGGTATGTCATTCTCCCATCACTGTGCTAGACAAAGCCACCCCTATTCAGCCACATGAAAGCTGCTTGCACAAAAACCCCATAATGCCCACATGCATTTAAGAGTTTCCTCATGCTTCTTACCTCTCCACCAAAACCACCCCAGAGGGTAAAACCCCACTAGTTTACCATATGGATTAACACGTTGATTTTGAAACAGACCGAGTAACAGCAGCAAGTTTTGTCACTGCCTCATCCATGAGGTGGAAGTCCCCTCCAAGGTCTCCACAGAGTCTGTTCGTCTCTCCTACCCTGCTGTCAATAGCTACAGTATCAGTCAATGCCAATGGAATGCCCATCATCCAGGAGGTTGACTTGTAGCTGTGAAGCTATTTCACAAAACTGGCCAGGGCAGCTCCAGACAGTAACCATACAGTGCACTTAAGAACATGGGTTTTAAGCAGTATTTCCACAGCCTTTTCCTAGAGATCTGGTATGCACCTCTCTCTCCAATCTTCTTGTACAGCTAGGGAGCCTATAACTCTACTCACCTCTTTCTCCATCACAGCCACTTGCTTCTTGGCCAGCTTCTCCAGCTCAATGGACGAGTTGTTGGCATGTGTCTCCACCTCCTTCTGCAGCTTCAGGCGGTGCTCGTCCATCTCGGCCTTCAACTTGTTTTCCAGGGCGATCAGCTGCTTCTGGTGCTGGCGCCGCATCCGCTTATATCCTGACATCTGTTCCCGCAACTCGTTCTCCTGCTCATGCTCATGGATCTGTCTTGTAACCTGATGTCAGGAAAAGGGGAAAAAGTGCTACACGGCCTTCTTCACAGACGAGTTGTCTCCATATTAGCTGCTTACCTGTAAGCCAGACCCTGCTTTGCTGTACTCTTAGAAATCAACTTTCAGGGACTGCTGTCCCAGGTTTTGGGGGGTGCTATTGTTTAATATCACAAACGAGGCCATCAGGTTTCTCTTTCTTGATTTCCACCCCACACACACCTTTAATGAGAATTTTATGTGTGTTTTCAGTAACACAGCAGAAAAACGTCATGTTACAAATAAAGGAAACAGCTGGTTACTTCTGGAAACAAAGGCGGCTGCTGGACAACCTTCTTCAGACACAGGACCCAAACTGTGAGGGTGACATGGACTTACAAGATGGCATCCATTTTAAGAAACCCCCCAACCCACCCATCCTTTCCTTCCGTCCCAAGTCACCATGGTTCCAATTCAGTCCCTCAATACCTGTTTTCTGCAATGAGTAGCCTCCTTCAAAATTTCTCCTTAAAATTCAAGAGGATGGCAGACTGAGCTCATTCCCTACCAGAACTGAAAGTTTTCTAACAAGGGAACACTGTTCTGGAACTGTGTGCTCTTAACAAGATTGATCAGATGGTCTAAGCAGATTTTAAACCCTGCTCAGCTGAAACAAACTCACAAGTTCCACATTCATTTCCATGCCTAAGTGCATCCATGTGAAAGGAGGAAAAAACTCCAGTAAGGTGTGCCAAAAATTTTCAGAAGAAAATGCAAATGGTAATGCTTCCATTTCAAAAGAAAAGTGTCCAAGACGGATATTTTTATTTTTTGTACAGTCCCAGGAACTTCATATGTAAAGATGTGCTGATATTTTATGATAGACCTGGCAGCCAAAAGCTGGAGCCCTTAGTACTTGTGTAGAGCAGCAGTCCCTGATTCTGTACAAGGGGACCTCTCCCTTTCACACTTAACAAGCATGAAGCAAAGAGCTCAGCCCTTTGAAGGTGATCATTGAAGATTTATGAACCAACAGTCCTTCCTGCAGTCTGCAAGAGCCCAGCCTTCCAGGTGAATTTCGTCACAGCAGTCAAGAGAAAGGACCGGCACCTACTACGGTACTGCTGTCATTTAAAGGTTATTTTTCAGACATCTCCAAAGTAAGTTCAGACGTAGGATGGGATGCACCTACAGACCTGAGAAGGTCCAAGTTCAACAGAAGAAGAGCAGCTGCTTTACCAAGCAGCAAAGCAAGCCCACTTGCTGGCAGCCCTGTGCTTCAGGACTAGTAGCTGATAGGAAGCAGTGATCAAAAGCGAGCTCCAAAATCAACAACCAAGTTTAACGACACAACTGATGTGTCACCCAAGGCAGACAGCATGCTGCCACCTGGCTCAGCTCAAACGACTACCAACACTTGGGAAGGGTGTGAAGAGGAGGTTAGGACGAGCCTTGCGCAGCCTTCACCTTGAAACAGATTAACACAATTTAGAATAAATAGTTACCAACCAAGAAAATTATAGCCAGAGTCCCAGAATAGAAACAAGACATGAAAGGATGAAGCTACTGAAGTGGATAGCCTCTGTTTTCCCCCCATCCCTTCCAAAGACAACTCCAGAGAGAAAACGAAACGTCTAATTGCAAAGAAAACAAAGAACTAGTCTGACTACAGTGCCGTGTCAGACTCCACTACCAGGAAGTGATGATGGTGGGTTCACCACATTAGTGAAGTCAAACATCAACTACAAGGTAAGTGATGATGCATAAATCACATCCTCCTTCTACAAGGAATTTTGGGACGTTATTTTGAAGTTGACTAGATTAAACATACACTTACACCTCAGCAATCCGTGTAACATAGCAGCCTTCAAACGCTTGAGACCAGGTAATGAAACAGACCCAAGCCAGATACCAGGAACATGTGAGATTGTAGAAACGACTACAGAAACACAAACACAGTATTAGCCCTGTGTATTGCTATAGTTCAAAAAGTGTTGGTGGTTGGTTGGTTTTGTTGGTGGTGTTTTTTTTTTTTTTTTTTTTTTTAAAGTGTAACAATGACAGCCATACTTTGCAGAAGTTGGTAAGCATTTTTGGGAACTTGCACATTTCAGTCAAGTTCAGCAAGAATAAGATCTCTGACAGAAGCTTCCAGGTAATGAAAGTTTCTCTGAGAAGTCATCCAAGTTAATTATAAGAGACAGATGTCAGGTAAGACAGGCAAAACCCCAACATTTCACATATGCCATTGACTATGTTAAATGACATACGACTTGCAGAGAACAGACTTGGTCAGCGACTTGCAGAGAACAGACTTGGTCAGCGACTTGCAGAGGCATGGAGATATGGTAACTACCATGCAGCAGTAGAAGATCTTCCTGGATGTGCTATTTTTGAGGCCCGGCCTTTTTGTGAACAGTGGGACATTCTGCACAGCACATTCCGTTCCAAGAAGTTGGCAGAACAAAGCAAACAGCAAGACTGTAAGAAAAAATGGATCTAAGAATCCACTAGCAACTTTCCCAGGGGAAAACAGAAGAAGTGTTTCACTCCTGAAGACAAGAGAGAAGGAGAATGGTAGACTTGGTGGACATTTTGTAGATTTAATGTCTGCATGCTCATGCTAAAGACCTAATTTATCACCATAATCTCTAATCGAGGCCAACGCTCTTCAGAACTCCAGCTTCGAAGACAAGGTCTCCAAATGGTGACCTCAGAGCATGGATGAAATTGGAAGAAATTAACCTTAGTTACTGAATATGCCCAGTTCAGCACCAGAGAAGTACTTCAGACTCAGCATGTCAACACATGAATGAATGAATGATGATGGTTTTAAAGATGAAGCCCCTAATGAATGAACAGCCCGAGCAACTATTTTAAAAAGAACATTTGAGAAAGTTCCAGTAATAACGTTTCTGGTGTCCTTAGTCAAAGGCACTTGGAACTTTACAAAGTATTTCACAAACATAATCCTATAGATTACGATGGGAAAGAAGATGACAACTGAATTGCTCATTGCAAAATTTGTTCTCCACGTAACCAGAAAATGTCAGGATGCTTTAAAGCAGAAAACTGCAGTTTCCTGAAGCTCTATTTGAGGCATGTAATAATCAATCAGGTCATCAGCAGAACCAAAAAACCTGTATAAAACAGAACAGCTTTTATTAAGGTATGACATTTTCTCAGTTCCTTATCTCTCTGTATCTTTGGCACACACAGAACTAAGGAGAGAGATGCCTTTTCCAACCTACTCCCACAGGCAGTTCACTTGCCATAAAATCCAAACTTTCTCTCTTTCACCCCTCCAAGATTTTTGCCTTACGTAAGGAAGTTGGGCTCACAGCTTCTCCAAACCAGCAGCTCTTTACAGTTCCCTTTTCTACATTGTTTAACCAAGACACCGAACACTCTCCTAAAGGACAGTTATTCTCACCTCTCGATAACCAAACGAAATACTGAGCTCCTCTTTGCTGGACAAGGCAGAGTATTAAGCAAGATATTGCCAGCAGCATCTCGCAGCAAGAGAAGAAGTTTGAGATGAGACAGAACAAGTTCGGTATTTTTAGAGCAAAGATCCATAAAGGCAGCAGCCAGATGGGTCCATTAAGAGAAACTCAAACATCTGGAATAAGATGTCATTGCTTCAGCAGAAGAGGGTGCAGAAGAGCAGCCATCAAGTAAACGTACCTAGTTTTGGAATCAGACTGCCCTGGTGTCATTTTAATGGCCACATCCAGAGAAGCCTGCTCACACGTACCTAGACATTTGGCTGAGATCACATAATTCTTTTGTTGGCATTTGGATTTCGAAGAGAATGCCAAGGCCTTCGACAGAGTCCACACTGATCTTTCTATGAAGTTTTAAATATTAGATAATTTCATTTGAAAACTGTAAAAGCCGCTATCGAGGAAATGCATGAGGCAGTGCAGAGTTGAGGGGCCAAGCATGAAAGACATCCAGAAATGCAGATTGATGCATCTCTGCGCATATTTAAAAAACACCTTTCACTTGAAAATGTTGATAGGTGTCTTATCAACACACAGAACCTCTACCCTTCTTTTTAAACAGGCTTAGATTTCTAGTTGTAACTTTTAATTTATGGATCACTGAGAGTCTGCAAAATAATATGGAGATGTAGTAGGTACCTGATCTCCATTTCAGATACTAACTTTCACTACAACAGCAGAAATAAGCAGCGCATTTTCCACCACTGTTCCAAGTCAGTGATGGTTATTATTGCCACAAGAGCATCACGCCAAAAAAACCCAAACAAAAGCGGTCCAGGAAACAGTGACTATTAAAATCGTTGCTTGAATTATGACCAAAGGTAAGCTACCTGTTTCTTTGCGGATAGCCCATTTCACTACTTTACCTAGAAGACTGTCCAGTTTCCTTCTTATTCACGGGATGCTTTTGCAGAACAACAGGGCAGGGGAATCACACTTTGACACTGGGACATCTGGAGTCTAGAGCTGTCTAATGTAGTTCTCCTGTCTGTAACCCCTACACTCGCAGAAACTACTAGAGCTTGTTTTTGCAAAGAGATCCAATTTCCAAGTTGAGAGCATCCTTTTAGAAATGCCAGTCTTTTCTCCATCTGCAAGATCCTGATCTAAGGGTGAATAATAAGTACTTGAGGGCCCAAGACCCTGGACTCCACCAGCAGGAACAGCTGTGAAGCAACATGAAGAGTCCCTGGCCCCCAGACTCGGTGCTTTTCCTCTATAACACTGCCCTCCTCTCATGTTGGGGTGTGGTGTTCAGCAAACCCCACAAGCAGAAGTTTTTACACTCAAATATCATCCCATATTATTGAATTTGGGGTCAGAACTCCCTTTTTCTGATTCTCTGCAATACAGGCCACCTGATGCTCTCAACTGCATAACCCTTCTGTGCCCAAGAAGCGGTACCCAGCTGCCAAGAAACCAACTGATGGTCAGCAGCAGCGATATAGGGAACCATCAAGGCATGCTGATTTGCTTAATTTTTAACTGTGGGATCTTCAGCACCCATTCATATAGGATTAATTTTTTCAAGATGCTGTTGAAAGAGTAATTAACACGGCGAGATGAATAAAGCCTGAATTTCTGGTTTCACACTATAAGTTTCAGATATGTTTAGGTCACTCTCCCCATATCAGCTACATGGCTGACCTTGCCCTCCTCACAGATATTTAAGCAGGAGACAAGGGAGCAGGCACGAGGGAAGTTTTCCCTTGGCCAGAAAAGCAGCAGCCTTCAGCACCACTACCCACTGACATCATCCAGCCACTGAGCAGTGATCGAATGCACAGTGATAAAAAAAAGTGTGCTGACAGCCACGCCGGCACTTCAAACCCGAGCACGTACGCTGGCATTCTTCATGTTCTCTGGGATAGGTTTCAACTTTGCATTTTTTCTTCTAGATTTCCATTTTGGAACACGAACAGGTGGAAATGAAATATTATTAAAGGGAAAGCTCACCACAAGGTTAACTGAAACAAAATAAAATATTTCTGTTGTAAACACACGGAGACTTCTCCCCCACCACATAACCTCAGAACCTAAAGACACAGTAACACCTCCTGTAGTACCAAGGTGGTGCTTTGGGAACGTCCTTCTATGCTGGGAAGGGGATATGTGTGCATATGATCGGGACAACAAAGCTTTTGCATGACACATACTACCATGTGCTTTTCCGAAGGCCTGCTGGCTAACATAGTGAGCTAACTGGTGGGACCTCCTTCTCCCCCAACAGATACTGTGCTGTGCATGTACTGCTCACCCTAAGTGTGCACCCTAAGCCCTCCCAGCATGAGTCCAGACACACTCCGTATCAGAGCACGTTCCACAGAAAACCAAAAAAAGAAATGTTCTCCAAAAAGCCTACCATCTTCCCCACCCAGTATTAATTTTATCTCTATCATCAATTGGTCACTGAAGCAGAAAGATTTAGCAAATCCAAGTGACCAAGGAATTAAGGTAGACACAGTCCCAGCCACACAGGAGGCTGCCATGGGATTTAGGAGTGACCTTGGGACATTAGATGTCTTCCCCAGAGCTTAGAGGGCTGGGAAGACCTCACAGTCCATACCTTGGTACCAACATCTTTCATCAGCTCCCAAGGGGGCCTTGCCATGCAATACCTTCAAGCCACCCAAGTAGCCCAGGGATGACATATTCAAGGAAGATAGGAGTTATGGGTTCTGCTGCTGAAGGCAGGACAGAAGGTGCAGCAGCTTTCCACAGGGAGTAAGAGAATATGAATATATTCAACACACATATTTATCAATCAAATTGTATATATGTTTGGGGTATGATACTTATGTCATTCATCATTTCTTACCTCCAGCCAACCTAACTGGATCCTATTTTTATTTGCTCAGTGCAGGCAACAGTGTTGGCACTGTAGCGGGTGCATGCACACACACATACACGTACAAAAGAGAAAAATTCACAAGGCAGAGGGTGTCCAGGAGACCAGAGATCCTGCCTCTGTCAGGTGTGCTGCATGAAGCCCTCTAATGCACACATTTCTAGGTCACTCTTTAAATTTGGGGGAAGGAGGGAGGGAAGGGGGAGCAGGGGACACTGGCGCGGGGAGCACTCAGGCTATGGCTACCCAGAATTACACCTGCAAAAGATGGAACTCGGATGCTCCCCCCAAATCTCAGCCCATGAAGCATCTGGCCAGAAGTCTGTATGCCACAGCATCATTTTAGATCTTAGCAGCAGCAGCAACCACCACACAGAAAAATTTTGGCTACTGGCACTGCTGCTGCTTTTTCCCTCCACTCACAACCTTTAGCTGTGGTCATACACACACACACAGAGTCCGTTTTGTGCATGTAGAAATCTGAAGCGATTTGGTGGATCAAGAAATGGTGGTATTGAAGGAAAAAAACCCACCATTCAGGCAGGGTAAAACAAGAAGGGGAGGGCTCTCTGGTGTAATTTCAGGGTTGGTCTAGGATGATGTCATAGCACTGAGCAAGTGCCATGGCCAAACAGTGGGTACTTCCTAACGCTCCCCATCCATCTGACCACTAATACCATCGAGCTGAAATATTTAAGATTACATTTATTCTAGCTTTAAAAGGCCATTTTTCACTCCTGTCCCTCAAAAAGGTTGCTACCGACCGCAGCCCGTGCGGATGCAAGGTGGGGGAGGCAGCACGACAACTAACTCTTCTGGCACACACCCCTTTCCCTACTACAAAGGCATCCACAGCAATCACATTTGCAATAGTACAAATCTTGATGGATTCACCCCATCCCCCTCCTCTTTGTAAGCCCACAGCCCGCTGTAAGCCCTCTCTCTTATCGCAACCCAGCAATCCTTCCTAGGGATCAAGCTGAAAAATGCAGTCACGGTACAGTTGCTTGAAATAAATGAATGAATGAAAAAAACAGCCAGCAGCTCAGCCGGGAAGCAGCAATCTTATTGTTTCAAAACCCATCTGCATCTGCATCCCCATAGCATTTAAGCATATTGCACACGAGCACACATACACACTTTATGCACATGCAAATAAACATATTAACAAAAGAGATAGGTGGAAAAGGGGGGGGGGGGGGGGANTTCATCCAGGAAAGTGGCTTATTTCACATATACTGGAAATATACACAGAAATTAAATATATTCTACATTTTACATCTCACACACACAGAGCTAAAATATCTTTCAGTGCAATACCTAGTTGCTATGCCAACAACAACAAAAAAAAATTAGGAGAGAAAAAAAATTCCTGACCCCTTTGCAGAGGGAGAGGGGGAGAGAAGAGGTGGGGTGGGGTGGCTGCTTACCAAAGATGCTGATTTGATTGTGGCAAAGCGCTCTCGGTTCCGGTAGTGGAGGGCCTGATTCTGCACTGACTGGGTAGGCCGCACCTCAGGCCTGCGATCCCTGTGGCCCACCTCATCCCTTATAAATACATGATCCTGCAGAAATGGATAAAAACAAGGAGAAAGTCCGGCTGTGCTCTTCCCGCGGCGGCTGCCTCTCTCTCACCCCTCTGTCTGCACAAGCGCCGCTGTTTGAGAGGCATAGTTCAGCTCTCTGCTAGCCCCGGCAGCTCCCACGGTACAAAATGAATAAGCAACACATTGCAGGCTTGGGTTCGGCGTGTCAGCTGATCGCTAGCGGGATGCCTTCTGAATCCCTGGCTGGGTTTTGGTTTTTTTTTTTTTTTTTTAAACCTCCAGTATTACATATGTGCAAAAAGAAAAAGACTCAAAAGCATAAAGCGATGCAGAGCAATCAGACTCCTCAGAAAGGTCGGGTTCAAGCACTGCAACCAAGCAATCCCATTAAAAACACGATTTCCATGTCTAGCAAAGACGATGCTGTTCGCTTTTAACACAAGAGTAACATTTTGCCTCATTCCCTTTGCTGAGTGGTTTGTCCTCAATAGGGTTTCTTTGTCTCTTGTTTGCTATCTGCTGTGGAGGACGAGCATCCTGGCCAGAACCATGGCAGGCTGGAGAGGACCAGGAAAGCCTCCGTGACCACTCAGGGATCCTGCTTTCCAGTCATGATCCTGCACAGTTCTAGCACTTTCTCTCCACAGCCCACAAAGGATTTTTTTTTTTCCCCCTTTTAAAGCAACAGCTCACAGGTTTTAGCACAAATGGTTCCCGGTGCAACGTCCCTCTTGCTCGCTGGCAAGGCTTCGCGAGGAGCAGCCGTGCATCTGCAAAACGGCGCGTGCAAATTTTGCAACGGAACAAAGCTCTCGTCAAGCTTTGTATAGGGGAGAGACCCTAATCAAAAAGGCCAGTGAAAAACACCACCCCAATCTTGCTCATTGAAACAGTGACGCCAAAAGTCGGTGTACCTGCAGGCTACACCTTTGGGGCGGAGCAGCCTTTGGACACCAGGCGTGACCCGCTGCCTCCCACCACAGCCTGCCCAGCGGCATGGGCTCCACAGGGCAGCAGTGACGGTAGCCAGCATTGGCACATCTGCCACCCTGCCATCTACCACAGTGTCATGACTCCCATCCTCAAGTTCCAGCTCTTAAACTCGAAGGAAAACTGAGATTCTTTCTGAATTAAATCAAGTTTCCAACTGGCAGGGATGCCGAATAAAGGCTGCAAGCACCTATGCCAAAAGGCAAATAAGAGACGCCAACCCTTGCAGCGAACAGCTGCCTCCGTGCACAGGGTGTTTGCAGGCGAGCAGAAGCAGCTCTGCCACCCTGCCATGCCAGAGCAGACACCAGTAAGGTCAGAAAGCCCTATGGCGAGAAACCAGCCAATATGGAGTAGCATCTCCACCATGACACTGCTGTCGTACTGACGCTCCTTTCCCACTCTGCAGACACTTGTTTCCCTTCTCTGCTGTCCTCAGCTTCTAGCTGCTTCTAGTTTGGACCCACGCACATTCAGCTGCTTTCAATATGATTCTGTCAACGATTTCAAGCAAAAGCCAAACAGGTACAGAAATGCTGATATAGGGAGTTGAATGACACGTTGATTTAAAGTGCTTTAAGCCCAAGACCTTTCCTCATATCCTTCATTCTGAGCGTTTCCGCTCCATGCTCACCTTTCACTTGCCTTTGCACAGAGAGAGCACAACAGCCAGGACCATCACAGAACCAAGCCTGCACCGGCTCCTCCGTGCCCACCCGAGGGAGACAGAACAAGCTAAAACAGTTAAAAATGACAGTCCTCCATGGAAGTAGGACGACTACAGAGTGTAATAAAAAGTTGCGGTTTCATTTTATATTGGTCATCCTTATACCGGACTTTTTGTTACGCTGTCTTAACAGGGGAAGGCAGTGTTACAGAAGGGCAATTACTGGCAATTGGGCTGATCTTAGATTTTCAGCTTGTGCGCGTTCGTATGACAGGCATGGCTCTCAGACTTGCATGCTTTCCTGCGAAAGGTATGTCTTAGGCTCTAGAGTAGTCACACCAAAAAAATCTTGATTAAACATTTAAAGTTTAACAGTATCACTCAGTTTAATTGGACTTGTGGCTTCACTGGAAGAATATCAATCCCAAGTTTTCTATAGCTTTGCAGCACTCTTGCCTATCAAGTAGGTGTAAGAAGGACTCTGTGAAATACAATCGGGGATACCCCAGATAACCCAAAGCAGACGGGCTGGCTACTAACATCACCTTTTAGCTTGGTACTTCTACCGATGTGTTTTGGAGCCTTCTGGCACAACGGCCCCCTAGCCAGGCAAAGGGCAGTGCTAGAAACAATGCTGAACTTGGCCTCTCGCTCTCCAACAAGCAGCTCCGCAGAGATAAACCTGGCTCTTTGGGGCTTGTGCAAACACAGCCTTATGTGAATGCACTGGTATGAGGCAAGCTGGAGCAAGGGGAAGGGAGTCAGCAACTGCAAAAGGGAACTACTTTGTTACAGACTGAAAGTGGAGCACCTCATATACAAAATAAAGCTGAATAAAAAAGTCCTGTGGTAAAGATAAAGGTATATAAGACTTACCCATCTGAACCATGGAGGACTGAAGAGAAACGATAGTACACAGGAGCTACTATTCCTCTACTGTAGCTATGAAATTAAGGTGGAGACAGGACAAATATTACCCATGGTCATACACAAAGCCTGCAGCAGCACATGTGAACGTACAAGGTTCCTAAGGTCTGCTGGCAATACCCCAAATCCCTGGACCATCTCCCCTCTCTCCATTACATTAGTATGCCAGGGTGAATATGAAATATTAAAACCAGAGAAGCAGCAAAGCACTGGAAGAAAAAAACAAAACAAAACAAAACAAAAAACCCCACCACTTTTAAAATGGGCATTTAGATTTTTCAGAATGCTCCAAAACACCACCTAAAATGACAAGTTGAAATTGTAATTACTTCTTATATGGGAAAATTAATCTGTGGGTTACTTTCTGTTATCCAAGAGGTGGATTCTTAGAGGGCAGAATGTCATCCTGGTCTTGTTTTATGGGACTTCTAGTTACTTCAGTGCACATAAGAAGCCCACAGCAGAATCTAATTGCCCTTCAGGAATGTGAGTTAACTGCATTCTCCATTCCATTTCAAATTGAGCTGGGCAAGGAATAGGAAAATTCCTTTGCAACTGAGCAAGCAAAAGGACCAATTTCAAGTGGACAAAAAACTCAGTGGTTGTCCTCAGCACCCCTTAATCTGGGATCTGAGGCTTCTGCATCAGGCAGGCAACCACTATTAACTCTCAAAGAAGCCCATGCGACCTTAATAGGCAAAACATTTTTCAGAAAAGCTGTCACGCTACCAGAAATAAAAATCACTTGACATGAAGAGTTACCAAATCTAGCAAGTTACACTACCACGGGGACTGCTAGTAAAGAGACCCATAAGATAAACAAACATAAGAGTAGCCATATCTCCACCAACCTTCCTCAGACAATGTGACTGATGGCTGCTACAACAGACATCTACCTACAAACCCAGAAAATAGATTTCTGCTCTTTTTATTTTCTTTTCTTCTCCCAAAAGCTTCCTACGAGACTCTGCAATCATATCTCCCTTCAGATGTTGCCACAAATCAGGAAATTTTGTTTCAAACTTTTAGCTCCAGATTTGAGGGAAAGAGAGGCACAACTCTCACCTCAGCTCAAGTTACTCAGTAAGTAAAATCTGATCAAAAGCACCCCAGAAACTCATCAAGTTTGGGTCAGGGTATCTCTCAGTCCTACATCTGCAGTTCAAACATTGGTTTGTTTTTAAAGTAATGTATCTTACATGTATATTTCACCTTCCATCTGTCTTCTGCGTTTATTACAATCTTTGCCTTATGTATACAACTTCAGGCGTGCTCAGATCACAACACACATTAAACCATTAACATCCTTCTATTTAGGGTCAACAATCTAGAATTTTCAACTTCCTACTAAATAAATAATTTATTCTTCTGACTGTATGATCTGCTACAGAAACATTTTTCAGGCTGATCACAACAAATGGGGGTACTTGGCTGGGTGTTGGCTTTGAAATTGCTGATCATATTTGCCAGGACAAAAAAACCTCTCAAACATTTCTACAGTGTTATCTGATCAGAGAGCTGGTGGAGCTTCCAGTTACTTAAGAGATGCTAAAGACCAAGTCTCTCAAAACCAATGAAAAAACCCAAAAGGCACGACTCCTACATATATTATGGATTAATAAGTAACCTAAAAAATAAAAGTTCTTGTGGAAGATAATCTCTGGATAAATAGAAATACAGAGAAGCAGTCAGAACATTTGTTCAGACACAAATGGATTCAAGCGGGTTCCAGCTGGATATCTAAATGGCTACCACTGGCATATTGTCTGAGCATCTTAAAATGCTCATGGGCTTCTCCTCAAACCAACGAGTCTTGCCCAAGGTAAGAACCTGAATTTTGCTCTCTGGAGTCCCATGCCAGTTCTACCACACGCTGTCTTTTCATCCTCCTCACTGAAAAAAGGGCTTTACCATCCCCTGCCCCCAACACCAGCCCAACATTTCAGGAACACCTGCTTAACACCTTTACCACACGTTTTTAAGAGCAACACTAACAGCATGTTGCTAGCAGTATCTTCATTTTATGTTCAAGATATTCTGACTAGATACTCCTTCCTGATAACACTTAATAGTTACACTAATGAGATAATTTTTTGGTTTTAGAGAAAGATGTAGCTTGTTCCAAGAAACACTAGGAAAAAACACCCCACACAAACACATTGCTGCAACAAAACTTCCTAGGTGAATAAAATACCAGCTCAGAAGACAATTGGAACAAGCAAGCTATAGAAGCAAACAGAAAACAACTCAGTAGGTAGATAGGAGCTGATTTTTTCCTACAGAGAAAAAAAAAAATCAATGAGAATTTTGCCTCAGATTTTAATCACAGCAAAACCGGGCAGACAGATCTATAAATTGCATTTGATATTTACATTTTTTTAGTATATAACATCATCATATGGCTGAAGCAACCCTTGCATTGACAAAGCATCAAACACAAGAATTAACAAAATACAAACAAAGGAGTCCCGTTGTCTTCAACAGCTGATTTAGGAACTAACATACACCCCAACTGCAAACTCTGATCACAGTGGACTAGCCTAAAGCTGAAGCATCCAAACTTTTGCCTCAAAAGGAACATTCAGTTGCATGCTGCATTTTTTGTTATGCACACCACAAACACTGTTTACACAAGAGGATTCACTAACTGGAAAGGACTGCCAGTCTCCCAGACAAATAGGAAAGGCAATTTCTGAGCCATAGTGAGGACTTTAATGGAATTGCAGCAAATCCCTTCCTTCTAAGAATTTAAAGAGCAAGGAAAACAACAGTGTGCCATCGTTCATTTTAATACATTGCATTAAACGCCTCGATAATCTACAGAGAGGTTTAAGTATCAAGAGTCTTTCAAGAAAAGGCTTCATGTCACCAACCTGGCTGACATGATTCCAGAAGGTACATGAGGAGTCATCACTGCTGGCACATGCAAGCCAAAACTCAGTAAGTCATTACCTAAATGTCCTTTACATTTCATAAAACCAACATCTTTTCCAAGTATGAATCATAAATCTTGATATGTAGGAAAGCACCTTCAGCTTTGCCTCAGCTGCAACTCATGTAGAACCGCCATGCCAGAGCACTCTCCATCCACAGAATTCAGCATGAATGCTGCATATTAATCATGGCAGTGATAGGCGACACGTACAGGTCAATTTAATGGATTTGGAAAGTCACTCGAGTTGCAACAGTTATTACAGAAGTATGTTTTTATTACAGACATTTGGCAAGAATTTGTGATGATCAACCATGAACATCCTCTTTTCATCCTTTTGTTATAAACTAGATTTTAATCAGAAGATTTCCCTGACATCTTTATTGCCCAAGTTTCATTTTCGTAAGTACTGATGGCTTCAAGATTGAAGTAAGTAACAGCAACAACTCTGTATTGCAGTTGAACAAAACAATACTGTACTGGCTTTTTGTTCAGATTAAAAGAGAACAACCTTTTTTACTATTATAAAGTTTTATGGAAATAAAATAATACCATGTGGGAGCATTCTAAATCCTACCACTTGGCATATTCATTTAGGACAACAAAATAATATTTCTGGGAAGCCACCTGTACACACACTGACATATACCAGCAGTTGAACAAGGCAGATGACAAACTACCGATGATGTATCAACTGATGCCTATATTCTTAGGGAGCCAAAATCTTCATCCTCATTTTAAAATTAACTGATACCTATCTGCTTTTACAATCTGGGTTATGTATCTTTGAAACACAATGTATTTGGAGTTTAACTCCCTGCCCCATTTTGTCTTTTCTTTTTTTGTTTTTGTGCTCTCAGATACAATTGGGTTTGCATTAGAGCTGTTATTTACTGTTCAGTTCTCAACCTGTGCAGCTGAACAATTGAATTAGCTCCCAACAGGAGATAGACATGAGAATGTGTATCCATAGGTAAGATGATCCTTGGATGGAGAAGCACAGTTATGTTAACTGTCTTCAAAAGAGAGACATTAGAAAAATAAGAACTCTTACACTGATCATATTGCAACTTACACGGGGGAGGTCACCAATCTGAAACCTGCAAAGGGGCAAGAAAAGTTCCTAGCAGGACAGCTCATCCAGGCTGGACATCTGAATTTCCTCTAAAGAATTTGCTGGTGATTAAGGCATCCTGCTGAGGAAGCAGTCTTTGATCCTAAGGATGGACTAAGATCCCAGGAAGAGAGGATGCAGGCTTCCTGCCCGAGTAGCAAACATTATTGCGATTTTTTTCCTCTCAGGAGTTTAGGACACAGCCATAAACTAAGTTATATTAAAAGCTACACATCGAATTAGGGCTTTTTATTACTACTATTTTCTTCCTGCCCAGTGATTTTTCTTCCATTCTACTAGTTGTACTCTGCTGACAGGTGGCAGTCACCTTTGTTCTAAGCACAAGTTTAGAAACATGGAGCTCTATTGCTGCCCCAAAGCTTTTGTGAGTGAGGCTGTGCCTGCTTTTCATGGAGCATTTATTATGAGTACTATTCCTCGTCAGGCAAAACGCAAGCACCTTTGCTATCATGAGCTAGTATAGCCAGTGAAAGTTAACTAGATCAGAAACAGGTCATTTCACTTACTCTATGACCACAAAACATTTTTGGAAGTTACAGCCAGCTAGCAGCTGTTAAAAAAAGAAAAAATACCGTTTACAAATGCTTTTACTACATCAGCCTGTTTCTTACGCTATGGCTCTGTCTCAGAGTAGTTGGTCAAAGTATAGGTGCTAGGAGATGGGGATGCTCGAAGCTTCTCCCAGCCTAGCACCACACAGGTGATGTAGGAGAGCCTGAGGTCTGCTCCTGAGTGACACCAAGTAAACGCCACTCCAGACTGGCTCTTCACACCAAGCAGTGGTCTGAAGCACTGAAGGCTGGGAACTATATTTCACACATGACCACAGACTTTTTCATTCTACATTTTACAATTGCACATGACGTCCTAGGGCTGTGGTCCAAAGAAATCAAAAGGCCTCTGACACTTAGAGCTTTGAGCCTTAGAAAATATCAACAGTCTAGGCAATTTTGCCATCCTGGTCACTTTACACAGTCTGGCACATCCGGAGGTTGTTAATTAATGCATTTGTGGAATACCATAACTTTACACAACACTTTGATTTGACCCGTGTCAAAACAATCTCATATGTGACCCTATGCCCCCATAAAGGAGACAGCTGGCTAATTATGTTCATCAGTATCTTCTTTTTAGCCTTTAAAGGCTGATTAAATGCAAAACAGAAGCTTAAGTTACACTTGAATCCAGGTTCTTTCCATTTTGTTTGTGATTAGGCTCCAGAGTGCTACCAAACTCAGCACTCCCTACTTCTCACCTGCTAGAAAAAAACCAAGTTGTGTGGATCAGCTTCATCACAGTTTACAGAAACGCAGTTAAAGCAAGCACAAAGTGAAGTATTTTCAGAATAAGGAACTTTACCTTGAAAATAGAGTGGGATGTATGTGTATATAAACACCCTGAAATGTCCTGTTCCAATTTTAGTCTTTTCACGTGTATTAATATATACATAGTATACACATGAAGCAGTTTTCCATTTAAAATTGCATTCCCCAAAGTAGCAGAGAATAAAAAAAACATGTACAAAATTAAAACAATATATTTGCAGACTGGAATACATCCTGCTACACAGAATCTAAATTTACCTTACGCATGCAGGCAGCGGAAGGTAACATTTGCCAATTGAGAAGGTATCTACTCCACTGCAAGAATCAGTAATCACACCCAGTTTTTAACTATTTTGTAAAGACCATCAGTGCAGATCTGGGTTTTGTGCTTCCAAAATTACCCTAAAACACCTGTGTTAAGTGATCTACAGGTGATTTCTTTTACAATACTTCAGTTACAAGTGTACAAGAGACCCTGTTTTTCCAAACCAGGTAACAAAATCTTCCATGTTTATGCATTCTACTCAACTGAATGTCTTAATCTCAAGAAAACAGCAGCTACGCAGAAGTCTAAGAGGACTGAATTAATAGCCTCAGAAATCTTCCTGTATTTGTACTTTAGAAGTGCCATACAACCACTATAAAATGAAATATTATTCTTAAAACAAGCAGGAACTCTACTTCTTTCACAAATGCAATTTATGTCTGATGGGAGTGGCTCACATTTTGTTTTCATCAACTGTAACGACACCAGTCAGTCAGTAATATTATAATGTATGACTATTGTGTAAATCAATTCCTCAAACTTCTATTTTAATGCATACATAAATATGACTACTTAATGTGAAATCAAAATTAATGCACATTTCTGAAGCCTACACAAAATGAGAAAAAGCTCCAACCATAACCAGCCAGAACATACAATCAGTTGCGCCACTCTTCATTCAGGATGGTTCCTCGGGTTGCCATTTTGTACCTAATGCTGTTTTTTGAGAAGGGCCTCTCTCAAAAGGTGCTACTGCAAATGTATTTGAGGAAGATGTAAACCCCTGAAACCTATGCAACTTATCTGCCAGTATCTTTAAATATGCAAGGCAATCTTTTGTTGAAGGCAAAATTTCTTGAGAGCTCCCTTTTATAAGTGCTTCAGTATTCAACTATACAAACTCTGTATTTCAGGGGGGAAATGGCTTACAAATATTTAGTTAGTTAGGACCAGGCTTTGGTGTAACCCTACAGATGAGAAATTCATACTTTTCATGCTGCTGTAATGTTTTAGCTCCTCTGGCAAAAAGCATACATACACTTTGAAGCTCTTTGCAAATGCAATCACACAACCAACCTATATTTTACTGCCCACTAGCAAATGACACTGCTAAGGCCAAGCCAAAACTATTTTAGTCAAACAATCTTAGATTAGATGCTGACTTACAGCTAGACAACTTTAGCTTGATATCTAGCACTAAGAAAACAAAAGGCAACAAATCACAACATGCAGCAAAAGAGCAGAAAAGCATTGAGTGGAACTTGACTCAAAACATACCTCGTGGGAAGGGTCCAAAGTTCTGCACACTTCCACTTCTCATGAGGGAAATCCAAGTGCAAGCAGATTTTAATCACACACTGTGACTGGTAAATGGTTAGCTTAGCTGCTATGACCACTTGTCACCACACTACATAATACAGTACAATCATTCACAAGGAAACAAGGACTGATGTTACAAGCAGAGATGAAGAAGTGCACATGCGGGGCTGGGTAAGGAGGCATGCAGTAAGTCTGTGTGAACCCTGCCTAGACACTGACAGCGCTACCTTTCATCAGCGGCCTCTTTTTCTTTTCAGAAGTTATTTAAATGCAGTTTAGCTTTTAAAGAAAAAAACACAAAACTTGATTCTGGAAAGCCCAGCACCAGCTCCTGCTCTCAGCAGATGGCTCAGCACAAGACCGCAGCACACTGATCGTTGGGCCCTATGCGGGTGAGCCAACGTGAGCAATAGCAGGGACTGCAGGCAGCTATGGAGAGCACCAGAGAACATACCTTCTTATGAACAACGGAGGAAGAGGAATTAATTGTGCTCTCGTCACTATGCATCATGACCAGTTCAGGGCTGCTCTCATCCAGGACCTCCTGCATGCTGCTCACACTGCTGCTCTGACTGCCTGTGCTCACAGACATACTTGGGATGGAATGGTTGCTGCCCAGACTGTCCATCTTCCTACTCAGGTTTGATCCATGCTCACTGTCCTATAAAACAAGGGGCATCAGTTACAAATACTGCAGGAGATCACCTGCCCAGCAGGTGCCTGCAGCGCCCAAAGTTTGTTTTAAAGGCGACTCTGCAGAGTTACAGGTTCTTTGCTCATTATTTTGGTAACTACATTTCTCAAGGCTGCTTGGGTTATGAAATACTCCATACGGGGCAGTTAGCTTTTGCTCTTTCCCCTGCAATCTTTCTATATCAGGCTTCAAGCCAGTTTTTTCCACATAGCAGTAAGTCTGGGCATGGCTCTTGGCTTGAATAGGAGACATCCAGGAATAATGGATGGCTGGTAGAAGGAGTCTCATAATTAAAAGGAGCAATCTAAGTTTGTATTAAAACAACGTTCCAAGTCAGGGTATGCTACAACACATTTTGTGAATCAGAAAAGATGTAAGACAATGAACCCATTTGTTTATGATTTGGTAACTATCACATGGTGCTTAACAGGTGTAGAGGTTTTAACCTCCATGTCCCAAGCAGTCAGCAATTACATTTTGTCAAGCTAAAAACCCCTTTAACCTTGTGTTTTCAGCCAAGATAAATTCTTCGTTCACCTTTAAGCAGCCGACTCGAAGAGCCTGCATTATTACAGTAATTAAAACTGTTGTGATCTACTTAGACATACGTAAAGAAATAGTCCTCATATAGGACGTATTTTTGATTCTGCAGACAAATATCAGAAGTTAGCATCCTTTTTTCTTGTTGCATACTTATACCAGCTCAGTAATCCCAGCATATGTGCTTAATCTGGGCTGACAGAGAATTTATGGAGTCCTTTGTAATTAACTAGTGGCACTGAAGAGGCTCGCAAGGAGTTCACAGTGAGGATGGAGAACTCCGAACATCCTTCAGCTCCTGGTCTGAAATAGCCTTGATTCACCAAAATGGATGGCTTGCTACTGCACTCAGTTTGTCCTGGCCTCCATAGTGAGCTTGGGGACAATTACATCACAAATCAATTAACGGGGTACTCATTTTGTTGGAAACGGACAGAAAGACAAAATTGACAGACTTGACAGATTTGTATTTGATTGTGTGATTATTTTTTAAGCAATCAGCAGATCATTCAGAGCCTGTGTAAGAGCACTTAAAATCCAAAATAATACTATTTTACAGAGAACATATGCACATGAGAATGAAAATATTTCTAGGATGCTTATATAAAGTTGCAGAGCATCTGAGATGAGGATATGGCCATGTAATTAATTGATGTATATGCACAAAAGACAGAGATGAGAGATTGTATATGCAACCTTAACATTGACTTCCTGACTTGAATACTTTTCAAATGACCTTAACTTTCTTGCAAGAGGTCTGAGGAAAGCATTAGTAGTATTTTGAGTGTTAAACATTTGTAATGCTCCTTCTCCACCTTAGAAAGTCTAAGGTAGAAAAAGGAACTGTTTTATGGCATTTACAGTTGAGCAGCTTCTGTTAACCAGTTACGTAGTAACTGAAGCAAGTGCTATGTTTTCCTTTCACTGCCAAGTTAGTGATACACACGAGCATACAACTTTCCTTTGTGGTACACAAGCTTAGCGGTAAAATGCAGTGCAGTGCATGCTGTGCACATGCAGAGTGTGAGCTTCATTAGAGTGTTAATTCCTAGAGATACAATCTCTTTTCTTCCCCCTTTTTTGAGAGGTGGGGACAGGAGGAACAGAAGATACATGTTGGAGTCAAATACTGCCATGTGTATCCCACTTAGGTGTTGAGCTTGGATCTGCCGAACCATCAAGTGGGAAAAATATTCCCTTGCGCTTTCCTACCCTGTCACTCTCCTAACAGCTTTTCACACACAGGTAGACAAAGCTAGAAGGTTTCAGTGCAAAAATCTGACAAATCCCCCCTCTCCCCACCCCAACAACTAAGCTCGAGGTTTAGAAGTTGGCTAGCTGCAGGGTTAGAACAGAAGCACTTTGTAGCTTTAATCACAGTGGTTGCTGTTCTTGCTCCTCCTGTGCATCTGCTTCAGCATGAAGGACAGTGCTAAGTGCCAGTCCCTCCTCCTGTATGCTCTCCTACCTGGCACCCAGCCTCACCCATTTCTTAAACCAGAGCTCTAGTTTAGCCTTAAAGGAACATTTGACATACATAAACCTCAAAACCAAGTCCCCGAATATATGCTGAGCTTGGGCTTCTCACTGCATATTACCTTGCTATACTGCAGCAAAAAGGAATACAAACATCAATTTGCCTGTCTGTTTTTTTGTTGAGAACCAGTCATCAATTTATTTATCCAATGTGCCTGCACCAAATGACATTAATTTCCATCTAATCTCATCAATTGAAAAGTGACTGGTTTCCTTCTCTAAGCCACAGTGTTAATTATCATACACTGATTAAGTGGGTTGTTTATTATAAGATTTAAACTGAAGCTGAATTTTATGTCTTTAATCTTTTTTCTTTAATATTAAAGAATTTTAAAAAATAAGTCTTACTAATTTGGTGATTTGCTTTTCAGCTTATGAGCGGCCAATTACTTTACAATAAAGTTATGGTAATTGAAAAAAAAAAAATTAACATTAATCAAGTGGTCTTGACCGTGCTTCTGAGACTGAAAAGCTTGCACTGTCAACAGATCCTCCTTCACACAGGCTATGAGCCACTTTTTTCTTACAGAGAATCTCCCTCCAAAAGAGTTTCTTCCCTAAGGCTTTCAGAAGAAAGGCCGCCATTTGGAAAAAACCAAAGTTTTAAAGTTGCCAATAAATGCACATCTAACACTGAGTAAAGGCTACTGCCACTCATTATCCTACCCTATATCTCTGCTGATCGAGACAATATTCCAACAACATGGATTGCATCCTCACCTAGGCTGTGCTTGTTCTGCCCCCTTAAGGACAGGAACATCTCACTTGCCCTAAAATTATTCGTAACAGTGCAAATGAGGTAACAAAATAAAAAAGTACCTCCTCCTCTTCTTGAGACTCAGTCAGTGGGCCATTCCGTGTCTCTTGGAAAAGTATTTTCTTCATTTTCCGGTACTGAAGGTTATCCAATTCACGTACTGCATCTTTTGTCCTTTGTATGAGGTCTATTAGTACCCTTGGTGGTCGGTCTCGGCGAACAAAATCATGCTAAATTAAAGGAAATTAAACACATGGTTTTAGACACGATGCTAGTATGTTTGATGTAAAAACAGGAACACAGTGACTTTTTTTTTTAAGAGACACCTGAAATGACAGTTCCTATTCAGTAATTGGTCTTTTCATAATCAATAACTAGTAACATCCATCATGAAAGACTCCAAACACGCTCAGCACTGGTTACACTGACTCTACTCATCACTACGTCAAATAACCAAACTGATCATGCTACGCACTATGAGTTTTGAAGCATAGGCTGCAAAATGTTTTGTTCAAAAGCCAGAAGATCTGCTTAAGCACAGAACTCAGTTAAATGTAGAGTACAAAGAAGTGAAACAAAAATCACTTCGTTACTTGAAACTCACGTGCGTGTGTACGCATGTGCAGAGACACATCAGTAGTACGAGAAGCTGGATGGAGAGGCGTGAGCCCTGGCTGACCCTTTGCAAGCTCTCTTTAGCCCTGACTCCCTGATTCACTTTTCTGGCTGAAGTGAAACAGTTTAGACCAGGGTCAGGTTTTCCTAGCTCTCCCGGCAACACAGCTAATTTGTCCCTTCCCAAGCTCATTCATTTGAGGTTTACAAGGCACAAGACAGTGCCACTTCAAACCTTACAAAAGCATAGGACTTTAAAATGAACAAAATGCATAAAGGTCAAAGAAGAATCAATCCTGATTATGCAAGACTACCTGCCTAAGCTATATGCAAAGGTTTATCCTGCATCTATCTATTCCGATTCATACCTAAAACCAGTAAGAAGATTGCAAGGTTTATTTATACTTAAAGCATTTGTAGCCAGAGTTAAAGCAAAATCAGGTTTTTTACTAACTCCTGCTACGGATCTACTAGAAGCACAGGTTTTAAGTGCAGACTTAACAATAAATTCTTCAATGGAATTTAAGTTCATGATTAAAGGCTCTTCTCTGATTTATCAGATACGTTCTCCTGAGCTGTACAACTGGCAGTGGAGTATGAAAGCCTTGCAGCTTTCTTATTTAACCTTTTAGTAAAGTAGACAGTCTGAGTATACACTTGCCAAAATTCTACATGGGATCACTGCAGTTGGGTATGTTGCTTAATATGTATCACGGGAGATGGCCTGAAGGCACAAACATCTTCTGCACATTTCTAGAAACATTAACAATGAAAGAGAGGAATAAAAAAAAAAAGTTGTTCTCTACCCTGCAGTGCAAATGCCACAACGGCCTTTCGTTAGAGAGCCTCAACTGCTGGACCCTACCTGCAAAGAAATTCTCAGGAGGGTCACGTCTGCCCGCTTGGCCTCACAGCTCTTTCCACACCTGGCGAACTCAGGGTCCCATGGGACAGGAAGAAGCATCTCTACCCTAGATGTGTTGCTACCCCTCAAGTTCAAGAGCTAATACATCCAACTGTAACTGGAGTAACCCATACATGAAAGCCAGTCCTCCTCAAAACAGGAGTCTTGCCTATAAAGAAGTTGAAATGATGAGCTGATTTCTTTTAGTGATTTGTAAATAAACATGGAAAGTATCATGCCACAGGCTTGTTTTTAATTGCATTCAAACTGTTGTGCATTTGAGTTTTGCTAATGAGGACAGCTAGTCATTTCAGTATCAGTTTTTTGCTAGTAGTGATGGTGTTTATTTTTGAATTATAGCTGCAAGTTCTAAACACCATTTAACACAGAAGCAAAATGAATAATTCCTGCTCCTCAACACAGATAACCACCATTTATTTCTCTATAAACAGTAACAATCTGCAGTTTATCTATGATTAAAAAAAGAGTAACCGTTTTTATCTCGTAGATAATTTTTAAAAAGGAGTAATATACTTTAAACAATGATCCTGAACTTAAATCCATCCTATATGTCCAGTGTCTACTTGTTTATGCATATTCTTTAACAGTGCAAATACTAATTTCACTGGAAAGACTGTGCTTCATATTCAAGCACTACTCAAACATTAGAATGAGACCACATGGAAACTGCAGGGCAGATGTGCAAAAGTGAAAACCAAACCAAAAGTCTCTTTCATAATGAGAATACAATTCTGACTGCTTACTTGCATTACCTAATTGTATAAATTACATATAAAAGATGCACGCACCCCTCTGCTAGGTACTGTGCAACACTAAGAAACGATGGCTGAAAGGACTTAACTTGTACACTTTCTCCAAACTGCAAGAAAAAAACCAAACCGACTCAAAGGGAGGAAGAGCTTAGTCTAAAGGCAGGTAACAAGTTGGCTGGAAGAGTGACTAACAGAACTCAAGTCTCCTGGGAATGTCATGCAAGCTGGGAAAAACAGGGGAAAGGTTTTAAAATAAATTTTGTAACTGCTTTTAATTTTAAAAGTGAAAAAATATTAATGAGTTTTTGGTTGGTTCTCATTTTGTTTATTTTTTTTAACTTTCAACTGCATTTTAATATCACTACAGTAATTTGACTATTTTCATCTGGGATAATGAATTGAAACTGAAATCATTCTCAAACACCTCCTTTAAAATTCAGGTGCCTTTAAGAAAACACGGCCACAAAAATTTGCCCTATCCCTGTTTACTGTACACAAGTGAAAAACCCTAAAAAGATAAAAAGAACTTCATTCTTGTAATCTAACGAGCTTTAGGGAGAGCTACTACAGGAGGGAACATCTAGGGTACTGTTCTGAAAGTCTAAAACCAAATAAAAAGACTGAATATACATGATTTAAGAATACGATCTCAGCTCCAATTGTTTGCACCGACTTCAACCTAAGGTACTCATGAAATCATATCCTTCAATGAACTTACACTATTCCTAGAGAGCAGAAAGGCTGCCAATCCACATGAATGAATCAGTCTGAAACCCACAACATAAACCTATTAGCTGGTCAAAGGACTGTCAGGGTGCTGCAAGCAGAACCGTAGAACAAAACGCTGGTTATGTGCCACAGCACAAACGTATCACAGGGAAAAAAATACACCAGGCACCAAAGACGGAGTACAAACAAGCTCATTCATCAGCCTTTACCTGGAGAGTGAAGGCATGAGGGTTAAATATTCTATATGGTCCAGCTTAAAGCAAGGACAGAAACGAGCGCAAAGCTAGCTACTGAGTAAAGAGTGCGGGGTTTCGATTTCCCTCTTCGAGAACCAAGAGGCTCAGAAGCATCCATGAGAATGCATTTTACTGAGCCGAAAGAGCAACAAGAGAAGCCATAAAACAAAGGCTGAATGGTAGCCTTAGAACAAAAAACAGCATGAAAAGGCTGTCAGGTAGACACAGAGCAGCAGTCTAGCCTACTGTGGAAATTAAGCAAAACACTCAATGGAACTAGCAATTCCTCTGCTCAAATATTTAAGGAAAAACTGACTCCTGTTTACCTGGTGTAGCACAGCAGCATGCTGTGCAATTCTCACCAGCAGCTATGTATGGCAACCAGGGGAATAGCAGGGCCACTAATCAATTTTAAAGAAAGGAAACACTTAAAAAAAAAAAAAAAGCCTGATGGAAAAGGGGCTGGACAGGATTTCACACATCCCTACCTTCTAATGGAAGGCTGCTCCTGAATTTCCCAAACACAAAGCCCTTGGAGTTACAAGCAGTTCCTATACTTCTCAGGTAAACTGAAACCCAATGGCTTAAATGGGAACTGATTTATGATTCACTGACAAAACTTTGGCAAACTCTGGACACATCACTCCCAGCACAGGTCCCCCTCCTACACGCTCTTGGCAACTATGAACTTGTACAAGGCAGTTTCCAAAATGATACAGTTATTTCCAAAACAAGCTCTAATTAATTGGGTTCAGTATAAAAACTATTAAAGGGATATAAACAACTTTTGGTTTTGGTGGTTTGATTAGGGGAAGAAGTTAAGCTAGGCCTATCCTGTTAGTGCTACTTTTAACAGCTAAGTATGGTGCATTAATACAGAAAAGCAGCAAATACATTACAAGACGTTAATGAACCAAGAGGAATTGCTCAAAACCCATCTAGGACAAAGAAATGATTGGAAAATGGAGATCAGAAGCACAGACAGAAATACAACACTGCATGACTAGAGAGAGAAGTTGAAAAAAGTGTGATGTCTGAAAATACACAATAAAAAAAATTAGATGCAGAGTATGTTTGGTAAGTAATAATATGAGGAGGGATTGACAGTTGGCACTAATCAATAAATTTGTCAGGACTTCTGCACCAGACAGCAGTCAAAAGAACACAGCATCAAAACCTCCTATTGTAACACCACAGAGCAGAGCCAGCCTTTCCCAGCTCCCACATAACCACACCTGGAATACCATTTCATGACATAGTATAGTAGTGCCAGAAATGCCCATCCAGTCAGAGGAACTTTAGACAAAAAAACCCCCCACCAAACCAGAAAGTGGATCAGAAAGGCCCAAATGAATGATTTTCAAGAATAGAGCAAAAACAAGAGCTGAACTGAGATCAGGCAGAAAGATCATGAAAAGATACATATTCAAAAGGTACGAACAGATAAAGAATTAATCACGCTCTCATTAGCATTACTAGAGAAAAAAGGTCAAGATAACATTCCTGAACTTCATCTGCGTCTGTCAAAAAAAAAGGACAAGATAGGACAGTTCAGAGCACCCCACACAGAACAATCCTGCTCTGGGCAGGAGATAAACATAGGTCATCCAGTCTCTTTCCATCTCTAATACCCACGTTCCTTTAAATAATCAGCCGCTATCTGTAAATCTTTATTAAGAGCTCAATCCTCTGATCATGTGGAGTGTAATTCTCAAAGCACTACCAGCTCTGCAAAAGATTTGCTATCGCCTATGCATCTTATGAAGACTGGTTAAGTCTAGATTTTGAGTAGCTATTAAAATGGCTTTTTAGGTTTTCTACCACTTCCACAGAGAAAGCCCGTAGCAAATTACAGGCCTTAAATCTTACTGAAATTGCATAGAAGCTTAGTAGCAAGTATTGCCTGTTACACAACAGAAAAATAACATTTTTCCTTACTGGAGAAGGTAAGCAGAAGGGGGNTTACACAAAACTGCATAACTGCTCCAAAAAGGTCTTCGCTTTCACACAAACTGCACCAAGTTATAGTTTCCCCACTCCCTCTGCCCCCATTTAGAGGGCAAACAGGGTTGCCTCCAGCTTCCTCCCTCATCACTGTCTGCTCTTTCAGAGACCACATAACGCAGCATGGTCACAACTCAGGGCATCCTACGGACAGCACAGTATAGCACAGACGCTGGTGAAAATCCCTTCTTCATCAAAGCAGTAGGAAACACGCTCCTAAGTCTTACCTACCCAGAAAACTATCGGTCAGAATTCACTTCTGCAGCACAGATTTAACTAACCCAGCTCTGGACCTGTTTGTCCTTGATAATACTTTCAGTTAAAGTATGTACAGCATTGTCTTGGAAAAAAAAAAGATTTAAAAAAAAAAAAAAATCAATATTAAATCCTTCTATCCCCCTCCTGCTGACAGGTCCTTCCTTCAGCTAAAAAAACCTGTTACTCGCACCACTATCCCATGAGGCTTGCAAGTTCTCTAACGCAAATGTAACCTCTGCAGAGCTCTGGGATGTAAGAGGAGCAGGGTGCTGGGCTGCTCCTCCAAATAACTCCTCACTCAACAGTATAACTGTTTTACCATGCAGCCTACCTCTACTTTTTGCCAGTAATTCGACTCCTGAGCATCATAAGGAGAATTGTGACTGACGTAACAGGCAAAGTCAGGAACCAAAGTTAAACAGCATAAAATACTCCAGCCTAAAATACTCTTCAGAAGGCCCCAAAACTCTGTTGATTCAGACAAGAGCAAAACCAATGTTTTTTTTTTGAAAGGGCAAATATTTGTTCACCATCTTTAGAATTATTTTGGTAGACAAACAGATTTTTCCCAAATTTCTCGAAAAGATTTGAAAAATTACCCGTAACAGATCTGTTGATGATGGCCTTTCCTGAGGTATTTTCTGTAAGCAGTAATCAACAAATCCCCTAAAGGAGTCTGACCTGTAAATAAAAAAAAAAAGTTCTAAATGAAAGAGAAGCTTAGGATCTGGAATATACGCAAACTTATTAGCACAAAGCAAAAGAAAAACCTTGACTAATTTGTCCTTAAGTTCTAGGGCAGAGAAATTAACTGGACTTTTCCAAATCCTGAGTAAGCTGATCCCACCAGTTCTTTCAACAGATAGACTGTTAAAGCAAACATGGACACACAATTATCCCCCAATCACAAGCTGAAAACCAAGAAAGAACTATGTGTACCAGTCACGATTTTCAATTTTACTTCAACTACTTAAAAATAGATGACAGTGAAATTATTGGTAACTCCAGAAACGCACTCATTAAGTTAGCTGATGAAATGGGTCTCTACTCTCTAGAAGCTTCCCACTGTTTGTAACACTGACTCAGTAAAGCACCTTGATACAATGCTTAGTTCAACAAAACTTTAGGCCATATATGAGTGTGTATCACAACTGGAAAGAGGAAAAATGATCTTCTAGGTGCCATTGAACCAAGCAGCATAAAAGGCACCTTGCTTACTCCCTGTGTTCTCAAAGCCACAGAGAGCAAACAGGTGACTATAAACAAACTGCTTGCAATCAAGAACACTGATTCTTGTACTGTATTCACAAGTTGTCTCTACTCTGCATTGCAAATTCTGCACAGAAGAACATGGGTATCAGCATGCAGATTTGAGACCAAGTTCTTTGAATCTTGAAAAATGGACAAAACAGAGACGATGAAATAAGGAAACAGAAGTGGAGTGTTTTTGATAAAATGATCAGCAATGAAACAATTATGCTACTTAAATGCATAGCAGTGCAGCTGGGGGAACTTCACACCTCTCCAGGAGCTATTGTTTCAAGCCATCTGCAGACTCTGCCAAGCATCACTCGATAGCTATATTCCACTCTTGGGGACAGAGAACAGGAATGGGGTAACCCCTTTGCTCCCACAAATAACAAAGCATTCTTGTATCAAAGTTCAGATTCTGCAACAAGCCTGTAGCATGGGGTGTCTCTACTGGCCACAGAGCTCTGGTGACTTTTGAAGTCACTCACTGAAAAAAATCTAATTACCTCTATATTCTGTGTACGTCTCCCCTCCCTTTCTCCACATTTCAGCTGCACTACAATGCTAAATTCTCCCGTCAGGGATCTTTTGTAGTCCGAAACTTTGCTGAGCTATGGCCAACTTAATGCATCCAAGAATATTTTAATTCCTACAGCATCTACAGCCCCATAATTAACACCTCCACACATTTAGATTGTAGCACAGCCGAAGTGACAGAAGGTCAAAATTGAGCCTGCCTACACAGGAGCATTATTTGAGAACACAGTCAAATCACTACACTGCAACAAAACACTTTTCTTGTCAGAGTTTAACCATGAAAAGATTGTCACAGAGCATTTTCAGAGAAACAAACAAACAAAAAAAAAAAATCTGGTAATAGCTCTCTTACCATTCATTTGACTGTAACGTAGGGGAATCATTCTGGGCTATGTGATATAAGGCACTCATTGCATTCATGTTGAAAAGTGGAGGCTTCCTTTCAGCTAGAAAGAGAAGAGAAAGGTGTGATAAGGCAGTCTGGAAAGAAAAGGAAAAAGATATGGAAGTATGAGCAAGGGTATCACTAGTAAATCAATAGCTCATTACTGTCATCATCACATTTAAGCTAATTATTTTAATATTCTAGGTTAGACCAGGACAACCACTCAAGGAAAGCTGTTATTCACTTGAAGAGGGAATGATGAAATCCAAAAAGAACAGGATGTGAATTATAAGGAAAAGTTTCCAGTAAATTTTACCTTAACTGCAACATTTCACACCTGACCTGCTATGGTAAAATCAGCAGAAGCTGACTAAAACGGAGCTTAGACATACAGCATGTCAGGGCTAGGAAATCTATGTATCAATCCCTACAGATGTTTGATGCGCTGCTGTAGCATCTGCATTAAGGGAAAACAGTGGCTGCCTGTTTCATTTGTCATTGGCAGTCACCTGCAAGTGGGACAGTTTGCCAAATTCACTTGCCAGATGTGTCATTAACTCCCCTTAATTAAAATTCTTCCTAGTCCTTGCACCGAGAAGACACCTACCTACCAGCCCCTGACCTTTCAGGAGCACAGCAGATCTCACACAGAAATTGAGAAAGGCTAGTTTTCACCACCATCTAAGGTCAGTCATGCCAATCAGCACATGATGCCAGGATTTTTAAGTTCATGTCAGGTCAGAGCAATCACTTGTCCTTGACATGCAGCATGCATGCAAACCACCGCATTTTCTTTTCTTTAAGCACTACTTACTTTCAGCTACACAAGAAATCGAGACATCAGCATTCAAAGAAAGCCAAGTGGTGCTCAACAAGAGATTTCCTCCAACTGCTACCTGACCCCATGTTCAGATATGGAATCATGCAAAGGCAAAGCTCAAAGTTTAAAAAAAAAAAAAGCTTAATACTTCTCAAAAAGGTAGTATTAAAAAAAGCAAACCCATCAAATATGTAAAATGGCTTTGAGGTTCTTGACTGAAAAGCTCCATAGAAATTCTAGTATCAAGACTCAGTGCCCACGGAGGGTAGGGTAGCAAAATATCTATTCTACCACTGTGATTTACTGCTTGAGAGGCCATAACTCCACACGAAAAAAAAAATCAAGTGGCCATGCGGAAGAACAGAAGTCTAGAACTTCTGATTTTTGCATTCTTTATATCAAAATACAGACTGTGTCAGCAAGGCATTAGTGCTGACACATGAAATACAACACTGGAAGTTACCAGTCATTTACACCATTACCATCTCCATGTTGGGGTCAACATTTCTTCCCATTCTGTACATCCCCCTCTTTGTTATCTCGTATGTATTTCTGCTGATTAAACATTTATAAATAACATTTTCAGTGAACTTGCCCTCACAATAAGTTCTTGATGTACTGCTGTTAAGTATAATCCATATCAAGAGTATCTTTGAAAATAATCTACTCAGCACATGCAATGCCAATATTCAAACTTAGAGTGCACACATCTGCTCTGTATACCTGCTATCACATCTACATCTGCTTCAGGCTGTGTGGATGCGTATCATTTGCCCTTTGCAGTGCAAACCCTTTTCTTCTCATGTAAAGAACCTGTCCACGTTGATTCATGTCACAAACTTTCAGCTGAGATTGAAGATTTTTGTTTCAGAGAGCAGGGAAGTAAGAAGAATTGAAAATTAAATGTAGGTCCCTTCTGACACAATTCTCAGGACACCAGTTCCCTTGACATAATAGCTGGAACAACTTTCTCAAAACCCAGCTTGAAAAATACAGACTAGAAAGCATAGTTTCTTCTCATACAAGACTAGAATCCTCCAGGTATTAAGGGAATAACTGAGCAGACCAGATTAACATTAAAGCACAACAGCGTTAGTGGCTTGTTCTTGATTTGCCAGTGAGTAGAAGATTTAACTCAACTGTCACTGCTTTCCAAGGCAGGCTTTTTAAAGAAAAACAAAAAACAACTTATGAGGAATAAGAATCTTCCATTTTTTCAGGACTTCCTAATATGTATTGCAGACAGTTAATTATTCATCTCAGCTGCCAAGTATTTACTCACCTAACTCAATACACGTGATCCCAAGAGACCAGACATCCACCTTCCCATCATACTGTCCCTCGTCCATAGCAAGGATCACCTCTGGTGCCATCCTACCAACCACAGTGCAAAACATGCGGGTTAGGGGATACAAATTGTGACTCCCAGCACAACGAGATGGCTTCATTATCTTCAGCAGCGCAGCGGACCAGAACTTAAAGAGCCAGCATGGAGCTGAGTAAAGCCATGCCGAAATGTAACAATGCTTGCCTGCACTAGCAACTCTTTAAAGAGGCAGTTTAAGAAAGGAAAGTAAATAAGAGGCCAACCTGATCATCTTGCTGTTAGTGCAACATGCTGGCACGTGGGAGACCTACACCAATCTCAAAGGCATTGTACCTGCAGGCAGACAGCAAGGGCTGGGAGAGTCCTAAAGGCATCACTTTCACTCTCACCAGAGATTGTGGGTTTTCCACTGGCACACCAGGAGAAATCTCCAGCAGATACATGCAGCCTGTGAGTGTAGCTATGAAAGGAACAGGGAAAACCAGAACAGTGGGGAAATATGGTGGTCCAGGATAAAGGGATGAGTGGCAGGGGGGGAAAGAAGCAGCAGGCCCAGCCTGCAAAAATTCAGCCTCTTAACTTTTGTTCTTCAAAGATGAAGCAGGCTTCCTGCCAAATGGACTTGTTCAGAGGTTGGGCGATAGGTGACCTCCCACCAATGCCTCAGGCGTCTGCCACAAAATAAGTGGAGCATAAAGCTATGCTGGTCCACTATGTTAGGAATGCCAAGCAACTCAAGTGACCCTTAAGCAAGTTTCTTCAAAACAGAATTTAAGCAGCTGTGTGACTTCCAGTCTGCATGGCCAGATTAACAGGATTCCCTTTTTCCGTGTGGTTGTCTCAGTTCCATTACCTATGGCAAGTGTTAATAATTTTTAAGCCAATAGCATTACAACAGTCAAAACATTAACTGGTGCCATTTCAAAGTGCTGCACAGCCTACCTCTACTCATGGGCACTGAGAAAGAACACATTTTCTGAAGAGCTGGATGCAGGGATTTTAAGAAAACTGCTCAGTTAACGTTTTTATGACAGATATTATTTTCAGATTATGAAAAGCTGGAAATGGAAGAGAGCAGTCCTACAAAGGACTGAAGTACTGCAGGCTTTACTCACCAGTAAGGTGTTCCCACGAAAGAATTGGCAGGGGAGACTATAGATGCAGACCCAAAATCAGCTAGTTTCACTTGACCTGGTTCTGTTAGAAGAATATTTCCAGCTTTAATATCCCTTTAAAAGTAAAAAAGAAAAGTATAGTCCTGGTTACAGTAGAATAACTTTCAAAAATTTACAAACACACAGAAGTCCACTAACTTTTTCCCCCAATTAAATGTTCATAAAGACCTTAGAATATTTAGAAGTCTAGCATTACAGCAAGCTAGAGAAATCAGATACATGGGGTTTGGTTTTTTTTTTTTTGGAATGGAAACCTGGCTGTACCCAAAAAGGGCAGGGGGTGTGGGAAGAGAAGAAGAGATGAGCCATGGTTGCAAGGCTGAGGCCCCTAACTGAGATCCAAGAGAGATGTATCCTAATACTCTGCTGTGACACCTTAAATAATACAGACAGGTTATTTTAATCTTTCAAATGTCCTAGGCTCCCTTATCTGATCCTTCCTACAACTTTCAGATAATTTATACATTTAAGAGATTAACGATAATGACACTACTGAAATACTAAAGGCACAAGATGTATTCAACACCTTTGGCACCATAAGTTTCTAAATTCCAGCAGTAAGTGGGATAATTTCAAATTAACTGCCCATGAAATGCTGAGAAAGGTTAACTCAATTTGCATACCTTCCAAGATACTTGGCAATGACCCTGTTCAAAGTTTGAGACAGACTTGTCAGTTATATCCGAAATATTTTTTTTTTCTTCTGCCCATCTGACATAAAAGAAGGAGGATTGCTTTAAGAAATTCAGGCCTACTTACGCATTGCCAGCTGAAAAAAATCACAATACAGTGAAAGTTCCTTAAAACCCTGATACAGCACTTCAACAACAAAGGGAAAATTGCACACTAGGTATGCCACAGATGCCTTTACATGGGAAAAGCTATTTGCTTTTGCAAGAGCAGACCCTCAGCATAAATGGAATACATGTAAGGGATCCCTGTCAGCCAGGCTGTATACACCATGCAGTATGGAATGTCTCTTTGCCATCTTTTCAAAAAATATCATGTATCTTTATACAAAAAACACATCAAGAAAAATATCAGCTTTTCTTATCTGGTGTTCAGCTCTAAGTCCTTAAAGACCAAAGCCACTTACCAGTAGTAGTAGGCCTCCAACACAAACAAGTTAGTGTGTATTGCCAAACACACTCACACTCTGACCCTGTGTGAAAACTGAGCTAATCAGATAAATGGGAGGGGAAACAAAACTATCCTGTATTTGCTGCAGAGGAAGAGCATACACTGAATTATCGTACAACAGTTGAAGCATAGTGATTTGTGCGTCAAATACGAATTCAGTATCACTGTAGACCCAGAGAACAGGCAAGCCGAAAGACCCTTTAAATTTAGCACGATACAAACACTGGTGAGATGCCTTTGTCTCCAAAGGGCAGCACACAGGATAGGCAAAGCTGGGATAAAGACAGCCACAGAGGTAGGAATTTACTTACAGTATTTCAGCAGCAGAGCCGGGGTAAGAACCTCTATTCCCCCATTCCCAGGACAGTATCACTTCAAGACTAGTATTATGGAATTTTTTTGCACACGTGTGCTACTCAGAAACATATCCTGATATGTCTTCATGGTTTGGGTCTATGCATCTGTCACTTCTGCTGGAGGACAAGTGCTAAAGATGTCTTCTATGTGCAAGAATGAACACCTCAAAAGTACAAGAGAGACAGCACAGGCTGTCCTCTTTGCTACCATCTCCACTGCTACCTTCACTGTACAGCAACCAACAGAGGACTCAGCAGGCACGTTAGGTATCAGCAAACATATTTGTTAACTTAGGTTTGCCTTGTACCTGCAATTAAACAAAAAATAATCTCATCCTTTGCCATCCCATAGCGTGACGTTAGAACTATCTGGTAGCAGAGATGCTGTGGGAGCTCAGGAGCCGAGATTAGAGACTTGCTTTGTTCCTGCATCTCCACAAGGTGTCCCTCCATTCTAGGTCACGCTCGTTTTGCCTTCCTGCTGTGGGGCAGGGAAACCACAGCTGTCCCAGCTGCCAGCTTTTGTCCCTTCTCATTCAGCATTTGCTTTACTTTTCTCCGTGCTACTGGAACCTGCCATAGCAGAGGCGAGCATGGTGTTTTCCTCCAGATGCGCAGTTCCCCTGTAGTTGTGCACATCAGCACAGCACTCCTCATTCCTGAACAACAAAGCCAGGAAACGGCACTCTTTCGCCTCTCCTTTTTAAGATACAACATCTATCAGAAAACTAGAAATCTCTTCTCGGTCCTCTTTTCTGAGAAAGAGGACTTGCCTTCCCATCTCAGAAGTTAAAAGGCAGAATGCCCCTTGGAAGAAAACCAGCTAGATAGGAAAGACCTGCGTGGTACTTCTAGTGGTAACTTTCCTTATGGCCACTCTCGGCATGCTGCAACAGCAAAGTGACTTTTTCCAGTTTGGAAGAGAAATAACCAGCTTTGTTCTTGATATGCAATAAGCACACTAATTGAAAGTTCACACAGAGAATAGCTAGTATTCAGTATGTGAAATTGCTGAATTTACAACACGTTAATTGCACTGTGTTAGAAAGTCCTAATGAGTATCAAGAAAAACTAATTCTCAATGGTGTCCATACAGGGAGTCATTTACTATAAATAAGAATTCAATGCACTTTGAAAGCACGTAAAATATTTCAAAACAGGTATTTGTATGCTCAAATCAGGGCATATATGCAAAGGGCTGATCAAAAATCATCTTATTTTAATTTAATAAATTGGCATTCATGTTTAAATTAATATTTCACTTAAATATGATTTAATAACCACGTGTAGATACGCCCCAGTTATAGTTATTCTAACAAGGGACAAATAATTCCTATCTCTGTAAAAATCCCTCACTGTCTCAGCCTCAGATATACCGATTTTCTGTCTCAAGCTTGCCAGCAGACAAAGAGGCTTTTAGCCCCATAAATTAGTCTCAACTTGCCTCATTCTGATAACTCCCCACTCACATTACACTAATCTAGTTCTCACCCATTTCACAAGTCCCTGACATATCAGTAGTACCCAAAAGTAGACAAAAAACCCCGATAAAATCAGAACATGCAACACTGTTGACAAATGAGTAAAAAAAAAATCCAAACTCCTGAAAAATATCATGTTATGAAAGACAGATCTAGGACCTGGCATCCACGATCAGCCTGTTATAAAATCTTCCTCTAGCTGTGTGCTCTGATTTCTCCTACAGTAGTTTTACCCTTGACTTATGCTTTCATCAACTGATTTCTGAAAACATGAAGTTTTACTTACTCATATGTAAAAAATTCTCACAACGTCTAGAATTAAAAACAGTCTAGCTCTATCACTCCACTTCATTTAGCAAATTTAGGGTGATGTTTTCCTGTCAGTCAGCCAACATTCAGGTGTATTCTTTGTTACGAAGGTCCGCAGAGAAAAATGCATAACGTGGAAGAGCATTCAGCACTGAATATAGCCACATTAAATTATTTCAACCAAAAAAAAAAAAAATTGCACTCCTTAATAGCCAACAGCTTTATTTATACATCTACCCTGGCATTAGGAGTACTGACAAGTCCATTAGAGAAAATTTTGGTAGAATAACCTTTATCAAAGTTGCTTAAACACAGCAAAGCAATTTTCAGACTCCAGAGAGTGGAAGATGGAAGGACATCTAAGCAGCACCAAGCTCTAGCCTTACCTATGAATCTTACAGTGAGAGTGCAGGTAGGCCAGCCCCTGCAAGGCACCGTGGGTGATGGCAGCAATCTCCACTTCCTGAAGTGGTTTCTTGTGAACTACCAAAAAAAAAAAAAAAAATTCAAGANAAGGTTTTTTTGGAAAACAACAAAAAAAAAAAAAAAAATTCAAGAAAAACCATAAGAAGGTAAGTGTGATCTTTTCCTGAGAAAGTGTTTTTAAAGAGAAGGAACCCCACCAATTTTGCCAGCTATGAGGTGAGCATCATCTTCATCGTACTAGTTTCCTGTGGCCTGACAGCCATTAGCAGCTCTGAGTCTATGCACAGCCTGTGCATGTATTCCACATCATAGGAGACATTTTTCTTCACATTCCTGCTAGGGCCAACAGTTACTGTTAACACCACGAGATACGTTTGAGTGCAACTTACCAAATGTATTTGAAATACTCATTTGGTCCTCAGCAAAGAAAACTTGCCACTTTTTTCCCCAATAGACAAAAAACAGGAAAACGAGGAATACCAGCTACAAAGAGATGCCCCAAAGCACCTTCCATATATCCCTAAACATGACCAGCATGTGCCTTTGGCTGACCGTATCTTAGACACAAAAGATATGGCCCACAAAGAGTACTAGTTTTTGCAAACTTCAGATTAGATTCCCCATTCCTCTCCAGGCGCTGCTGTTCTAGTTTTGAGGTCATGTCAGTCTCATGTTCTATAAAACCAGCTGTAATTATCCCTACAAACTGCAAGGCACGGACGAAGGTGATCTCTGCAGGTTGTTACAGATATTCAGAAAACAGGCGGTCTGCTTCAGTCATCAGGAAGGCGCAAATTACAGGAACATAGCTATATACATTTATACTTTTGTTTTGTAACCTATAAATGTGCATGCCAACTATACGTAGCACTGGCTTCCTGGGAAAGTCTCAGCTTACTCTTGGTATCACAAACACAAGCATTCTAGCTACAGAATGGAGTAGTATAGACAGACCACCTCTATCATCTGCAAAATACCAGTCTGTGAGAAAACAGCCTTCCACTATACTCAGAAGGGGCACTAGTGAAAAGAAAATCGAAGACCATATAAAACTTACCCTCTAGCAAATCAGAAGCTGATCCTAAACAATACTCCATAACCAACTGCAAGAAAAAAGCATGCTTTTAAATAATAGGGTAGACATCCCCCACAAACAGTTACTACTTGAACGGCTGAGAAACAGTAGAAGCAAATAAAACCCTAAGTTGCAAGAAACGCAATAAGCAATGAACAAAATAAAACGCCCCAAATATTCCAGCAACGTCAAGACATCTTTCATTGTTGTAAAGAAGATTTAGGCACTGAGATGTTTGTGGGGAGATATTGTAGAGGGTGTTCCATAATAATTGTTTAATCTGTATGAACACATAGGCCTGCCTCAGAGAAGCAGGGATTTGTTCCAACATCCTAACCATCTATTCCCTTTAAATTACCTGGAAAATTCTTCAGATGAAAGGGACTACACGCAGCATGGGGTGAATACTGCTGCATGTAAAGACACTGCGTATACTGAATATTTGATTGCTGTACCGTACATTTTCTGCCTATGAAGGCCTCCAAATGCCACATCACTCACTCACCCATGCCGTATGCTCTTTCAGGTAACAGCCCTTATACTCTATGGTGTTGGGGTGCTTCAGCTGTTGTAGAAACTTGACTTCTTTGATGATATCCTGCCATTTCTAACAAAAAAAAGCAAAAAGGTATAAAAATATTTCTCTGATTAATCCCCTACATACTCTCATGCACCACACACTGTAGTACAGTCTGAAAAGCAACCATAAAACTATTTTACAATGTGAAGACAGTAAGGGTCACAGTTGCAAAAGCACAACTGTACACAACTGAAGTTGTCTGGATCTCTATTGCATTAAGACCCCCCGAAGACATATTTAAAGAGCTTGAGGATTGCAATTTTTTTCCCTCATTTTATCTGCAATATATTTTACTTAAAGCATTGCTACTGTTTTGCTTATTGAACCGTCCAGTGGTCTCAAACTTAGTAACAAACCCACCTGCCCCAAATCACACACCACCGCCTACAGTATGTGCTACAGGTGGTAGCAGGTAGCTGTTCGCTTCTCTGTAACGCAGCACAAGGCAACTGGCATTTGGAAGACCTCAGCATATGTGGGAGACCAACAGGTAAGCAAGGAAAAATGAGTTTAACACATCCCTGTTCGCTCCTAACAAACACAGTCTTTACTGTATATCAACCCACCAACCCGCATGAACAGAGTCAATCCAAGTACAAAGCATCGCAACACAAAGAAATAAGAGGGGCAACTCTGTGAGACTGATATTCTGAATAGAAGGTCTATGTAATTTTAGATCATAGATCCTGAAAAGCGTTTCAAGTCAGCTATACATTTCAGTTGACACCTCAAAGAGTTGTGGTTATGGCTCCAGTAGCCAGTGTGCTCTGAATGCACTTATTACTGAAATAACCACCCTACAAGCATTCTAAATTCCCATTCACTTCCTTAAACTGAACTATTTGTCAAGATTTGCATAAATTCATTTTCCCTCCACAAACCTCCATGCTTCCTATGGAAGTGAGCAACAACTACAGCATTAAAAAGCTGGTCTGCCTGTGTCAAATGAAATACGCAGCTAATTTCACTGTTCAGATTTACATTATGGTTGCAACAGCTTCTGCATGCAGAATTGGCTTTATTCATCTTACCTCATTCGTTTGCTTTCCACTATAGGACATTTTCTTGACTGCCACCACCTCATTAGTGTGGGAATTTGTAGCCTGGAGTAGGGAGAAAGGAATAGATTGAAAACAGTTTCATTTTCATTTTTTTTCCCTCCCCACGGAGCGAGCTGTGCCTTTGGCAAATGTAGGCTTTTTTCTCCTGGATCGCATTCTGGCAAGCTCCTACACTTCAGAGACATCTTCCCTGTGGGAAGATTTACCAGTCAACTATTACGACACTTTTTCCTGACTTTATCTGTCTGCCCATGTTCCTCCCTCAGCCCTCACTGCACCTGCTATCTCTCTATTGATACGCAAACCAAGGCCCAATATTGCACCTACTTAGAACATGCAAAATACAGTTTTATCGGAATTGCAGTAAAAACAGTTTTAGATAAATCTTTGGAAAAATGTTTTCCAAAGAAACAAATAAAGAGGTGTATCAAAATCTCTTATCATTTCATCCAAAACCCCCACACAACATGGATATGACACAGCTGTTTCAATTTCCAGTTTCAAGAAAATGCTTCATTCTGGAATTTCTCTCGATTTAAAAAAGCAACCTTCCTTTCACTGCACCAGATCTCAGCTGTACAATCAATATTACTCAGTCAGCAAAATTCTACTTTTCTGCAGCTTGTATGACACAGGGATGGTGACCAGAGGCTGAAAACTCAGTTTTATAAAGAGCTCTGCTTGCCTGGCTCGGCACTGTCCTAATTTCTGCATGTTAAGGACAGAAAACTTGAAGGTTTTAGTCTTAAAAGAGTTGTTGAAATCTCAGTACCGCCAACCATTTACCATTTTTGGGACAAAAAAAATTAATGACAGTTAAAAGCTTAGAATACAACAGAAGCTAAATGTAGTAAATCCTTCTTTCAACTGCTTGAGAGGATAAATGCTATACTTTCAAGTAATGTATTAATGAAAGACATTCCATGATGCATACAGTGACTTCAAAGAAAAACGGTGTCGGGTGAACCAATAGAGCACAGGAACTACTAAAGGCAGTTGACACACTTAGACTCTTCACAGCACACACTCCTCCTCCAATGAGTTAGAGAAAGCTGAAAACAAATAACTTTTGGACAAGGCAAAACCCTTCCTAACCACTCATCAGCAGCACATAAAAGATCACGAGTATTTTACTCAAATTGATGAGTTAATGCTGGTGTTCTAAACAGATTTCCAAGTATTTCTGTCTGTCACATTAATTCCAAGTATCTTCACATGAACATGGTATCTCTCATTTCAGCTGTAGTTTTCTGCCAAATAGCGCGCTGCCATGTTCTCACAGTTGTGGGTGAAGTTCTTGCTGTACCAAGCGCTTGGGATCCTCCTGGCTGAAATAACTTGAAGGGCTGTGCAAGCACACTTAAATACCCACTTGCTGAAGTGGTTTTGGCCATACTCGTAGATCTTCAGTGAAAAACTTGGCAGAAAACAAGCACATTTTGCTTGCAAAACCTTCTTTACGCTGCCCTTATCTGCTTTATCACTTTTCCAGATTTCTAACATGGATATAAGTAGGTTGTTTTTGATGAAAACTGTTCTTCTGAGTTTAAGTGTGGTATCAAGTCAAATTAGCATCAACTTTAAAACCTTGTGAGAAGTGACGTATTTTTTCTTAGCCTTGTGATATATGAAGTATCATTTCTTTCAAGCAAGAAAAGAAATTTCAAATTATCTTGCCAAACCTTGGCAACAATATGCCGGAAAACAAAACAGTTTGCAAAAATTGTGCTTAAATTGAAGTTTGTAATCATAACTTATTAAAAGAATAATCATAGTAATCCACCATAACGACAGTGACAAGATACAGATCAATGTATTTGCTGTTTGTAGTAGTGTCAGTACCAATTTAAATAAAAGTCAAAGAGATGCAGCAACAGCATAACAATCCATGCCCTGCCCCTTTTTATGTATCTGAAGTCTCTTCCCCATTCTTTTGGAATAATTAGAAAGCCCTGCCCTTCAAACATTTTTTGACCTATTCTTTTTCATACCAAGCACATCAGGATCCCTGGAGTCTTGCCATGACAATCCGAGATCTTATTCTCAGCCCCTACCTTACTCGAAGATGCACAAGAATCAAGATGTAAGACAGGCTACAAAAGATTTTTAAATGGAGGAGAAACAAAACAAAGATGCGCAGCATCCCCTGCATAGTAGGGAAAAGCTCTAGCACGACCCATACAAAGCAGGGCATAGCTAGAGGCCTTCCTCAGGCAAACGGATGGATCCTGGGCTATTGTGCACGAAATCTGCAAACAGGTGAGTTCCTCCTTGTGACTTACGTGTGCAGCAGGTCAAGGCAAAGACTCCGAAGAACAGCTTACTGATGCCAAGTGCTTCATGCAACAGGAAGGAAAGCTTAAGTTTCAAACAGTGGCAAAGTGTGGATGTATCACAGAAAAGTGGTGAGGCATCTAGTTACTATGTTCCTACAGTAATATTACTACAGGCATGACTGCAATCACCATCAAGCTTGGAGGATGCAGCTGCTGCTAGGATATTGAGGATGCTGCAGTCTGGCTAAGCTCTCCAATGTTTGTGAAGTGCAGACCAGTTAAATAAAGCATCCAGGGAAAGGAGGAAGAGAAGCATCAGGGAATCACAAGTCTTTTGCCTAACCATAGTGACATCTCAGTTGTCAGCCTGCTCGGTAGATTAGATCTCTAACACTCCTCACCCTCCTTCCCTGGAAGTATGAGGAACTTCTCAACACCAGAGCTGAATGACAAAGGTGGCACCTTCACTACTTCATCTTTGCCCTAAAGCACACCACGCATCCTTTCCCTCTGGTTTTGAAATACACTGGGTAGGATCTCCCTAATCCCATCTAAAAAAATGCTTGCTCTTCTCATGGAGTGGATCAACATGTATTGTAAGTTTTACAGCCTCATCCTCTTACACAGGTAGTACACTTAACATTATACTTTCACCGACCTGCCACTTACCCCAACATCTAAAAGTGCCTGTCCCACTGCTGACAATCCCCATGGCAGAAAACCCCCTGTATCACTACTACCATGTTATACATTGAGGAATTATATTGTTATCCCTCAAAACATACATGCACTGCTTATCTGACACAAAACATCAGTCTCCTCTCCTGTTCTAACAACAGTTCCACCAACACCTCCATCATCGCACACAACTGTAAACAGTGAATTGGAGTGCTTGCAAATAATTCATGCTAGCTACTGCCAGGTTCTGGAGTTACAGGTGTAAGGGTACTTATCTAAATACTTTAATGTCTGATATTCAGAAATCTCAGTTCTAGTGAGCTTGATCTTCTAGAGTGGCAGGCCATGCTACCAAGCACCTTTAATTTGTCTTTGATTTTTTTTTTTACAGTGAATTCTATTTTAGTTTCACTGATAGAGACTGGATTATAATTATTTCCAAATCCAGTATTTTGGATTTGGCTTTGTTTGATACTAATTGTAAAAGCACTATTCTTCTCACTTTCCAGATTAAATTCTCTTGACTCTATCGATTAACGCAACACATCCTTCCTACTTGAATTCCCATTCCCCTTAAGACTTTCTCTTTGCTTTTGCCATGTAAGCATTTGCTATTTAAGATATGAGATGAACATGGGGACAAGGAGGGTGGCAAAACAAAATGGTATTTCAAAGATACCTTTTACTCCTGTCAGACTATCAAACAATCAGAGCAGCAGAGAAATCATTCAAAAGCCTGAATGCAATTTGATGCTACTTCCACAGTATCTTTACCCAAGCAGCCACAATACCAATTCATTAACAAAGTAGCTTTTAACTCCAAATGCATTTTGAATCATTAATTCACTCAATCTATTAATTTGCAATGATTTACAATCATATGAGCACCAAGTAGATTATCTTGAAATTCCAGTTTGGCAAATTAATTTCCAACTGTTTAAATTCAACTTTCAGCATCAGACAGCACACGACACCCTATGCTTAACCTGAATGGTTGGGTGCACTATTAAGACCATAGTCAACTGCTACTATAAATACAGCTGTAACAGTAAAAAGCTCAGGAGTGCTCTGGAAAGACTTATTTTTGAGATATGTTATGAGAAAGCTGATATGACAAAGCACTAAGGGCTCAAAGAACACTCACTTTTACAAATCCTGAAAATCTCTAAAACGTCACTTAAAATGGTTCTGCCTTCCAAAAAGGAGGTAAACAACTATACTTACAAAGTAAACTGCTCCAAAACTGCCATGTCCAATTTCATGTAAACCCACAAATATTTCTTCAGGATCATCTTTGTAGAACAGGTCAGCTATTTCTGGGTCCTTTGGCACCCCTTTGCGCATGTTGAACAGTATTATGAACTAGTTCGCGCTTTCAATTCCCAATCAATTTCTTCCTTCATCGACAAAGTAGTTTGTAGACAGAATTCAGCACCTGGTGAAAGAGTTCATCTTTAATCTGTTTCCTTTACGCATGTTTCTGTTCTCCCTTCTCTGACAGAAAAATAAGAGGAAACGCTTTCAGGAGCAATAGCCTTCGCTATCGTTTCCTTCAGCGAATTCTTTTTAATTATTAGTCCAATTTAGATATAGAGATTAAAATGTATTCAGAGTACAACAGCTCTTTATCTCATACAGGAAGCAAGTGCTGCAGTTACACTAAAGTCCACTTGAAGACAAGAGTCCTGTTGCTATGCAAAACATCCCGTGATATGAGTTTGTTATTCTTCATGCTGGTCTCCTAATGTGTCAGTTTTTAGACTATCACCATTGTTCCTCCTACTCTTCTCTGCTGTTTGTTTGCTTTGTTTCTCTACTCCCACTTGCCAGCTGGTGCTAGTAGAAAAGTTAGCTTCTATTCCACAGAAATACTTCACAATCATATGAATTTTTTGAATTTATTTATTTATTTATTCAGCGCTACAAGACAGCTAGCGCTACTGGATTGTGATGGCTCCCAGGTCACAGAATTGCTTTTGAAAAATCCTAGACTCCATCATGTAAGGCAGATCTTTAACTCCTCAACATCCTTCTTTAGCATAAGCATATAATTAGACAGCATGGAACTGAGCTGCACTGAAATGAAGATTTTACATATTCATCGCAAAAATTTTATTTATGGGGAAAAAAAAAAGAAACATCAGAAAGTTTCACATTTCCTATCAAAACATCCTGAAAAATCTGCATTGGTTCATTAGACACTGGGGTGCAAAGCAATGACGGATGCCTCTACCCCACTGCTTTTGACTTCTGAAACCCAGATGATTATCTGCAAGTGAGTCAACTGGAGTAGTTTCTAACAACAGTCTGGAGCAAGTCTCAAAACTACTTCCAGATACGTAGTTCAGCACCTCGTTTATTGAGACCACATCTTCTCTCTGCATAAAAAACTTCTGAAAACATATACTAAAATGATATAGACCAGCGTAACACGAGACCAGCTGAAATTTAGCAATCGGATAAAATTAAATCTAAAACACACATAAAAGGCTTTAGAAGGTTTCAGACTGCAAGTGCAATCCAGATGGAACAATGAAAGCAGAGCATAATTTTGGTCTGGGGCTGAGACAGCCTCCTTGGCTCAGGATGGTAAGTAATCGAGCAACAAGCACAAACAACTGTGGTTCATCAGAGGTGCACAAAGTACTCTGCTGGAGCGTACCTGGGTAACTGTGGCACAAAGCATGCTCTGTGGCTCAGATTCCTTTCAGTAGCATCGTCCTGTGCTCTCGTCCCCCCAGACTCTATGCTCTCTCTTATTCTGCAAAGGAAAACAAATGTCAGTATTTAGAAAAAGTATTTGAAGTTTTATAGCTTATTCTAATACACAAAAATACTACACCTAGCAAAGGTCACCGACTATCAAGGCATCATTTGAAAGCGCAGTTAAAAGGAGTACTGGCTGTAAACGCTAATCGTGTCTCTTTAGGTGAAGATATTAACCTCCTATGTTCTACAGCCCTTGGGCTTGTTATATATCATTATAAGACAGGAAACCAGGAAGAGAGGTTAAATGCCAAGTTCTTTGACTTTTATAAAGACTCTTAAGCTTGCTGGGGCATAGGAGGAGCATGGAAGTTTGCTCTCAGACTACACTTTTTCGATTGCCTATAAAAAGAACAAAGCTCACAAAGCTGAGTGTATTATTTAGCTCGGTATGTTGTACCTGATGACATACAAGACTTCAAAGAAAGTCCTAGGCATTAATAAGTCAGACATTGTTGGATTCCACTGGGGAGAGAATGAACAATGAAAAGATGAAAAAGGAGGGCAACCAGTTAGAACCATCAGCTGAAACCAGGTATAGATTGCTCGCAGTTAAGAATGCAACTACCTGCAGTCACTCATTCCTACCGGTGCAGCAACACCCCCAACAGCCACAGCCAGCCTCTCAGTGGAGTGAAACACACCGAGAGCTTGAAATTACCTTGCCCTCATAGAAATGTTGTCATGTAGCTACATCCACAGGAAAAATGCTTCACAAGTAAAGCATACTGCAATAGTTATATTGCCAAAATCTGAATTAATATGCACCTCAATTAATGACAAACAAGCTAACTCATCTTCTCATTTATTAGGAAAAAATATATGAGCAGAAGTCTTCCTGCTACTAGCTAACATTACCAAAAAATGGTATTTTTGTCTACTGTTCTCAACACAGGGCAATATTTTTAAGCTGTTAAAAAGCTATTTGAAGGGCTCCAGAAAAAAGGATCTGCAATGTTTATTAACAACAAGAAAAAAAAAAATTTAAAAACCCCAAGAACAAACTAATGACAAAAGCCAGATGAATGAAATGATTATTCATTCTCAGCTAATTGGCCTCACCCAAAGGTGCTATATTTACTACATGCCTGCAGACGGGCAAAGAATGCAGTATTTCAGGTCTGGCATTCTTCAGCCAAGTGAAAAATCCATTTGACTTTAGAACAACAAAAACAAACTGAGGAGGAAAACAATTTATCCATCTCTAGTCAAATGAACTTCTCTGCCATAAACAAAATCTGTGTAGCTCTAATATTCAAGGATAAATTAGTATTTAAAATGGGAAACTAAATGTCAATACTTAAAAGTTAAGTCCTAAGTAATAGTGTCATTCTCCAATTGAGACAGACATACATAGTGAGGCCGTACAATAAGTAAATCTTCTCAGCAGAACCATTATTTTCCAGTAATGATTATGAGAAAAACTCAGGACAGAAAGCATATCAACAGTAACTTGAGTCCTGCTGATTTGAACACGATCACCAACTGCTCCATATGATCCCATAGTGCCTGCAAGTGCCTCTTGGGACAAACATTGAGAATCCTTCGCACGACCACTTCACAGCGATACGCAATTCAGGCATGGGACAGCGTAAGACAGCAGAGATACAAATCACACCACTTTGAGGTAAGCTGGGAAGGTCACAATTTCTTAATATTACAGCTGTCTTCTAGACACATGGAGACTGAAATAAAGATGGTTTAAAGAATGGCAGAGCATTACAGGAGTCGAATGCCATTAATAGAAAAACTCAAGTTCAAGGTATGGTCAATTTAAGCAAGTTCTTTCAGTTACCAAACTACTGAATTAACACATCAAGAAACAATTTCTACTAGAAGCCTGATTTTTACCCTTGATCCTTCAAAAAGCACACCTAAAGCAGCATTTGAGACTCTCTGCATGTTCTGAACACCGCAAATGAAAACAGCATTAGTCATAGTGGCGATGACTTACAGAAGTGACAAGTGACTCAAGATTTTCAGAGCTTGTGAGATCAGCATATTGTTCAGATAACGCCGTTTGGAGATGCCTCAAACTGCCTACCGAGAAATTAAAGCTCTCAATCAACACTTACTAGCAAAAAATCCCTGCCTTGGAGGAAATCTTAGGAGGCATGGTGGTGTTGGGTTGACAGTTGGACTTCATGATCATGATTAGAGGTCTTTTCCAACCTTAATGATTCTATGAAAAAGTGCTTGTGCCCCATTTCTGAAATATTCTAAGGGGCTAGAAAGATAGGATGAATTCTTGAGAGTAAATTCAGCGTCAGAAATGATACTAAGAAAAATATTTAACAGATTCTCTAAGAAAAAATTCTCTAATGAAGATTACAGAACATATTATGAAAACTGGAAATAAAATTGTTTTTTAAAGGCCTATGACAATTCCAGCTACAACTGGGAAACCAGTGTTACATTGGACACATCTATACGGCAGTGCCTCTGTTTCCCAGTAACGTCACAGGCAGAGGAAAGCAAAATCACTAGTTACTTCAAAATTCCGTTTTTTATGGGAAATGCGGCAGGCAACCTGTGGCCTGCCCAGCACAGAAGTGCCCAAAGCAAGAGTGAAATGCTGCAGAACTGCATTGAAAACTACAAGTGCAAGACGATTACGTTCTTAAACCAATGAAGCAATTCTGCTTAGAGCAGTTTGCCGTACTACTCCCCTCCTCTCCCACCCTTCAAACACAGAAAGTCAGGGACGCAATCCAGCCAAAGTGAACCCCTCTCGATGGAGCAGGTAGTTATTGCTGTAGTTGTGGCCCATTGCCATCTTACCTTAGTGTTTCAAGGATTCACTACTCCTCACTTAACGCTAAATGGCACAATAACCTGGTGCTTTTAGTGGCTGGGGCAAGATGACAGCAGGTCTCATCATGGAGTTTCCCCCGGAAAATGATGGTGGAGAGTATGGGAACAGTCAGGCCAGGAAGCAGATAGCAGCACGCTACTGTCCATGAACAAGGAATGATGAACTAGCAGCACATCCTGCAGGCTACTCAGACTGGACCCTGTAACAAGTCTCGCTACTATAGCAAACAAGGTTTTTTTTTCCAAACAGTTTAAAGAAAAGCAAAATTTCCTCATCATAAGCAACCCTCACATTCAAAAACCATGCATTACTGCTTTTGTTACCTATGTTTGCACAAAAATTCTCCTGCTACCAATTGTGACCTCCAGGTGCTATATTAATAACTACGGAAAAGTCCTTGACCTGAATATAAATGAAGCAATAAAATGTAACTGAGAGTGCCTTTAAGAAAAGCTAAGCTACCCACATTTCCAGACATTCCATGGATCTAAAACTACAACCACGTACAAGAAGATGGTTATACTTGTGCACTCAAACTCTAACTGCTAACGAGATGTCTTCACAGAGCATGGCATCAGAAGTTAAGATATTTACTTCTTTCTTTGTCAAGTTCACTAAACAACCGGCAACCTGCCCAGCATCCTTAGCTCACAGCACATTCAATACACGCAGCACGGTTTCCACACCCTACAAGCATCTAATTTTCAACACTCCAATAAAGTGCAAGTGTGTCGCTTGTAAAACAGTTTGAATCGTGTCTCTCAATACTATAGGCCCCTTTCAAATGTGTACAGAAACATATAAAATTAATTTTAGTTCCTAACTACACGACGGTACTTCCCAGAACAAGGACAAAGTTTTCCACTTCAAGCAGAAAAATAAATGACAGGAAACAGGGTGGAACAGCAGCAGATTCCACTCATAGGAGGAGCAACGTGACATGGCTCATACGTTCATTTTTAGATGAATATTTTTGGGGGAATTATTTTACATCAGAATTCTTTTTCCAAGAATGACAAACACAGAGCCCCCTTTCTTCACTTCAGTCTGTACAACAACTCCAAAAATCTGGAAGACAACATTAAGAAGGAAATTCTCAGATGAATTCAGCCGATAAAAACTGGCCCGAATAAGAAACCTTTAGAGCTCAAAGTAGGCACCTGCTCAAGTTCCACTGCAGTCCTCTCACATAAACTTATATTGTTTTGTTTGCTTGATTTTGGTTCTGGGTGGGGTTTTTTGTTTGTTTTTAAGAAGTAGAAGCTTTTTTCCCTCCCTTTAATTGCTACATATGGCTAGCTAGCAAGGCCATACACAAACACTTTATCCAGCACTTTTGCAGCTAATTCCCTCACGTACAGACCACGATCTAGGATGAACAGTCCATTACTGTGCAGAAGCAGGTACTTTGGCTTTTTGAGAAAGACTCTTAAACCTCCATCCTTTAAGCTTTTCAGTGCCATTTCTTTGATTGTTAAGAATTACTTTTCCAACTAACATTATGTAACTGAAAGCAACTGTCATGGTTTAACCCCGGCCGGCAACCAAGCACCACACAGCCCCTCACTCACTTCCCCCAGGTGGGATCAGGGAGACAACTGAAAGAGTAAAAGTGAGAAGACTTGTGGGTCGAGATAAAGACAGTTTAATAGGTAAAGCAAAAGCCGTGCACACAAGCAAAGCAAAACAAGGAATTCATTCACTACTTCCCGTCAGCAGGCAGGTATTCAGCCGTCTCCAGGAAAGCAGGGCTCCATCATGTGTAATGGTGACTTGGGAAGACAAACACCATCACTCCGAACGTCCCCCCCTTCCTTCTTCTTCCCGCGGCTTTATATGCTGAGCATGACATAGAATCATAGAATGTCCTGAGTTGGAAGGGACCCGCAAGGATCATCGAGTCCAACTCCTGTCCCTGCACAGGACAACCCCAAAATTCACACCATGTGTCTGAGGGCGTTGTCCAAATGCTTCCTGAATAGTGTCAGGCTTGGCACCGTGACTCCCTCCCTGGGGAGCCTGTTCCAGTGCTCCACCACCCTCTGGGTGAAGAACCTTTTTCTAATATCCAACCTAAACCTCGCCCCGCACATCTTCCTGCCATTCCCTCGGGTCCTGTCACTGGTCGCCAGAGAGAAGAGATCAGCGCCTGCCCTCCTCTTCCCCTTGTGAGGAAGCTGTAGACAGCGATATGAGGTCTCCCCTGAGTCTCCTCTTCTCCAGGCTGAATAAACCAAGTGACTTTAGCTGCTCCTCATACGGCTTCCCCTCTAAACCCTTCACCATCTTTGTGGCCCTCCTCTGGACACTCTCTAGTAGCTTCGTATCTTTAATATACTGTGGTGCCCCAAACTGCACACAGTACTCAAGGTGAGGCCGCATCAGTGCAGAGAAGAGCGGGACAATCAACTCCCACAACCGGCTAGGAATACAGTGCCTAACACACCCCAGGACACAGTTGGCCCTCTTGGCTGCCAGGGCACACTGTTGGCTCATGTTCAAGTTGCCGTCAACCAGAACCCCCAGATCCCTCTCCGTGGGGCTGCTCTCCAGCCTCTCATTCCCCAGTCTGTACGTACATCCAGGGTTGCCGTGCCCCAGGTGCAAAAACCGGCACTTGCCCTTGCTAAACTTCATACGGTTGGTGTCCCACATCATATGGTGTGGGATATCCCTTGGGTCAGTTGGGGTCGGCTGTCCCGGCTGTGTCCCCTCCCAGCTCCTTGTGCCCCCCCAGCCTGCTCGCTGGTGGGGTGGGGTGAGAGGCAGCAAAGGCCTTGACCTTGTGTAAGCGCTGCTCAGCAGCAATGAAAACATCCCTGTGTGATCAGCACTGTTTCCAGCACAAATCCAAAACACAGCCCTGTACTAGCTACTATGGAGAAAATTAACTCTACCCCAGCCAAAAACAGCACAGCAACATACGTGTTTTTTCCTAGTATATTAGCACTTAGTTTGTTTTAATGCTTAAAACAGTCAGATACACATATCTGGTATATAAATTCAAGCTACTTACAAGTTTGCTGACAGTGTATACAAAAAGCAACTGTACTACAGCCTTTGTTTGCTTAAATTAATCACCGATTCCAAGATACTCAGAAAAGATTTCACCTGGGTCTACAAGCAGCAGGTCCTCTCATGTCCTTTCTGCAAATTTCAAAGCAGCAAAATGATCCAATTTGTACGTAACAGAAATAGAAGGTACCCAGTGTCCTTCAGTAGCAAAGAAAAATATTTTGGGGCATTTGAAAACGCTCTGCAGATATCAGGATAGCACTCCCTGAGGGCACGTGGCAGGGGGACCAGGTTAGGGAATCAGGACACAGTCTGCTAGGAAGGCTAGGTAACTAGAACATAACCACAGAAGGTGCCTAGCCACATAGTCAGCAGCTGAGACTCAAACGCTAGTTCCTCAAACACTACCTTTTTTTGCTGTGCTTTTCAAATAAATAACTTCCCGGAACATTCAAGTCAATTATATGCACCATTTTTATTAACATTTCCATAATATCTGGATGCAGTCACAGCTCTTCACTACCTACAACCTTAAAAAGAATGGCAAGGATTTTTCTTTGCCAAGTATTCAGCTCAGCAATCCACTTCAAATATCATCCTGACACATATATACCTTCATTCAGTATTCTCCAGTGCTCACACATGCATCGGGTCATTTAGAGTTAACAAGATTACTCATGCTAATAAAAACCCCTGAATCAGAACTTTACTGACTAAGGTGATCACTGTGCACAGTGCCCCTGGGATATGAAATTAAACTAAACTTGCAGGTCTTATTGTAGATACATACCTTCATTGGAGCAACTTTTTTTCCTGATTAGGAGCAGTAGTTTCAAAGGAAACATTGTTCCATTTGCAACTCCTCTATAACTTGTATTTATGTATCAAGAATAAGAAAAACTTATTAAAAAAAAAAACCCAAATCAAACCAAACGGTAAAACCAGTGGGCTTAAAGTCAAGAAACAAACAATTAGTTTTAGTCGTAGGGAGCATTTCAACAAGTATGAAGTCAAGCAACATGCCAGCCTTCCAAAGGAAACAGTACCAGTTGTGTCCACTGGAAATCCTCCTGGCAAAGACACACCAGCTACTGCAGGAAGTTTAGGGATATAAGACATGGCAGAATGCAAATGCATCAAAAAACTTCTATAGATTGTCTTTCTCCTTGCTCTCCAAAAAGACCTTATGGCTGACATATAAAGTTTCAGTAATTGCAGAATGATGATTAGGCACTGAAGTGAGGAACTAGTGGCACCTACGACACTGATCTATCTTGACCTGCAGCCAGATAGGTACTATAATCCTCAAAAAAAAAAAAATCAATCATGTTCTTGTATACGAACATACTATGGAAAAGCGTGATATACAAGGTAAAAATTTTCCTAAAAGTAACATTACTTAGAATTGTGCTGTGGAGATACCCTGGGAGCTAAACACAACACACAGGAATCCAGTGATCACAGAACAAATGCATGCAGCAGCATGCACCGTAAACAGTTGCAACCATTGATACCCCAAATTCTGACACCGTGTTAATGTTCCAGCAAGTTTAGCCATCCTTTCTGGACATAAGCAGTATCACAGGTTAGCAGAAACCAGAGGTAACAGTTATTCTGAAGGCAACACCCTCTTCCAAAGTGCCATCTTCTCTCTGCACCTGATCCAAAGCTCACGACTCAATGAACATTTCCATAAAGACCAGCACTATTGGTCCTGCTGCAATTTGCTTCATGAAACTCTCTACACAGAATTTTAAAACCTGTGAAACAACATGCTTAGTTTTAGTTTTTGCTTTCTACATTTTCCTCCAATGCCTGAAATAGGCATACACCTAACATACTTCCAATACACTCACTTAGGTCAATACATAGTCCTTAATCTCACACCTGGTTTTGAGCACTGTGTAGCCCTCCTGAAGTAATAAATCCAGTTGAAGAAGGGCACCTGTAATTTTTCTCTATAGTAACCACCCCTTCATACCCAAAAACTTCTATGAAAGCAGGTAAAGAAATCTGACAACCAAGGTGGTCTTTCTCAGTAACATGTTCCTATAGACCATTTTGTGACAATGGAGCCTTTTTCCCCCCTGGATGCATAGCAGAGAGCACCGCTTATTTACTAAGGCCTTTATACAACTCTAGTATGTTCATTACCTATGAAGCACAAATATTTACAACATTATCTGCTATGTTCATGGTATGGGAACAGCAGAAACTGAAGGAAATGTGGTGTCAGACAGCATTCCAGCTCAAAATTCAGGTGCCTCTTTTTAGACAGGTTCCCCAACAGAGCCTCAAAACTACTGCCAGGAACAGCCCTGCTTTGCTATTGTCCGTAAAGCAAAAGTTGAGGTTTTTGTTTGTTTGTGGTTTTTTTTATCTTCAAGGAAATAGGAACCTCTAACAATGAAGTTAGGGAAAGGCTGCATGATACTAATACCCACATAGCTCAAAATTCAGCAAATGACTTTAAAAGACATACGCTTTTGATTATCCTGCTGCAGATGTTTTACTGTTTTGAAAATTTTGCAGCTGTCAAAAAAAAAAAATCACGTGATGTTTTAATGACAAAATTGTGAGGAAACTATGAATGAGTTAAAACCTCAGGTGATTAGCCCAATTGGGAGAGTCATCAAAAGTAGCAAATGAGCTGGTACCTCCCAAATTTCATCTGCAAGTGGCATTTTAAGAAGGAACTGAAATAAAAGGTATGATAGCATTTCTCAGTACCTGGACACTTGTCTCTTACAGGCAAGAGGCAAGCCCTCTACCCTCTCTCTGCTTTGCTAAATATGTACAATTGTAGTAACCCAAAATCATGGGTAGCATATTTGAAAAAAAAAAAAAAGTTTGAAATCTATGGTACTATATAAATAAATAAAACCCCCTCCAAAACCAAGTGAAAAGCCTGGGCTTTATTTAAAAAGTCAAACAGCATCATTCTTCACAGCAATGAAGAAGCAAAACTTCACAGCAAGAGACACCGCGTGATGCTTCCCAACAATTTTCCAGTTAAATTTAAAACAATTTAATGAAAATATGTATGCCCTTATTTTGTTTAAGGGTAATTCACACTATTACATTTCTTGGATCAGAAACCATATTTTATCATAAAATCTGGAGTGCATTATTAGGGTTTTGCAGGTTTATTTTACAAGTTTAAAAACTTTGAGTCATGAAATAAACTTTGTGCAGTTAAAAAAAAAGGAAAGAAAAAGGCTTCTCGCTCTGAACAACAACATTTCACAGTATTTCATCATGACACCCTTGAAATAATTCAGTAGTACATCTGGAAGGGAGGAAACATACATGAATCATTTTAAATCCTAATGTACATAAGCCCAAATAGCATGACACAGAGAAATATAAATTTCATCAGATCTTCTCATCAAAACATCTAAAACATCACATAAGGGTCATGAAATTGAGGAAATTGCCTATTTTCATCAGATTTTTTCTGTAGCATATCAGGCTCTTCATCATGTCGCTTAAAAGACAGTGAACTCAAGACAATTATAAATTCATGAGTATTACGCTGTGTGCTAATCAGAGGCAAAAATAAGTCATCGAATTTGTTTATGAAAGCCTGAAGAGACACCAGCACACTCAGAGTTTCCTACCTATTAATGTAATGGCTTCCAAAGAGCTGTATCCATTTTGTGGTTTAAAGCTATTTTTAGATATTTGTAAAGAGTTTATATTTTGACCATCACATAATCAAACAAAAAAAGACAGCAACCGGATAAATCTATTCCCACAACCCTCCAGAGTGTCCAGGATGATGCTGTAGTGAGAGCTGACCTACTCCTACTCACCCGCGTTACAATTCAATGCTGTAGGATCTACACCGCTGACACTGAAGCAATCACAGGGGCCACCAGATCTACGTGCCACCAGACCATTTAAATAGTAAACGCATAATGAGGCTGCAGGCGTATCTCCATCTGCATTTCAAGCTCAATTTTTCAGAAATGTAGGAAGTGACTGTTATAATGACTCTGAACACTAAAAAATTCTATGAGTTTTTGAATTAGCTTTCATATCGTTAGCTTAGATGGCATGACTTTGATTTGCCCCTTAGAATAAGTCAGGAACTGCAGAGAACAGTTAGATTTAACTGAGGTTAACACATAATTATCCTACTGAACAGTTAATTTATGCTACCCAAGGAAAAGGTGTGTTTTAGTGGAGGAACATGTATATATTTACGTATGAAAAGCCTGTGATATCATTTAGGGCAAAAAGTTATTTCATTATGTAAGTGCAAGACGATGAATAAGATCCTTCAAAGTAACAGCGTACTAGCGTAGCCATGTAGCTTTTGTCATAACACTAGCTGACTTTGAAAAAGTAGGTTTCTATTTAAAAAACTGTTTATTCTCCTTTTGGAAGAAAATGTAACTCGGATACTGATTTTCTGGAAGCTATACCACAGTAAAACTGGCCAAAAAGAGTCATGCAGTAGGTCCTTAACAAAAAGTAAGAAAACAGATGCAGACTGCACTCAGGGTGGGGGGGGAAGACATCCTCTGGTCATGGAGGGTCAGAATACCTCTCACAACAAACCAAATTGTAATTTTTTTTTTTTTCCTTCTGTTTGAAGAGACAGGGGAAGGTAACTGTCAAGTATGTTCTTCATGATTCTAAGAAAATCCATGGATCTTCATTATGAGCTTACTGTTAATAAAAAACCCAGACCTCTTAATTTCTAAAGAGTTGCACAGCGCAGCATATGTTGTTTGTCCTCTCCAGTGATAAGGTTTAGAGAGAAAGGCTTCTGAATCCTAACCTCATACTGCTGCTGGTTTAAGAAGCAACAGAGAAAGCCACAGCGCTCCAATGTATTTCCCTCAAGACGTCTAGTCTTCACTGTGTTACACTTCTCCCTTCCACACACACCATGAATCTCTCCCTACCACACACTTCTCCTTTTACAGGCCTCCTTCCTTCCTGCCTCCCTCTGTGACAGCCAGAGATAACACTTTAGGAAATAGCCTTTTTGACTACTGGGGTTTATCATTTTAGCTTGGTCCGCTCTCAGCGACTCTGTTTGATTCCAACATGCAGCTCTCTTCCTGACCTATTTGCAGGCACGACTGCAACTGTTAACATATAACAGGAATTTTTTCCACACTCATATCATTAAAAATGGCTACATCTGTTTCATTCAGGTGTTCAAAATCTGCTTCAGGAGGGGAATTAAACATGAAAAAGCTTATTTTGAAAAACCCACAAAAATTCAAGTTCATGTGGGAATGCTATTATTAAAAGAAGACAAACTTAATCTAGAACATACCAGCCAAGACAGAATCAGTCATTAATATTACATGACTTACCCACTGGCTTTCTAAGTTTATTCTTTTCTAGCATATGCATTTTTTATGGCTAGTAATAAAAGACACACAGAGAAGTGAAATACAGATGTCTAATATCCAAAACGTCATTATTATCTAATAATTGTGTACAAGAAGAGAGTGTTTATCCTCTATGAAAAGAGCACTGGATGGCTGAAAACTTGGAAAGAAAAAAAAAAAAGATAGTCTGCTGCTTTTATTCAACACCCAGAAAGAACAGAAAGTCTGCGATATCAGCCATCATATGTGCTTATGAGATGGCCCTCTTGTGGATGCCTCTTCTTCAGGATCATTTTAACATCCTCATGACAATTACAGCAATTACTTACATGCAGCAACCATCATAGAATCATGGAAGCACGCAATGTATTTTTATCTACAGTAAACTATCCATAAACAACACCACGCGCCATGAGAGCGTCCAGCTTGACACAATACACCAATGAAATGGTCCAACAGTCTGTTTTACAACTGTAGGCATTTAATTTCCTAGGAAGCCTCAGTGAAGCTAGGGGTTACGTGGTACGTAAGGCAGAGATAAAGCTCTGCAGGACAGGAGGACACATCAGGGAGGACCACAGAGCAAGGGGGGTTTTTTTGTTGTTACTTGGAACCCTCTAAGGGTGTCCGTGTACTTTGTCCCTCAGTGGTTTTGAGGCCAGTACTGTCCACGCTTTACAAAATGCAGAACCTGATAAAACAAGAAACAAAACCTGTTCAAGGTCACCCAAAGAATACAGCAACTCCAAATCAAACGGAGGTTTCCAGATTAGAAAGAGCTGGGGCGGCAATCTCGCTGAATAATCATCTGCTGCCTTTTTTTTTTTTTTTTTTTTTTTGGCTGATTTACCTATCACACACATTGACATAGGAAGCTGGTTTTCTGGCTGACTGAACATTCATAAAATAATCACTCAAGATCTCTTAAAGATGTGAATAAAAGCAAGTAAGTATGAAATTTATAAATATATGCAACCTTTCCAAGGTATTCATTTCTGCAGTACTACAACAGTACAAGCAGGCGTGATTTCCTCATCACCGAGTCACACAAATGCTGCTAAAGTAACTCCCTCACCCTGCAAGCACTTTCTCAGCCACCGTCTAATAGGGTTCGCACAGACCAGTGCTGCACTAAGCTCTTGGGAGAGGGCTCTGTGCGAAAGAAAAAGCCTCGTCGCTTGCTGAAGTCCTCTCCCATCTCATAGGGTTACAAACTAATCACTAAGCAACATAAGTAATAATGTTTGGTCATACAAACTAAAAAGTAAAATCTTTTTAACAGGCTTTACACTGCTTCCTGCTCCACGCCTGCGTCCTCCTGCTGTGTCGGTAGGCATGGGACCTGAACCATGGCATTACCGGCAAAACCCGCTGGGTATCTCTCTTTGTTACTGCTGGTCCATTTTTTTCTTTAGTAAATTTGTTCCGTGACTGTTCCAGATCTCCAGGGATTTTTTCATAGCTTTTTCTATTTTAGGAACAAATATACAGACACAAGTTTCCTCCATCTTCTCACAAGTTCACTTAAGGAAAAGCACAAATACTGCAGCTACCTCACAGCTTGGTTTAGGCAATTATGTTCTATAGAGAGCTGGCCCACAAATACTACTAATATGCTTGAGGAACATTTATATTATTCGGGTCAGAAATTCATATTTGCATCTCTCCTGGCCCCTCCATCAACTCTTTTCTGAATGTAGATTAATAGAGAAAAAAATATGTTCCATTTTAAAACACACACATGCACAAATTTACTTCTTAAAATTATAAAAGAATAAAAATCACCATATACAGCATGATTCAGCTAGAGTATCTTGCTACCCCTTCAAAAATCAAGCATTGTACACAGATTATTTCAAGAAGGGACAGGAATAAAATGTAATACTGACTGGATGAATGGCAAAAGAACACAGATACTGTCATAGGTGCAGGAGGCTGTCCTTATTTCCTTCAACTCTTTTTCAGGACTTTAAGACACTACAGAAGCTGTTTCCACTGCCATTTCATCATGCAACGAATGTGCCAACCAACATGCGTATTAATACAGATCCAAGGCATCTTGCATCCCTAATGCATGTTTCTGACCATTCCCCCTTTCCTGAAACTGCTTCAGACCTCCTGCAAAGCCCAGCAAGCATCACTGCATCAGATTGCTCCAGTGTTTTGCAGTCAGATTTTGGTACAGCCCCAGGAGCTTTCCTGTATTCACATTGCCCAAACTCATGTTTGGGATTCTAGAGTACAGCTCTGCAGCAGGTTAAGCAGTTTTAACTAATTCAGATAAAACGTAACTTGTATACATCCATCCTTGTCTATGCTGTTTTGGATAACTCCATCTTAATTTAGCAAGGCATGAAAACCACCTAGGACTTCAAGAGAGAAAATGTCTATCTGCATTTCATTAATTGCTTTCAGCAGCAGCCTCCCTCTCCCATCGTGCTAGCACAGTCACTTGTATAACCCCACACTCATTCGATCAAGAAGCTGACCCAGACAACTAACAACCCAGCAAAAATGGTTCATTTTCTGACCAGATTTCTTCCCCAGCCTCACTCCACATCTAGCCATGCAAACAGGAATAAACAGTCAGGGGCAGGAACTGCTTATGCCCGCGCTGCCAAAACCCTCGAACGAGGCTATCGGAACACCTCCATCAAATTTTCCGTCACTAAGACTTTCAAGAAAAGCAGTCATTTTGGGCCACCCATTTATCAAAATATAGTGAAGTCAATACCTCATCCTGAAGCCTACACACACTTACTTTCTCTCCATGAGGAGGTTCCTGGGTAGTTATTGAAAACCCTGGCAGCTCACCATTGGAGTGCTGCAGTCACCCCTTCAGGAGACAACTATATTTTCCTACAATTAGTATACTGTTATGACCTTTTGCTAATTCATTGTACTTGACAACTAAGCTAAGAAAATAATGGTGTTGCTCGTATGCTGGTGCATGAGACACCAGGATACAGTAATTGTCTCAAAGACAACACTGACGTCGGAAATCCTTATTCTCCAAGTCGCAGAGCAGGCTGTTGAGACAGAAAGAAAACCCACAGTGAATGGCACCAGTTTTCAGCCAGGGCTATAATCAAGAATGACCAATGGCTCCTTACCAGGTAGAAGAGCGTAACAGAGTAACGGAGATCATACACATTTGGGGGAGCGGGGGGAGTGGGGGGTGTGGAAAAAAAAAAAGAAGAAAAACCTCAATATATTGTCAAGCATATCAATCATAAGTTCCAGAGTAAAACTGAAAAAAAAAAAAAAATTAAAAGACTGCTGAACTGAAGCAACTATTTTGCTTTAGCAGACAAAAAATTCTGAGTTAAGACTGAAATTGCGTCTCACCATACTGTGCCATCATTCCCATTATATAAGAATATGCAGCACTCAAAGACTCTTTCAATAACTGGATAATGAAGAAGTCCAAGTCCATGATTTCAGCCTTAGGTCTTATTTTCTTGGGATTTATCAGGTCAGAACAGGCCCTTAATGTTGCTTTAATGCAGATTTTTCGCAACTTTAACTAAAAAAAAGAAGTTCTAAGTTAGAACCGGAGGGGGGAAAAAAAAAAGTCTGCTTCACTGGGCACTGGAATCAGATGTTTAACATTAACCCAGCTCATGAACAGCCAGCACTCTGCAGGTCAGCTCAGAACCTTCTTCAGACATAGTTTTGGTTTCAACTGAAGGGAGATCAGCAGAGGCAGGCAGTGAAGAAGAGAAATAACCACCTGGGTTAGGATATGCAAACTGGCAAGTACCTGTCCCCTCAGCATACTCTCTCTCTTTTTTTTTTTTTTAAATTAGCATTGCAGTCACGAAGAGTCAATATACAGTTAAGTGACATTAATTCTCATTTTAAATAATCTATGCTGAAATTTCATTCTTACACTTGAAATTCAAAACGCAAGTTTCAGTACTGCATCCTTATGTACAGGCATATCCTCAGATGAGTTTTAAAGTACTAAGATTTAATATTTCAGAATGTTAAACCCAGAGAGAAAATTATCAGTAAACAAAACCTACTTGGTGTCCTCAAGAAAACAAGACAGAAATAAGGGTAAAATAAGGGATGGGACTAATCTTCTCCCAAGCAAAGAAAGTAGACTCGGTCTCCCAGGACCTAGTGGGTCCTTTTAGGCAAAGGGGAAGGTAGATCACCATGGCAACAGAGTATTTTATGAGCTACTTTAGTAGTGCAATATGCTGTGCTATGAACATAATAGATAAGTTGAGAAGCTGTCCTCTTCCAACCAAATAGAAAAGCTTTTGGCAAGAACATGGAACGCATTTGTGTTTGCTGTAATCCCCAATAACGAAAAAATGATGTTGCAAAAGACACCATGGATACTGGTAACAGAAATTATAATCAAAGCTTAAATTAAATTCTCTGGTCGCTGGGCTACCTGATGAAAACACCTAAAGACTTACACAGTCAATGAGAGAAAGCTATTATGAGGGGAGGGTCAAACTTATTAACTGCTGGCCCAGCTTCTATGCAAAGTACCTAAATCACACCAGATTACTGCATATCCGCACAAAAATAAGAGGTGGCAGAATTTGTGAGGGTGGCTCCAGGGACAAAGGGGCACTCGATAAAGGTGTTGTCTGTGGGTGGCAGTGGCAGACATTTACATGGGCATTTGAGGGCAGGAGGGAACACACAAGAGAAATTCAGATCAGAGACATCACTAAAACAAGAAAATATAACAAAAAGGATATCAAAGAAAATGAAAGAAGACCATACTCTGAAGAACAATTTAGAAATACTGATATTTCTGTATGAGCAGGAGCCAGGGAACTGGCAGCTGATGTTGGAATGTGTGCGTTCAATAGCAATAAGCCTGGATTTTGTTGCTTCTTAGCCAAATACTGCACAGGAAGAAGAGACCGTTTAGAGACTGCTGTAAGATATGACTGAGTTTTATTTTTGCTCCAATGATAATTTACTTTTTTGAATCATCACCAAGAAAGCCATTTAGTAGCTTGCTATTTTTGAGAAGTCATATAGAGTAATGACATAGACTTGTATGTATTAAATGTAACACCACCGAATAAGTTTCGGTCACTTATCTTGTAGATAACGTTCATTTATAGCAGAGGCGATGTTAAAGACAAACACAGCTAGGTCCACCTTGAGTGGTTCAGACCTGAGAGAAGTCAGAAGCAGAACAGTGGCTCATGAAATGCATTTCTTACAAAAGGAGGGTAGCATACAGCAGTAGTAATATTTTCAGCTACTCGCACACGCTGCTGAATTTTAAATTAATTGTAGCCACACAGAAAAAAGACCTGGGGGTTGCTGTAGACAGCTCTGTGAAAACATCTGCTCAGTGTGCAGAGGCAGTTAAAAAGGCAAATGGAGTGTTGGGATGCATAAATACAATGACAGAAAGCCACGACAAAAGTACTAATGTCACAACAGAAATTAAGGATCAAAGATATTGTATTACCCAAATACGATATCCCTCGTCAGATATGTGAAAAAGGCAGCAGAAATAAAGCAGAAGAAGAAATAAAAGCATTAGATGTAGGGGAAGACATCAACATGAAGGTAAACTGAAAATAAAGCCAGCTGACACAGGGGATAGATAGAAGGGGTAATGATGCTTAAACAAAATGGGAAAAAGAGCACACGACAAGGCCGTCCTTGCTTCTCCCCTCTGAGAAGAGGTAGAGCAGGGAATGTTGCCAAAAGGTAACAAGTTTCAGCTTAAAAATACAACAGCTAATTCAGATAGATGGACATAAAAATATTACGTGTTTCTATACGGATTATAGAAACAAAACCTTCTCAATTAATGAATTCACTGATTTGTAATACTGAATGCAAGGCTCAGAACTAAAAGCTCAGATAACTGCAGTGGAAAACACAGAACACTTCCACCTCGGTCAGAGGAGGAGTGGGGACTGCCCGAGACCAGTGTCAAAGCAAAAACCCAGAAGCACCTCCTTTGTAGGTAGGTTATTTACTTTTGCCCACTCAATGGGCTTGTGTTCCCATCTCTGAGAAGATCAAGTTCAGCAACCTTCACAATAAGATACAAGTTCATCACACACACACCCTGCTCCTAGCACCCGCACGCTATTGCCCTCCATTGCCCTCTAGATTTACTTCAGTTCTCTTTTCTCCATCCAGAGTTTGACAATAAATCTGTCAGACTCCCACTGCAATCCAGCACGTTTACTCCTTATATCATCTCAGTTCATTCTTTTCTTTCCTTGAAAAAATACACCCGCTTGTACCATCCGATTCCAAACTTGTTGCTAACCTGACCAGTAACGAAAACTGTTTCAAGCCACATTTATTGTTCCTGACAAGAAATTATCCTTGCCAAATATTATAGTTCTATTTGATATGTTACTTCAGTGTATTCCAACAAAGTTGAGGCTGAATAATAGCTGAAGGTAGGAAATAGATCAAGGGCCTTTTTATTCATTATTTCTGTGGCAAATTCCTGGGGCAACAGCTTTTACATACGCAAGGAAAGGAAGAGTCACTTTTTCCTTCTGTAGATTTGTTTTTGTCTAACAGACAAATTCCAGTTACGCTTTCTAAATCTCCTTGGAGCTGTCAAACTTATTCCAAGGATGTTCTGGGAATAACAGTTATTACTTGAAGTTTGGTTACTATGGATAATACACTAATCAAAATATCCAGCAAAAGCGTAACACACAAGCCAGCATTCCATGGATCCCATCACCTACAAGGCTGCAGCTCAGTACTTGGTCCTTATTTACTGGTCTCTACTGGCAAACAGTTACATTTGACCATCGCCAAAGCTAAAACAATAGAAATATTGCCATTGAGCATCCCAGTGCTCCACCATTTCCTGATTTGAGCTAAACAACTTCCTTCCAGCTGATGCCTGGTTTGGAGCAGAGCAGAGAGGAGCTGCAGCGCAGCACCGGCGGCGAGCGGCAGAGGCACGTTGGAGCAGCTACACCCAGCAGGGACGGGTCCGCACTGCAGCACCCTGTTCCTCACGTATACACAAACCAAACAGATCTAGCTCTAACCCTTCTTCTGGATTAAAACACAGCTGCTTGAGTAGCTATGGCCTAGTGATTTCAAGAGACAGATGTTCAGGCATCACTTGACCACTTCAAGCTTTGTTTATTTGGACAGATACTGAGATAAAATAGCTACAAGTTAACATTACTGTGTGAGCAAAGCCTTAGTTATACAAGTGCTTATTTTTGTCCTCTGCTGTAGCAAGGCTACCTTTGGGGGGTGGGGGTGGGGGGAGAGATCAAGACCACCAGATACGGCTGGGCATCCTTAATTTTAATGCTACACTACAGAGCTTGATTTCTGACAGAAGCTCCCCATTTTCTATTAAAAAATCCTCCACTACATTTTTCTGCAAACCTTGCCTTGGCAGCAACAGTAAACAAAGCAGTCTTTGAAGACTGTAGTAGAATTTCAGTATCATAAAGTAATCTTAAATCTCATGCAATTAAGCCATTAAACTTTTCTAACAGAAACCAAAGTGGTCTTTTTGCTGAATAAAACATCTAAAGTTCATTCACTGATATGATTTTGATGCTCTCTACTTGTTACCTTTTTAACCAGGCAAAAAAAAAAAAGCCTGAATGGAGATTAAATAATACATGAGTTTTTTATCTAAAGACAACTAAGCTGAACTCGTACAGTAAAGCTTTCATCACTAGTAACGTCTTTGCCAGGGGTATTTTCCCCTGCAGGCAATTTTGTTGGACTTAAATCAGAAAAAGTCAGTCATTTATGTCAGTCTATTCCAGTTCTGCTTTCTACTAAGACAGAACAAGTCCTTTTCCCGTCGCGAGTGCTGGGTAAAACGCCTGTTTTCCCACATTTCATTCTCCTCTCTGTTCACCAAGCCAGACCTTCACCTGTTTGGGTATGGATACTCAGTTTAATTTCCTCCGAGAAACGTACCTATGTGAGATACAGGGACCTAAGGCAACCACAAAAATACACCCTTCATGATATTAAGGCAAATTCTTTAGAAATAGTCCAATCTTTTTTGCCCAGGTAAATTTATACAAACATCTATGCAACTATTCCTATCTTGTGATTACAGTTTATTTTCCACTTAATATTTTGCTATTAATAATTTAAGACTTTGGGGAAGTATGTGTTGAGGAAGAGCAGGGAAACAAGTCTAAGGTTTTTCCTGATACAGTTGTTAAGGAAGTTTTCAATACATGAAAACAATCTTCTACTGATAAAGGATATCGTGCAACCTTACTGCAGCAGCACTGAACATGCCCACAGGATGAAGGTTTTCTGCTGCTTGATAATGTTCTGCATTGCACTGAAGGCATTTGTGCAGGAAAATGTCAGTGTTCATGAGAAAATTCTCATTTTAGGATCCGTAACAGGTTTATGCACAAGAAAAAGATGCTCAGTTTCCCAGAGAAAGGGCCCCCGCACTTGACCCTTGAAAGAATATAAATATTATTTTGTTTTGCAGGTGGGAGAAATTTAAATGTTTTGCCTGACTATGAACATTTTCATGACCACTTTATCAGGCTTAGCCATACTCGCACCACAGAAAAGAAACTTTTTTTTGTGAGGGGTACATACTTTTAACAAGGCCATTCTATTTCTTTTTTAATATTAGAATTGCCTTTAGATATTTAAAAGAAAGTCCGCGTGAAGGATTCTACACACGCACCTGTCAATTCAACACACCAAATAACAGTAATTCTCTAAAAAACACAAACAGGATATTTTTAAGTGAGAGAATAGACACCAACTTACTCAACTCATATGCTGGTACGTCCTTTGCCTTCCCATTCCCTGAAGCAAAACTCCTGCCTGCCTCCCTACGCTCCCTTAGAAAAGCTTCCCTTTTCATGACATGTTCTGTTCAAGAGTCTTAAACATTAATTAAGCCTAACAGTCTTCAGAGATGTTACCACAGCTCTAAAAAGGTTCTGAATCGAGTGGCTACTGAAGGAACTGGCACCTGATCAAATTTTCAAGAGTTATGCTCCCTGCTTTATGAATAAATCAAGGAATTATCAGTTTTTGAAAGTCTCCAGCACTATTTTAGCTCTTGGTGCCTCATGTACATATTAACAGCCCTATTTTATGGATTCAGCATCTAAGGCATAATGAACCTAAGGGGATACTGGCAGCAAAACTATGAAAGAATCCAATCCTGTACCTTAGCCAGAAGATTATACTGAATTTTTTTTTTTATTTATATATTTAGCAAGAAACTAAAAGCTGACTGAAAGACTAGAAGATAATTCTGTATTTTGTACAGTGTCTAAGTGACAAATATTTTTTAATCGGGGGCAGCTTCTTTATCGCAGGTTAGCTTGGAAGACCCATTATTTTGTTCTGGTTAAACACAGCTTTCTGAGGCGCTCTATGAGTGAAGTAAGGTTTCCTGCAGACTGGTGCATATTACCACTAATTAAAAGAACAAAAAATTCTAGCATTAAATGACAAATGCATGATAGTTCAATATTTTACTATATGGTCACATCAACCCAAACTCCCAAAGGAGCTCAGGGGACTTCAGAAAGTCAGCTGCACCAGGGTCACTACTGTACAGGAGCGTCCAGTCACTCCTCCCATTAGAAGAGGATATTTTAGGCAGGAAGACTGGGGGAAACCTCCTTTCTGGGTCTTCCTAACTAATCTATATATAGTATAAATGTATAACTAAATCTAATATGACAAGGATGAAGGCCTTATAAGGATTACCAGAGCTACCATGAATTTTACACATATATCTTACAATTTTAAAGCAGTTGCCTCCGAGGAGAGAAACCCTTCAGGAGAAGCTGCACTGAACTCTTCTGATCAGCCCTTTTGTATCAAATAACCACACAGTTTTGTGATTTTTCTCTTCATAATATTCAAAATACTGAAAAAAATCGACACTTTCAGAAGTGTAACTACAGGAGGAAAACACCGAATATTTGCGCACAAACAACATACATCAGAGCTGAACATTTCTAACATTGCCAAATTGCGTATCCTGCGACTTGAAAAAAAAAGAATCCCACTGAAATAAATAACCACAGAAGTTCTTGCAAACTTGTACACAGAAGCTTCAAACAATTTGAAATTGTGCTGCATGCAGACACTGTTGAAAAAACAACTACATCTTTCCTTGGCCAGAAACAAACTTTTGCAGAGAATATGAGAGAGTATGAAGAGCTTACAGAGCAAACCTATACTGAGCTCAAACTCTCTATTAAACATACATGAAGCCAAACAGAGGAACTGCCTCCTCCTCATCTTGCTCTGCTAAGGAAGTGCAATGCAGCAGCGAGGTTCAGCTCCAGGCTTCCCCTTTTCCACGGCACAGCAGGGACAAAGCACCCCTCCCCGCTCCACTTACCACAGCAACAATGGGCCAGGAACCACCGACTGTGTCTAGCTTTGCAAAATTGGCTTCTTGTTACAAATGCAACATTCCAAGTTTTCCACTGAGAACTGTTGCTTGCTCACTCTACCGTAACTACAGGAAAAGCCCATTTCTGCAATCTAGAGGAGGCACCAGTCAACATGATTAGTAGTAGGAAAAGCACTTAAAGGACTTGCCCTTTTCCCATTAAAACCTCAAGTAACAGTGCAATTCCATCCTTCCTTAGATATTTCACTGCCTGCCCAAGAAGATAAGGTACACACTGCTCATTTAGTGTTTTTAAAGAAAAGAGCTGCCCCCCATAACAACATTGCACCTAATATCAATGACTGAGAAAGCCCAGCCAGTATTCTTCTGTTCACTTCCATATTAGCTCCCAACACAAGGATGGGTAACCTAACCTGACAAGCCCCACATTAAAATATATTCATAAGACACGGCAAGAAGACAAATACCACACGTCCTGAGAAACCAAGGGAGCAAAATCAGGGAATATTCCCCAAGCATTAGATGACCACAGCTTCTACTACATAAAGGAGCTGGGTAAGGGCATCACCACAGAGCCCTGCACCCTAACAGCCCAGCTGCCTACCGTTCAGCTGCTTCCCAAAGCTTTATATTTTACCCTCAGCAAGCCAACCCTCACTTAACCATGGAACAGGGCAAGCTTTATGGCTCTCTTGGATTTGAAAGTGGGTCTGGACATGACAGCACTCCACTGACACTCTGGGGCTTCTCTGGAGCACCGTGTGTGCCTCCAGGCAAGATGTCTCCCTCCATGGGAATCCAGACATCCACACTGGAAGAAACAGGCACGTCAGCTTCTGAAGCAGTAGGCTGGTTTTATTTGGACAATGCCGGAACAAGAACTGATTCTTAGACTCTGCAAGCCAGAGCTCTGCACCTTGCACATTCAGCTTGCAGGAGAGCCACTCCCTTAGTGGATATTCTTTCAAACCATCTCTGTCCTCTCCTCCTCCACCCTCCTATCTCACTCTGCCTCTTCAGATGGCAGAACAGGGGGAGCTGTGTTCCAGGGCAGGCATCCCCATCACCTCCAGCCCCAGCAGCTCCATGTCTCTTCGATTCCCAGTTCGCCAGTTACAAGTGGACATCCCAGCTGGGCACAGTTCCATGACATCTTTAACCCCATCCTCCTTGTGCTGCTGTGCACCCTAACATGACCACACCGAACATGAAGCTACACCATAACATACTCTTCAGCCCTTCAGAGGCACTTAAGTTGCGAGTCTGCTGGCAACTGCGCAGCACTTACAGACTCACTTATGCTTTATCTGACATTTGCAGCTACCCAGAAACTCTACAGCAGCACAGACCCATTGCCAGTGACATGATCTACTTCTGATAAGGGACTTGTGCTTGAATTGCTTCTGAGTGGCATATGGCTCAAGAGTCACTTTAAACCCTGCGGTTAAAGAGTGTAAAAAGCAAAACCAAACAAACAAACAAAAAAAAAAAAGAAGGAAAAAAGATTGGGGAAGGTCTCTCAGACCTACTAATTACTAAAACTAGAGCCATCCCCTGGTGATAGCAGGGTGAAAAATGAAATTTCAAGGTGGAAAAACATTTTCACAGTAGTGCTAAAGAACAGAAATGGAAGAAAGCACTCTTTATAAAGATTTCACTTAAGTGTCCTCATTAAAAAGGGAGAAACAGTAGCAGTGTGTAATCATTAAGGTCAGCCAATGTATTTTTGGGTCCCCAACACTCAATTATATTTATTGAGACTCCAGAAACCACCATAAACAGTTTGAGAGCAGGTAGCATCTGCCACTTCTAAGATGAGTCATGGTAGGAAATTCCCCTATATTTTCTAGGAACCAGTTAGGCAGCCAATGATAGAAGCAGTGATCTGACTAGGTAGGCACCCACACAAATGAGAAGAAGTAACTTCTATCAATAAATGCACATTATATTTAACATACTGACTGCAGATTTCAAATAAGAGATTACAATTAGAAAAATTACTTTGGGAAAACATTCCCCAGTTTAATTTGAATGCAACTTAAATTTTGTCAAGATACATTAAAGGACAGAAGAGACTGGAAGGAAGAGAAATGAATTTAAATAAATTGAATTAATTTGAGGACATTTTGAAGGAGGAAAGCAAATACACAACAGAACTTCAAGACCCCATAGCACTCGCCTGCATTTTCAAGTGCTGCATCATTAACTGTAGTCTCTTACCACATCGCTCCCTCCCCAAACTTTAAATAATCTCAGCTCCCCGCCCCCAGCTTCTGTCTTATCTAAAACTCCCTCTCAACTTCTGATTTCTCTCCACTCCAAAATAGTACACCAGAAATGCCTCACTTTCAACAGGCATACTCCTTCCCCCTGTCCCCAGATGTCCCCTATCACGGAGACACTTTGCATTTACTCTGCTGACAGCTAGATCCTTCACACTGCAGAGCCAGTTCATTCTGTTCCTCCTCTAAGATGCCTGACAGTCCCACAAGAACCTTTCAGAGGATACATCTGCAGCAGCGGCAGCCTCTAGATTGGCCTCAGGAGTAAACCCTGTTCTGTCCTGAATTTAAAAGCATCCTGGTTATGTTCACCTCTTTTACTTTCTGAAGAGTCTGCCACTACCTTCTATAAGAGAGGGATTGCAATGTGCAAAATCTAAATTTAACCGAGTTCTAGGTTTGAGGTTGGTCAGCTGGAACAATACAGATTTTAAAAGTCAGGCCAAGTAACCAGACGACCATGCTAATGAAGGAATGCAACTTCACTGACAACGCAGAATTAGTTTTTACTTTAGTAGGTACTGAGGAGATGAGTCTTTTGCTAGGCACAACCTCAAGATCCAAGCCAAACTTTTATGAAGTTATTTTATATTGTTTTGACCAATTTCAACATTTTTACTCCACCGTCAACACAGCTGCAAGGAAACTGGAAGGACACAGGATTTCTATGAAGATTCATACAGTCTTAGAGCATTGGTTGTGTACTTCAAGCTATGATACGTTCTTTGTTTTGACTTCTAATCTGATAGCGAGAGCTCCAACATTTGTGTGCAAGTAGCAAACTAATAACACTCCCAGATAAGCCCTCAGGCTCCTAGAATTACTGAATAGTAGTAGTCTCACCTTCAGAGAGTACAAGATGGCCTTCTTGAATTACCGGGACTCTTGATAAAAATCCAGTAGGACGAAAGAGAAATTCCACCTCACTTTTGAATACCTGAAAGTTGCATCCTCATCTATCAATGGAGTGAACTTAAAACAAATCCACCACAAACCAGCAACACCCTATCCCATTAGGTTGAACTACATGGAAGGATAGTTGCTTACAGAAGACCACTGACACAGAATAAGATTCACTCTTTTTCACCATGAAAGTGACTGCAAAAAGAGCTACAAGCCCTAGCATTTGAATACAAAAACCTATTTGCTATCCCAATGACAGTCCATAAGAGGGAGTTTGGTCTTACTGAGAATTAATTCCCAGATTCATACAGGCTCCCTGTAGAACCGCAGACCAGTCATTAGCTCTCTTTTAAAACAGGACATTTTCTGTAAATTAGGAACTCCCCCCACAATTACGTGCAATATTTATACTGAATATGAATTTCTGAGCATGAACTTAGAAATATATTTCTACATACCTTAGCTAAATGTGGCACTACACTTGAATAGTCTTTAATGCTATTGTAATAAGTTAGCAGTAGTATGTCAAAAAGGACAAAGATAAGTACTGATAACTTAGTACTTGGCTGTTGACAAGTGCTTAATTACCACAGCAGCATTGTAATGGGAAGTGTAAGAGCAAGTTCAAAGAAGGTACTAGAAACTTTCACTGATAAAAGTTGTTTATTCTGAAATCAGTGGTATAAGCAAGTCTTCTGTATCAGGTGACAAGGCCGACTGTAACACACACAGTTTTCCCTAGCACTCACAGAACCCCCTCGCCAGCATCAGACATAGCCCAAGATGATTTTTTTTTTCCCAGCCGTTGAATTGTCTTCAAAATATCTCCAATCAGGGGATTTTCAGATATCACCTGACGTAAAGTAGCTGGAATTCTTTGCAAATATTTACAATAAATTAAGAGCTTGTGCCAAAGTACCAGATCACTACGGTTGGTAGCAACAAACTGAGGCACAGACCTGCACTGCAGCAATCTATAGCTGGTTTTAGTTCCGAAGGCGAATATCAATTACATTAGCACGTCTTCTCTTTTCAGACGTCATGTGGCCTTTAATTGCAAAGCAGCATTCATGCAATTCCAAAGCACAATCAAAAGATGTCAACACCATCATATTAATATATCCAATATCTTGTTTCTAGCTGCAATCAGGCCTACATAGATGACATGAAGATACAAAATCTGACTATTATAACCAAAACTTCTACGTATGTAAATCCACTCAAATCCCAGGTCCTTCCTGCTTTCCAAAAAAATGCAAATCCAAATTCCCTGAAGCAACAGGAAAGTGCATTAGATGGGGAGGCTTATGCATACAATGGCAAATATCTGCCCTAACGTATTTTAAGTTATGCTTCAGGAAGTACTACTGAAAAGCAAACAAACAAAAGAAAAAAACCCAAACAAACAAAACCAGATTTGTCAAACAGATCTCTGGGAGTCTGAAGAAAAGCTCACAGGTAGCTGTTCCAGGAAACCTGCTCAGCAAAATGGCCATCGCACAGTTGTTGTGTTTCACCTTTCTAGTAAAGTGTCACCTGTATGTATAAGAGTTTGTCTTAGTACAAGAAGCATGTATAGTGTAAGCACAATTATGCATAGTATATGAAGTGTGCTTGCAACGCTCTGCCTTATTTCCCCCTCTACAAAGAATAAAACTGTGGCTTCTAAGTAGCTTAACTGATGGAGAAAAGTACACCACCACTGCTCCCTTCACTCACAAGAACTACATGAACCGATTTTCCAGAACTGAGAAGGTTCAAGATTTGGCAATATCTCCAAACAGTAAGGACTGCTGGGCACATCATGTCAGTCATCACCAGAAGTTCCACCTGGAGAACATCTGCAGGATTTGTGCAGCAACCTGGCTGCCCTAGTTTAATATTCAGCTGACAGTGCTCACAAAGCACAGCATCCCTGAGGTGCCGTTACAGGATGCAGAAAGAGCTCAGCGTTACACCGTTTCCAATACATTGCACACCCCTAAGTCTAGGCTAAATTACACTAACAAGCATCAGGAATCTTATACTGCAGCTCTACATTCACCTAGTCTGGACTATGGGAGGGTCCAAAGATTTACCTGTGCTGGTATTGGATCAATAAGTAGATTTAAACCGGCCTTTTCTGCAGAGTATGATTCAGCTACCCTACTATACATACGCAGAACATGTACAGCTTCAAAATGCTTCTTAGAAACCCCCCTGAAGTACAACTGCATAAATTCTTCGATTTAAGGACCACCAACTCTTAGCATTGCATCATTCCTATCTCTGGTCAACAGCTGAATACAAACATTGGCATTTTAAAATAGTGTTTTGAAAAACATTTCATGCACGTTACTGCTATATGAGTGTTACTCAGGAAGACAGAACCATTTCCACAGCATGTTAAGAATAACACAGCAGGCAATCATCTCACAGCTTGCCATGCGTATATTTATTAACCAATCACTATACTGTAAATATGACCAGTGAAATTTACATCCGCAGAGTGTAAAATAGTTTCCAAACCTGTAACTGAAATGTCAGTATCAAGCTTAAAAATTAATACATGAGCTGAGTGGAGGAAGCCCCACCACTACGCAAGAGCAAGAACTATTAGAGTATTTTGTCACCAAAGATGGGCCAATACCTTAGAAGCACTAAGGGAAGTACAAGCAGCAAGGCCATTTCACCCCTGAATGATTAAGACATTTAACCATTTATTTCATTTCTAACATCACGATAATTTTACAGCCCTTTCGATGATCATTCAACACAAAGACAAAGGGAAAAAGAATCCACGTGTGCACCCTGAAGTGCAGCACTCCAAACACAGGCTCCAAGAGCATCTTAATCCTCCCATCCTATCAGCCACCGTCAGAAGAGACCAGACTTACTGAGAAAGCGAGATAAATTAACAGTCAAAACAAACACAAAACGCCCTGTAAATCTCAAAGGGTAACCCAAGACAAATGCTAAAACAAACCTGGGAGATTTTAAAGGCTACACAGAAACCAAAGTGTCCTTCAAAAGCCTGTACTATCTTCCCAAACAGGGACAGACAGAGCGTAAGCATTTTAAGCACAAGGAACAAGATGACCAGCACAAAAAGAGAAGTGCACAGAATTCATCTGAGGCACATTTTGGACAGCCAATCAAAATATATCATAATTAACATTAATTACAGGCCAGCGAGTGTTCTAATGCTCAGAAGCTATTCAAACATATTCCACAGCAAATTTTTGTTTGTTTTCTGGTATGCATTTGTCCTTGGAAGTTTTGGGGGTTTGGGATCTGGGTTTAAGTCAGTCCCAACCCAGACAGCAGAGCTTCTTAACTACCTGCTCTAAGTTACGCCCTTCAGCAGACAGATTTGTCAGCCGTACATATGGGTTCAATGTTTCCATCTGAACCACCAGAGGTTTCTTGATTCAATTCAGTAAATGCATCATTTGGCATGTAATTTAGGAGGGAAGATAAAATTCTAAAGCTGCTTCTGAAAACAGTGGAATATGCCCAGATTACTATATAAAGATTCTGGAAGAGCTACAAGGAATTTAGCTACTGTTACATATAATTCTGCCTCCATTGGCCTGGAAATGCCTCTTAGCCCTATACTTCCTTCCAGAGTCGGTTTATGCAACCAGCAATTGAAAGCATTCACCATCGGGTCTTTCTTATTTAATATCAGACACTGTAGAATTCAGTGCAGCTTCTTAAGCAGAAAATGTTGAAATAGCCACCGCAAACATATTTGCAAAGGTAGACAGAGCCTAACGTGAGCTCGGTGAATGAACTGGTCTTTGGGGAAAGAAAAAGACAGCAAGAGCAGCAGATCCTTCAAGATCAACATGAAAAGAGATGTTTTGGGGATAGCAGAAAAACTGATGTCTAGGATACACCTGTTCTGTTGACAGAGGAAACCTTGCTCCAGATTAGAAGTCTTCAGACTTTCATGGCCAAACTGAGTCAGCATGAGACAGTTTAAAGCAGCAAAAAAATAATTTCAAAACACATTGTTTAAGTGTAAATGAGGACAGAAACCATATACCCTGGTACCCCAATACGGCAGCACTTCACTGTCCTGTTGGCACCACACTGTTTATTAAAGGTTACTATGAGCCATATCTACCTCTGCTCTTTCACTCCCAAAATTATAGGAGGGTACCTTCCCCTACACCCAGAAACCTTTTCATCTCTTCTGATCACGGCTAGTTTTAAGAGCTGTTGTGACAGGTCAGCAGACACGGACAGTACTTAACCTCCAAACGCTGTTTACTAGCCTTCCTGAAATGAGCTGATGGTTTCACAGCTATTCCTGACAAATGGCAGCAACACAATTTGTGCAGCTGGCAGCCTAACCAAACACAAGGAGACAACTCCTGATCCCCAGGCTCTCCCTTGTTACCAGAGGTTGAAGGATACTACCTGGTGCAGAAAAAGCAGGCGTGCGCTACTGCTGCTTGCATGGTACTTACTGTGGCAGGCAGAGGGCTTCCATTTGTGAAAAGCTTCCTTCATTTTCTTTAAGAAAGCCTGGAATAAACACTATAAATGCTGCAGCAAATGCACATGGCTATGCACTTGACTTGGGGATTGCTGAGTTTTGGTAGCCTTTAATGGCATCGAATATGGGGGGGAAAGAGGCAGGGAACCAGGAAAACATTGCTGTAGGCATTTAGAAAACTTGTTATTTTNATATTTTAGGCCAGTGCAGCAAAACAGACTGATCCCAGGAAGGAAAGCTCACCCACTGTGGCAAGAATCAACAAAGGAAGGGTAAGTTTATTCATCCATTATGCTGAGGAGCTTAAAATGGAAACATTCTATATGTCTCTTTTCAGGCCAGGATGAACAACCTAACAAAAAATGAATCACTACTACAGCAAGTGACTGGAAAACACACTGATGGAAACTGATGGTATCTTTCGCTTCTCCCTCCTACCCGCGAAAAAGTCCTTATGACCACATTGTTGCATGTTTTTGCAAGGAGGGAGCAAAATCAAATCCTTTATTTTTACTTTTTTTGTTTAATGAAGCTTCTGTGTTTCTCCAGCTACAGAGGCTGATCTGTAAGGTCTCACCTTTCCTTGCAATCCCTACCATGCTTAGATTCTTAGCTATGGATGCACAATTGCAAAAATCAACAGCAGACAGAGATACTTGTGAAACACATCACACCCAGTCCTGCCGCTCTGGAGGTTTAAAAAGGCTTAAAGGTTTAATGAATAAAATTGAGGTGGAGAAGTCATCTATGGTTAGTGCATTTTGGTATGGGGGAAAAAAAAATAAATCTTCAAAACAATAACCGACAGCTTCATTTACCAAACATTCTGATTAAAAAGAAAAAAAGAAAAAGATTCACATTCACAATGAGATAGAAGCTAAAAATAACCAGCCAGCTGCAATTCCCACCTTATGTGGCTAGGCAGAAGTGCTTCGTTCTCCCCCTCCCCAAGCACACACACGCTCACTTCCTTCTTCATTGCAACATCAGAAGCTGAACTTGATGCTAACAAGCCACAAAGTCCTGCCCAGAATTTAAAGTCACGCCCCAGTAATTACATAAAATAAGCTCTTAGTACAAGCGGTTAAAAAAAAAAATCAATTTACTCAACTTCAATTTTGCTTTAATTCCAAAATATTTTGACTGGTCATAAAATAGAAAAACAATTTTCATTTCTGAGGTTTGCTCCCTCCACCCAGATGTCTCAATAAAAAACCCAATTTTTTAAATCTCACTGTAGAACTTCAGCATGTTCATTTATCTTGCAGCTATGCCAATACAGGGATCAAACTGTGTATTTGATCTTTACTTTTTGTACATAAAGCATAAGGGAGGATAGCGATAGTGGGCAAGGGAGAAAAAAAAAAGAAACCTAGAATAATGTAAAAGTAAAACTCAGTTGTGCAGATGTCCCACTCAAAAGGCGGTCCTAGACATCAGAGTAATATACAAAAGCAGCAAAGACCCTCCAAAATCTTTGCAAGTTTCCTGTAGAAAGGCAATGCGTTCTTCCCTGACCTGCCCTCTCTAACAGAGAGGCAGC
>WAAD01005480.1:0-10016 GCA_013389945.1 Fregata magnificens
ATATCTGTGTGTATATATCAAAAGACAGGGAAAGTCTTAGTGATTAATTGGAATGTATTGGAAAGTGTGGGACCTGGCCATGATGTAGATGGTATAGAATAAGGGGTGGATATTGTCCTGGTTTCAGCTGGGATAGAGTTAATTTTCTTCCTAGTAGCTAGATCGGNGATAGAGTTAATTTTCTTCCTAGTAGCTGGTATAGTGCTGTGTTTTGGATTTAGTATGAGAATAAGGTTGACAACACACTGATGTTTTAGTTGTTGCTAAGTAGTGGTTACACTAGTCAAGGACTTTTTAGCTTCCGATGCTCTGCCAGGTGCACAAGAATCTGGGAGGGGGCACAGCCAGGACAGCTGACCCCAACTGGCCAAAGGGATATTCCATACCATATGATGTCATGCTCAGTATATAAACTGAGGGGAGTTGGCCTGGGGGGCAGCAATTGCTGCTCAGGGACTGGCTGGGCATCGGTCAGCAGGTGGTGAGCGGTTGCATCACTTGTTTTTCCTGGGTTTTGTTCCTCTCTCTTTCTTGTTTTTCTTTTCATTACATCCCACCGGGGGGGGGGGGGGGGGGGGGGGGGGGGGGGGGGGGGGGGGAGGCGGTGAGCTAGGAGCTGTGTGATGCTTGGTGCTTGGTTGCCAACTGGGGCTAAACCATGACATTATAAACTTTTCTGTGTTTAAAATTATACATAATGCTTTAATAATAAAAAAAAAGGGCAAAAACCAAACACTGACTTAACTAATTTTTCCAGGGGCAGAGCAGGGTCATGGATCCTGTCTGCGCTCTGCAGCATCCTCCCCAGTGCTTGCTGGTGCCCAGAGCATCTGTGCTGGGGTACTTCTCCCTCCCGGAAGGGAGGACAGAAATTGTAAAGCCTTGGTTTAAGCCCACTTTTACATAAAAGCTTGAAATATATAGATTATTTTTCTTTCTTGTGTTATTGTTGCCTTTCAGAGGGAAATGAGCTCTCAGGACAGGACAGCTATGAAGTGGCTCTTCAGTTAGTTTTATCAGCTACGCTACCTGTTTGAACATTTGTTGTGTACCAGGAATTAAGTTTCACTTCAGAGAGTTGCATGGCCACATTCTGAGTGTCTAGAGGACAACTTCCAGAAAGGTTAAATTTTCAGATTCTTAAAGTGTGCTTTCATGATGCATATTAATCTATATCAAGTTTAGTATATTGATTACACACACTGTATAAAATTAAACACATTTCTTCTGACTCACAGAAAAGAGACATTTTTTCAAGCTGCAGAACAATTGCCTTTAAAGATGGATCTTCTGCCCAGTTAACTCTGCTTCCAATTATGATATTCTATGAGAAAGAAAGATTATTGGTTAAAAAAAGCCTTTAAAAAGGATTATTCCTATTAAAAATCTCTCAAAAGCTGTGGGTTTTAATTTTTAATTTGGAAGCCCTTTAAATTCACAGCAGTGTTTGAAATGGGTGGGATGGGGGGAGAGAGGAGAAAGGGAAATATTGGTTTAGATCTTATTGTCAATACATAGGCAAAAAAAAAGTGGTGCTTTGAATTTTCTAGAGGTGGTGGCACACCATCCCTATTTTAAACATAGAATTTAGAGGATTTTTTTTTTAAAAAACACATGAAATAAAGTTTGCCTCAGACACAAGATAAAACAGTTTCTAACATTCTCACCTTGCCATTCTGTATTGAAAATGGGAATTATTAAATTTAACCAAAGATGATTTGTTCTACTTACAGCTCAGAAGATTTCAGGGATACAAAACAGAATATAATTCCAGTAATCTAATCAAAAACCCACTAAAATGTTTAATTTCTCATTCTCAATTTGAGATGTAACATTATTATCAATGCAAACTAGTAGTAGACATAGTATGCAACACAAAATCATGTGGCTCTTTCTGTCCTTGAAATTCTCCTGATCATCCAAATTCAGAGAATGGTTATATCCTGTCTCCTACCTGAAGCCCTCCAATATGTTCTCTCTTTTCCCCAGTCTAAATTTTTTTAATAACCTTTGTGTACACTTAACTGGGATTTCATAAACCCATTCACAAGCACTGCAATTGCAATTCACTGTACCTCCCCCATCTTTGTACTTATTAAGTCATTGATCTGTGGGGTCAGGCGAAGGAAGCCAGGACAAGCCACACAGTGAGAGGCAGAGTACCAGACTGCAGCACAGTGTACGTGACTCTTTAGTAGAGCCCCTCTGAGCACAGGATGCTGCAGGAGGCCCTTCCTCCCCATTCCAAATCATGAGGTTTTCTTCCTCACTTTGTGTGACCCCAAACTCCAGATGACCTGCCAGCCAGCTGCATGGATACAGACTAGTCAGCAGCATCTGATAAGTGGGTAACCAAGAGGGCGAAGGCTACACTGCTGAACATTTCTGGAGACCGGCCTTGGCTGCAGGTGAAGGCTTTCACAACACTGCAGTAGGTGACGCAGAGAAGTGCATGTGGTCAGAAGAAGCAGTCTGGCTCACTGGTATCATGAGATTAAGATCTACTTATTTTTCCTAACCATGAGATTGGAAAACTGATTTGAGGGATGTAGGGGTGACTCTCAGTGTAAGGAAATATAGCCACTGCTGTGACAGACATTCTCCTAGAAGATGCATTATTTTTGTACCTTTAAGGCAACAAAGAAATAGAGATAGAATGATAGACTGTTTCTAAACTCCATAAATAATTATTCCAAAGAAGTCTGTGACGATTTCATACTTTTAGCCTTTAAAACAATAAAGTTTTCTTTTCATACAGCAGTTTTTCCACTACCATCGTTACTTAAAGTTTTTAGAAAACACAGTTTTATTTGAAGTTACTTTTACTATACAGTATGTTATCTTGACTGTAATGCAAAACTGCAAACTTGCTTCTGAGAGCTATGGACACATTACCTGGAATACATTTTGAATTAATGTAGTCATGTCTCTTTCTTTTTGTAAGTTATTATGTATCTTCTCTAGCATTTCATCCACTTCCATACTCACTAGTTCCTTCTTTTGATTTTTCAACATGGTATGAGTTTGCAGTAGTTTCTGTCATCCAGCTTGTTTTAGTATTGTTCCATTATCAGGAAAATAAAGCATTAAGAAGTAGTTTGGTGAGCAGTAGAACCAAAGATATGCTTTTTCCTCACAGACATCTAAGTCACTTCCATTGCAGTAACACTAACTTCTTACTCCATCCTTTTCCTCTGATATACCTCAAGATATTCCTTTCACACAAGAGACAACATGTGCTGTGGCTACCTGGTATTTATGTACATCGACTAGTTCCCTGGCTGCTAGCAAAACAGAAAGTACTTTGTATGCTGTCTGCATTTCCAACAGACATGGACAGTAATTTGAACATCTCTCCTACACCCTGTCTTTGGTTGTCACAACTATTATAGTCAGAGATGTTTAAGACCTTTTTCCCTTTTTAAAATTTGATTGAAACCAAATTCCAAAGTCATACAAGGGACATATGGACAACGCCAGTGAATATTATTAATTTTTATAGGAAACCAGGCTAAAAACTAGACTGAATAAAACCATTTAGGGACAGTTCATACATTGAAAGAATGCTGACACAGCATTCCTTCCCTTATTTCTGAAGATATTAGGGTGCTCATTTTTCCTATGAAGACAAATATTTCATTGTGCTTGTTCATTACTCTCAACATATACACCACTTCCTATGCATGAAGCAAACAATTAACAGTTGTTAAAACTGTTGGCAAACCTGGCCATATGACAGTAGGAGCATTCAAAAAACATATTTACCTTAAATTCTGAAGAGTGACTTCAAATCTAAATTTGACCCACTCTAATAAGCATACTGAATACCAATATATATATTATTACACAAGTTCTTTGTAAGTAAATCCCCTGGACTGATTTAAATTACTAAATGAAGTGTAATTTGCTGGGGAGCTTACACTGAATAATAAAACATCACCACATTCCTTTTGAGTATCTTCTTGCATCTCTCGTTCTAACGTGTCAGTCTCATGCTCATGTAGACAACACACCATCTCATTTTTACAGTACTTCATACTCTTTTCAGAAGTTTTATAACTGTATTGAGAGTTTCATAGTTACTTCAGATGTAAATTAATATTGCTACAAGAAGCATTTTAGGAACTGTACATTCAAATATAAAACAAAGTCAATATAAATAACACACAGAGTCTTTTCCTTTTAATGTTGTTCAATTTCTGTTCCATCTCATGTGCTTGCTGAAAGAAAACAAAAAAAAGTATTTCCTAGACTCTTGTCTCCAATAAATATTGATAGATGCTAATTCAATCCACAAAAGCAGTTAAGGGCAGCTCTAGAAACAAACTTTCTTACATATTCACTTTAAATAATCACTTCAATAATTTTAACACCAGTAGAAATCATACCCCTTGGGCCACATATTTAGCTTCAAATGACTTGCGCATTCCTGTTACTTTCAAACTGCGCCCCTGTCTGTATTGAGGTTGGCAGACCTGCACAACTGCAACCAGAAGCTACAACTGACATTTACCTGCTGAGATTCAAGTATTGCAGTGCTGAACATTATTATGTATTTCAAAGTTTCCAAGATCAGTCTAAGGAAGGAAACACAGTTGCATACCTTAAGACCATTAATAAGTGTCAACAGCATAAATGTTTTAACCAAAGTTATTTGGATTAAACAAAAAAACCCACACAAAACAAAACCCCACCACCATTTCCCCTAACACCAAAATAAAGCATACTTTTTTTATTATTATTATTTTTAAGAACTACACCCTTTCTTTTTTACAGTTACCATACTAAGTATTGTTGTAGGGGCCAAATAGTCTCCTTATTTCCCTCTCAGTTTCCCTAATGTTTCAGTTATATTTGTCTAACATTTCAAATCATAGAGCTTGGGAGGCATCAAGGAAGCCAAGACACCTACCTGAGAATGGCTAGCAATTGGAGCTCCTGAATTCTGGCCTGTGGCAGGAACACCATGGAGATGCATTGTTTTCAGCTGTATTTATGTCAGAAATTAAATTTCTCATATTACACTTCAAATGCATGCATCCATTAATATTGGACAGGATATTAAAAGTTCATTTTAAACATGTTTGAAACCTTCAATTCTTTTTCAAAGACATTAAGCTCCTACATGATTAATTAATGAAGGCAGCAAAACAGAGGCAAGGCTCTGTTACAAGCCTGTAATATGTGCTCAGCTATTACAAATGCGGGTAATTAATTCATTCATTATTTCATGCATTAAAGACAAAAAACTCTACTACAAACGGTTCTCACTAGTGAATCAAAAATTATGATCTCTGTAATTAAAGGCTGGTTAATTCAGAGCCCAAATGTAAATCCACCCTGGGTATAAGTAATCTGATCATGCCGATTCTAGCCAGAAGGTGGACTATACATAACCCAGTCAAAACTAGAAGAAGAAAGCTTGCTCTTAAAAAAGGTACAATGAAGTAAAGCAGAAACGTGTTGCATTAAACTGTGTCAAGTCCTTTCCTTTCTAGCCATCTTTTCCTCAAAAACACCTTACCATGAGTCATTATCATTCTGTTTCCCTTTGTTTCTCAGGGCATCCATAAGCTGGATCCTGCATAGTGTGGGGAAGAAACATATAACTGATAAGAAACTGAGAAGTTAATTTAGATAAATATCGGAAGAGATATTTCCAAGGTTCCATTTATGTTCACTTTCACATTGGAATTATACATATAAAATACTCAGTACTTTTTAAATATCACACTTCTTAAATAATGGGACTTAACTCTCAAGACAAGGAAGGCATTGTATTGGGGTTGTGTGGCAAGGTTTTGGTAGCAGGGGGGGCTACAGGGGTGGCTCCTGTGAGAAGATGTCTGATAGAGCCAGTGGCAGCCGGCTCCAAGATGGACCCACCGCTGGCCAAGGCTGAGCCAATCAGCGATGGTGGTAGTGCCTCTGGGATAACATATTTAAGAAGGGGAAAAAACTGCTGCGCAACAGCAGCTGGAAGAGAGGAGTAAGAATATGTGAGAGGAGCAACTATGCAGACACCAAGGTCAGTGAAGAAGGAGGGGGAGGAGGTGCTCCAGGCACGAAAGCAGAGATTCCCCTGCAGCCCGTGGTGAAGACCATGGTGAGGCAGGCTGTATCCCTGCAGCCCATGGAGGTCCACAGTGGATACCTACAGCCCATGGAGGACCCCACAGCAGAGCAGGTGGATGTGCCCAAAGGAGGCTGTGACCCTGTGGAGAGTTCACGCAGGAGCAGGCTCCTGGCACGGCCTGTGACTCCGTGGACATAGGAGCCCATGCTGGAGCAGGTTTCTGGCAGGATTTGTGACCCTGTGGGGAACCCACGCTGGAGCAGTCTGTTCCTGAAGGACTGCACCCCATGGAAAGGACCCATGCTGGAGCAGTTCGTGAAGAACTGTAGCCTGTGGGAAGGACTCACGTTGGAGAAGTTTGTGGAGGACTGTCTCCTGTGGGAGGGACCTCATGCTGGAGCAGGGGAAGAGTGTGAGGAGGAAGGAGCAGCAGAAACAACATGTGATGAACTGACCACAACCCTCATTCCCCGTCCCCCTGCGCCTCCTGGGGCGGGGGAGGAGGTAGAGAATTCGGGAGTGAAGTTGAGCCCAGGAAGAAGGGTGGGGTGGGGGGAAGGTGTTTTAAGATTTGGTTTTATTTCTCATTATCCTACTCTGATTTGATTGGTAATAAATTAAGCTATTTCCCCAAATCAAGTCTGTTTTGCCCCTGATGGTAATTGCTGAGTGATTTCCCTGTCCTTATCTTGACCCACGAGCCTTTCATCGCATTTTTCTCCCCCTGTCCAGCTGAGGAGGGGGTGTGATAGAGCAGCTTGGTGGGCACCTGGCATCTAGCCAAGGTCAACCCACCACAGACATATCAATGATTATTTGTAAGAGTGACAATGCATTTCTCTCTTGCCAAACATACTCAGACACCATTAAATCCTAGAGTCTACAGAAGGGAAAGTGGGAATTCAAATGAACAGCCATATAACATGAGACATAACACCTACCAACTTCCACCTTTTTGCAGGCATTTATAAAATACTGCCAAGAACTATGCTTACCGATTTATACAGTCAGACTTTCACAATTTTGCAGGACCTTTGGGGTTTATACATTTCAACTTGTGATTTTTTTGTTGCTGTCTATGGTATCTCCATCTACATTCCTACTAGTTTGATGGTACTAAAATCTCTCATATCTGTAACACACACACTATATCACTTTGAAATCCTATTTTAATCAGAATTATGCATACGTGCATGCACGTGTGCACACATAAACAAACAGAAAACCTCGAAATACACAGGAAGAAAAATCTACTATTGTCTTGTTTTGGAAAGAGACTTTTACTTTCTCCATTTCTCTTTCCAAATCTTCTGCGGTACTAAAAAAACCCAACCAACCAAACAAACAAAAAAACAACCCCAAAAACCCCACCAAAACTAAACAGCGTGAAAAGAACAAAAAGTGTAAAAGTAACGTCACATTTTTAACTTGCTCTCTGCATGCCTGAAGTAAGAATTTTTCCTGCAAACCACAGATTATTCAGGCCAGGAACATTTTAGCATACGGAACTGTTAGCGAATTCTAGCCATCACTAGGTTTGCAAATTTAGAAACCACATCAGATACTGAACTGCATTAGGAGACTGAGTAAAATATTTCTTCCCCATATTTTCTCTTAATTTCCTTTATTTTCACCAGACTCCTGCAAAGTACTGAACATTAATCCAGAGTTTTTACTAAAAAAGTAACTAGAAGAGAACCTCCAAGCTCAGTTCCCAAACCTTCTCCTCTTTATTTTAAATTTAAATTTAAATTTAATTAAATTAAAAATTAAATTTAAAAAAAAAAGTTTGAAATTATCAAATTACATACCTCTTGATAAGCTTTTCTTCAATGGCATGATCAGGGTAGCTTTCTTGACCTGCAAAGCAAGAATGTCACTAAAATAGCACAACAGACTTTTAAATACAGTCTATAGAGCATAAAGGATAAGCAGTTTGATGGCTACACTAACAAGGTATTTCTTATTCTTACCTCATCATCTCTTCCACTGTTAGTGAGACTACACTATCAATCAACTGTATCAAAGAAATAATTAGGCTTTAAAATATTTCCATTTAGTACTTTTTAGACATGCCAGAGCCGGCTCACAGCATTGCTCTATATATGCTACTGGCTGGTTCAGTAGAAGTGGACATACATAACACAAACACAATGAGAACAAGAAGAAACACCTTAAATCAGTATTGCTGCCAAACACTTTGCATTGTAAGGCTTCAGCCCCAGTGATCAGATTCCTGAAAACCATCATCACAACTTAGGCTTTGTCAGAGTGTTAGAGGGGTCTAAAGTGAAAATCCAGGAGGAGAAAGGACAGTGGGCAATACTCATATGGCAGTTTTGTAAGCTCTCAAACATGTCTACAAGAGCTGTCTAGAAAATACAATAAGATGCTCAACCAAGAAAAACATTTCATTGTTATAACAACCACTTTTGGTAAATAAAAAGTTATTTTAAATATATACATTAGTCATGCCACATTCTTTATTACTGTAATATCACATCCAATTAAGAGAAAGCACAGGGGGTTGTTGGAGGGAGTTAGAGTAGGAGAAGCTTACTAGCATGAACTGTGGCGCTGCACTCTATGAGCTGCTGCTTCATCTGTTCCCTCAGGCTGGAACAGAGGCAAAGTGAAAATGGTCAGACTCAGTGCTGCGGCCCGGGAAAGCAGGTGCTGAGGGGGCCCTGCCATAGCCACTGCCCCTCACACCCACCCCAGTGGCTCCCCACCGCTCCGGCCTCCTCAGAGCCGCTGACACACCAGCGGCTCCCCGCCCTCCTCAGCACTGACCGGAGGAGCATGAGGACATCCAGTTTCGCCTCTGGCTCGGCCGGCATCTCAGCCTTGGCCACCGCACCCAGCTCCCGCTACAGCAGCTCCATGGCTGCGCCTTCAAACATCCCACACACGCTCCTCGGCAGCGCAGTCAGCGATTGCTTCCGCCTGGAAGGACGGGGCTCCCCAGCAGCCCACGCGCTTCCAGACAATCCTGGGCCTCTTCCTCTGTATTGGCCTTTCGGTGCTCGGGGGGAGGCGATGACAGTTATAACTGTTTCCGTACGAAATGGCCCCCAAAGTGGGGCCAAAAACACACCGGGCAGTGAAAAGGGACAGCCCCAGGCCTACCTGGTAACAGGCCTAAATCAAAGTCCTGTGTTAGTCAAAGGTCATCAAAAGGACATTTGTTAGTTGCTGAGCTTATTCCCCACCAAGCCCTCCCAGTAAAAAACCCTTGACTTGTAGTAGGCACAAGAAAGGAACAAGACAGACCCTTCTCTCAGGTATTTTTCAGATAAAGAACAGAAGCTGGAGTAAAGTTAAATATTTGTAACAAGGGCAAAAAATGGGGAGGCAAAGAACAATTATCACTTCTAAGTGAAGGCAAATACAGCTCTCTGACCAATATTTTACTAGAGGTAGAGCTGATAGTTATTAGATAAGTTATTAACAAAAATATACTACAATAAATAAATATTAAGTTAATAGAGCTGCACTCTAACTGTGGAACTTAGAATTTGACTAATCTGGCAGCAGCAGCTAGATCTGCCACCACATTTAGTGGAGCCTACCTGTACGCCTACTTGGAGGCTCAGCAACTCTGAAGAGCTAACCCCAGAGCTTGCATAACACCTCTCAACACTATTCACAGCCTCTATGGAGATGCCTCAGCTGTAGAGGAAAGTCAACTGCACTATCACAAAGAACACAAATAAGACAGCACTGGAGTAAAAGGCAAAAAAGTGCTTTATTAAAAGCCTGAAACACACAAATAAGATACATTATGTACACAGTGGCACACAGTGCCAACATTCTGCTCGAGTTCATATAGAAGTTATAACACTTTGGCCAGAGGTTTTGCTAGATTCTGTATGACAGCAGAGTTCAGCTGTGCAAGGGTGCTTATCTTAGAATCATAGAATGTCCTGAGTTGGAAGGG
>WAAD01005481.1:4096-28009 GCA_013389945.1 Fregata magnificens
ACAATTATGATAAATATGAATCAAGAAGAAAAATCAGTTTCCCATTCTTGTTTTAATTTTGCAAGCTTCAAGAGAAGAACCTGAGAAACTGTATCATCAAATCTTGTGCCTAATTTACACAGAGAAGTTGTCTCATCGAAGTTAACCGCTGAAAGGTAAACCCAGATTCATTCAAATTAAAAATAAAGCATAAGTTTTTGAATTTTACCAATAAAGCAAATAACATGTGGAAGATTTAATGTCACCTGAAGACCTTAAGTCAGATAACCATTACTTACTAAACACCTTTTTTTTTCAGCTTAAAAGTTGATGCATTTCTTATGAGGAAAGTAGAGGGCCTGTGTTGTGGAGAAAATCAGACTGGATTTTAAGGCCAGCTATGACGTTAAATTTGTAACTAAGACAACGAAGAAAGAGCTGAAAGGGAATGGTTTTAATCATATCACCAATACTGTACAGACTAACATAGGTACATAGAGCTAAATATAAGAATAAAATTTCTAGTTGCCTTACCAGGAAAAACACTTAAGAGGAATTCATTTCAGAGCATATACCTTGCCAGTCAACCAAACACTATCTCCAGGGCTTCTCCGAGTTCCTACATCAGGGTGTTTCATTGCAATTACAAGGAAATGATGAGACACAGCATAATGTAGGTGCAAGCAGCATGTCACAGAAATGGCCAGGAAAGATGCTGTCGAACAACAAAGTTTCAAAGTCCCTCTTGAATAGGTAGCTATACACAGAAAGTATACTGCTGGCAGAGGGTCTCTGGAGACATTCTGCAAGGAAAGGCCAAGATATTTATGAAAAACGCAGGTACACGTGCTCCGCTACACACCCCTTCCTGCTTCTGTAGAAGTGAACTGTCTGGTGCCCTCTGGCAGCGCAAGCTGCAGACTGTATGTATGTACTAGTGTCATACACATCTAAGCCAGCAGCCTAGACCCAGGGGGCAGTGGTTTACAAGCAAGTACATAGCAACAACTTATTCACTCAAAGATATAGTTCTCCATACACTATATCAATGTTTATTTGTGCAACCTGTGCTCTTAATGTTACAGCTAACAATTAAGCTTCTAGGGCTAAGTACCTATGGGTAGCTACTAACACCTGGCTGTTGCACTGGTATAGTAGAAGGCACCCTGTGCTCCTGTGCTGTTACTGCTTCCTCAAAACAACACAAAGTAAGACTTTACCTTCAAGATTTACTTTTTAAAATTATTTTTTCCCTAAAGACTCTTCCCCTGGCATTCATTCATGAACCCCATTTGTGCTCGGCTTATTACAAACACAATGGCAGGCCAGAGTTTTCTGATAAACATGCATATATATTAACAAAACTGGCTAAGGAAATTGTCAGACCTTAACTGTACATCCCGATTCTACCTACAGCACTAAAGACAATTTCAATGGATACTACCTGGCTGCTTTCTCTTAGGAGACCCCCTGCCTGAGATGAGAGCTAGAGCAACATGCCTTGACTGGACCTTGCTCTCCTCCACCTGTAACTCTAACTGGGGAAACTGGAAGGAGGAGGCCTGCTTCTTGGAGAGTCCTGTACTAAGATATCCTCAGAGGATGTTTATGAATGACTGACATGTAGGTACCTTATGAATGCATATATCAGCAACCAAACAGGGAAAAGAATAATGCCTTTATCTTAAAGTAACTGCAGTGATTAGGAAAGAGGCTAGATTAACACCTGTAAAACTGAAATTCTTCATATAAAGAAAAAGTCAGCAAACATGCTCCTAGGAGAACCTTCTGCTTAAGCACCACACAATAATCCTGGCTCCTAATCAGAAAGAACTCTTGACTGGAAAGGTTGGCTCAATGTTTTATTCATTATCTGCCTTGCTTTTTAAGGGGGGGGAGATGGGGAGATAATTATTATGCTGTGTTGGGGATGTTATATTAGAGAGTAGATTGGCTTGAAGACTAATATTAACCTAGTCTGGCTAATCTAATTAAATAATTCTTTGCAATATGGCTGTTAAACAACTGTTGACAGGCAGGAATTTTCCGGATGCAGCAAGACAACCTAGAACAGAAAACGGGCTCTTTATCCCTTACCCAGCAGAGGCACCATCTGTGCCTTGTGTTGTTGCAGCACTCAGCTGTTGTGCGTAGATGCACGCATGCACACCCTGCTGTTTCTGGAGACTGTTTCAACACAACTTCTGTTCGCACTCATGGAAGACACCACTTTCTGCCTTGCCCCCCCATCAGTTCACAGGAACCACACGAGGGAACTATGCAGGTTATAACCAATCCCATTTTCATGAGGACTTTATGCCTGCTGCCACAAGTAAGCATCCTCCCATTAACTGTGATCTGGTGACAGTAACCAGGAGAGCAGCTTAAGACACTTTACCAACAAGCATGAGATTGACATAGATTTTTCATTCAATAGTTCTGCCTCAGAGACACACGGGAGACCTGGGACTAACTTTAATTAGTAGAGAAAGCTATTTCAGAAATGGTAATAGTACTCTGTAATTCTAATTAGTACTCTTATTTTTTCTGTTACATTTCAGTATGATATTATTATTCAGTATTTAGTATGATTCAGTATAATAATATTATTATTAAATGTTTCCCTAATGCTTCCCTCCTTCCAAGTACCTGAACATCTGCCAACCATAATTCAGCCAACACTGCCTGTTTTGTTAGCATGACATCTCCTTCCCCTTCAGGGATGAATTCCCTCCCTTCACGCCGATGCCACAACTTGACTGGGATTTCACAATAATTTCTTTTAAAGATAAGATTTCCTCTTCTTTCGTAATCCTTGTGGATGCTAATTACTGAACGTAACTGCACCTTTTAGATGAGGTTCAAGTTTGCAACACTCCAAGTTCACATGGATTAAAAAAAGTACATGGTAAGATCCACCCCATGCCCCCCACCCCCCCAATTTTAAGAAGAAAAACAAGTTAAAATGAGGTGGGGGAATGTTCTGCAGAACTAATATTACTTTGCCCTGGCAGACCTGTTGCCACCCCAGGCTCTGCGGCCACCTCTCCTCAGCAGGGGCCACACCCCAGCAGGCTGCAACTGGTTGTGACCAGCTGCAACAGGCCCAGAGCCACACTTTGGCGGGAAAGCGCTGCCAGGCACCACTGGGGACAGGAAGAGGCGCAGACCCACCTGCAAAAAGGCTCTCAGTGGCTTTTACAGTGCTTCACTGAATAAAACCAATTTGCAGCATGCTCATGAGCTGCTCAGGAGGAGGATCAGAGGACGCAGGGCTGAGCGGCTGGAGCCAGGCGGGCTGGAGACCCACTACAGAGGGTGGCCTGGGCTGCCACACTGTACCCTAGCCCAGCCCTCCTCTTGCCAAAGCAGTGGCCCAGTGTGAGCAACATATGAACTGTTATACTACAGAAAACACATTTATACAGAAGTACATAAAATATGAAGTAAAGTCTAAACTTTATTATAAATTACAGCAGTGATTATTTGATAAACTAAAGCAAAGCAATACAGTTTTACTTGGGAGTAAAGCTCTCATCCCCACAGCCATCCCTGGGGCCTGCTAAGCTCCCACATTCTCTGCAGCGGGAGCAGCTGTGCTGAGTGACCACCTTATTTTCAGCGTTTGCTTGCATTTTCTGAGGGAAAAGAGTCTTGGAATTGGGTTTTCCACATAAACATTTGCAATTGAGAAAGGGAAGCCTGTTCCCTAAGCAGATCCCATGGTATCGATCTAACACAGGCACTTTCAGTAACACGCAGTTTCTGCCACGGAACCCTCCTGGTCGGGTATTCAGAGACGGGAAACCCAAGCCTGCAAGGACAGCCCAAGTCATTTGCTCAGTGATTTCACTACTTACAGAATGGGTTTGCTTTTTTCATAGTTTATGAAGCTCCAGTCAGCCCATTAAAAAGAAAAACTTTTTGTCCAAGAACCAACATGATGTGATGAACTTGCCATTGCTGGCATGCACTAACTCCTGCTTCTGCTAAGGAGCAAAGCCAAAGCTCCTGCTGCATGTGAAGGGACCAAGGCTTGGGTCCGAGTGCAGCACTAATTGTTTTGTTACCTGATAAACTTAAACAGACAATTCAACTCACATAAGACATGTAACTTATAATATACACATTCCCAGCAGCCCTTCTCCCACTCAGGGGAGCAAACACTCAGGAACAAGCAGTAAGTGAACAGAGGAAAAACTCAGCATTACATGCAAAAAAACCCAAACCTCATTTTAGTGATTTTTTAAAAAAAATAAAAAAATTGATCTTTACATTGGCAGCGACATGCTCAGAAAAATTTATATCCCCAAATCCCACCCACACAGCAGTCACCCGACAGACCACTCAAGCTCCTAAAGGCAAAAGCCTCATTACTGCTTGCAGCAGGTTGGTTCCTGAACCATACCAGCTCCCTATTTCATACATTTTTTCCCTCTGACTCCCCTCTAGTTCTAGCTTGTGGCAAATTACAGTTAATGAAGATGCATGCCAGGAGACTGCAACTACTTGCCTAAAGAGGTGAAATAAAAAGACTGGGCATTTGCCAAAAGTACTCCCACCACTTGGAGCAGTTTATTTTTCAGGACATTCAGTGCCAGACTGCTAGGCTGAATGGGAAAGAGAAGGAATAGGAGAGTAAAACCTTTCCTGTAAGCATTTCTGAAATATTTATCACAGCAGCACTGAGATATTCATAGCCCTTTCATTTCCCTTTGAAAGGAAGTGGAGAAAGACGATGACTTTCCTTAAAAACACAAATGAACAAAACGGGAAGTCTGAACAAACCTGGAAAATAGAGAGCTACTTCTTCAGCCACCACTGACTTCAGCAGGAATTGAAGATGCTTAGTGAAAACTGAGAAAAGTCCCTGACAACAAATACTAGATGAAAAACTGTCAAAATGTTTAAAAACATTGCATTGTCAACAGAAGTGAAAATTATGAGTATAAAATCATACTTGCAAATACTGAGGGGCTGTAGGAGGTGAAGTACAAATAATATAGTCTAGTGCTAAATTCTGAATAGCCAAAACACAAGAAAGTTCATCAACAACATACTAAAGGAATCTTACAAAGCTTTATTAAATAATACAGATACGAATGATTATTATTTACATCCGAATTGTCAATTTTAAGTAGTACTAGCACGTAAGGCACAACTTCTCCAAAACTAGCCAATAATTTACAGAAGACTCAATATAATAACATGTAACAATGTTGCTTTTTTGTAATACTGCGTGAAACCAAAAGTATATGCCATAAACTGTGTCTGCATTCCATTCCTTTGACTATTTGCCTGCATAGTCCTGCACACAATATATTTTGCATGAAATATTTTTGTTCTTTGAAATAGAACGATTGTGATCACTTTCATTATGGTCCTTAGGAGAGTTGAGACAGCCAGAATATAATTCACAATTAAAACTGTGATACTTGTTATATGTAGACAAAGCCCTTATCTGATAGCTGCAAAACACTGCTTATGGATTAAAAGTTACTGTGATTATGATTATAACCCTCAAAATAAAGGATTCCAACTGAGATACTTTTTCTCTATTCTCAGGGAAGTATTTTAGTACTAAGAATTGGAACTAAGTTTTTCTTCTCATATGTTTAAAATTAATTTGGAAAGAAGTTCATGTCAGCATACCTCACTGCCATCGTGTTAAGAAAACAAAATACATCTGAGCACACAGTGATCAACTGCCCGGTTTAGCAGAGCACTTTCTGATGTACCCGGAATTGTGCATTTTATATCTGTGTGTCTTAACCAGTCAAGAGAAAAAACAAAAAAGTCAACCAAACAGCCTCCGCATTAATACTTATGCAATTAAATGCTACATTGTATTTCACAGACTTACAAATGAGCACTTATTAGTAGGATATTATGGCACAAATATTCTGAAGTCTGGTCATACCAGTAATACCTTACTGTAGAGTTTAAATGAAGATTCTGGGTGTGGCTGTATCAGTTTGCACACGAATACACCAGAGACAAGCACACTGAACCAACTGAAAAGGTCACTCATTTTAAGTGTGAAATAAGCCACTTACTTTCCAGTGCACCAGGTGACTAGTGGTAATAAAAGGAGGCTCAGTTTCTACTGAGGTACTTCTATATGTGAAATGACCTATATAAATGTATTATATTTATATCAGAACACAGGTAAGATAATTGCCTTCAATTAAGAATATTTACTACCAGAAGAAAGGTCCTCTTAGAAGGCACATGTTTTCACATTCCCAGTCCAAAAAAGGTGCTTACAGTAACAAGAAAGGAATACTGCATTAGTACCCAAAGGAAGCTGTACTAAGATAGTTTTGTTTTTCTGTTGTTTTGTTATTGTAAAAAACCTCCAGATTATTCACAGTTGTTCCAGCATTCCTAATGTTAAACCAGCAAATTATGGTGATGCATCACATTGTAAGGCTAAATGTAAGAACACTTATCAGTGCAGTGCATTCCTGAGTCTTTGGAACTCAAAATAAAAAACTAGGTCTTTGAAATATACAATCCTTCATATTTTTGGCTCATATTTCACCTGCTTTTCTATTTCCCTTTTTTAAAAAGTTCATTAAAAAGAAAGTTAATTTTTATAAAAAGTAAATAAAAAACTTTTATCACTATCACTTAGACATAACTTCTAGTTGCTTGAAGAGTGCAAGAAAGCTAGCTTAGCATAAACACGGCTTTTTGTCCAGTCATCCTTGTCAACTGAGCATAAAACAAAAGATAAAATAAGTTTTAGAGAACTGAAGTACTGACATAAAAAAAAATGCAGAGCTCTACATATAAAAAAAATTATGAAGCTAGTTACATTCAAAAGATGACTTGAATTATATCAAAACTGTGAAAGTTCTTAAATTTGCTATTGTTAAAGGCACTGATTTTTTTTTTTTTTTTAAATTTATTTTTCCAGCCCTAGTGCATGAAGATGAGTCCTGCTGTCTCTAACGTGAACCATAATCAGTGCTCCAGAGTGTGGATGATGGGCTTGTTTTCCTGCTTGAGGACTGAGGACTGAAGGAAAGTGCAGGTGATACAGAGAAACCTAAAACACAGAGGAAAAGGAGAAAAAAAACCCAGTCATACTCAGGAATGGTGGAAGAAGTAAGAAACAAATAACTGCTGTTGATTATCTGCTGGAACACCTGGCAAGCAAGTCTAATGATCCATTCAAAGTGAAATAACCCCTTTAGCTTATTGCCTGTTGAAAAGACAGAAGTATCAAAATTTTGCAGGTCTTCCTATTAAGGACTTTAATTAAAGAATTTATTAAGTCTTCTGAGGGGGGCACAACACATTTCACCTCAGCAAGGAACTTTCAGTTTGAATTTGCCTTATTTTATCTGAAACATCAGGCATGTGTTTTTACAAACAGGACTGCAGCTCACCATAACTTAAATACGTCTAATGTGAATTTTGTTTCAATGGCCACTGTTGATTACAAACCTTCCAAGTGAATGGGTATTTTTTGCATATTTCTGAAAGAGTTTGATTCTGCAACACTTCAAATAGGTAAAATAGGGAATAAATACGATGTCAGAAAATACAGATAAAACATGACTGCAAGATCAAAAGCAGTGAAGGAACAAACTGTTCCCTGCGCAACACAACTAAGTCTTCTATAGACTTGTGTCCTTTGTCCCCTAACAGTTGCCCTTCCCTGTCTCTTACAATAGCCACAGCTCACTACCTCATAGCACACGGACAGCACAAGAGATGCAGCGCATGCTGCAGCTGATCTGATGTTGCATGAACTGACTAACCAGCCAGCTGCTGCCAAGCACATTGTATCAGCAGCTGAGCTTTGCTTTACTTCCCCTCAGCAGGAGCAAAATTGTGCATCTCTCTCCTCTACCCATCTGGTGATTTGCATGAATTCTTACACTTTCAACCCATTCCCTATTTCCAATGTGGCTGAAGCTGGCCAAGAGTTTCAAAAGAATTAGCAATGGGTAAAGGAGAAGTTGGAGGGTGGGGCAAGGAGGATGGGCAACAAATTTCCTAGGAACTGGCACAGTGCTTGTTGTAATATAATTCAGTATACAGGCTTTCTCATAGTCATACCTCCCTACATTCAATTCAAACGTAAGAAAACTTGCTTTGTAATATCTGGGTTAGTGATAGCCTTGGCTGCAGCAATCACAACATTGTGGAGTTTGGGATCCTGCTGAGCAGGCTGAAGGTTAGTACTAAGACAAAGGTTTCAGATTTTAGAAGAGCAAACTTCAGCTTGCTCAGAGCTCGCTTGGGAGGGATTCTGTGGGAAGCTTCCATGGAGGATAAAGGAGCTAGTGAGTGCTGGGAGTTTTTCAAGAACGCTCTCCTGGAAGCACAAAAACAGTTCAAAAGGTAAGGGAAGTTGGCAGAGTTGGCTTAACTGTGAGCTTCTGAGTCTGCTCAAAACCAAAAGAGAAGCGTACCAGAGATGGAAAAGTGGACAAATATCCATTGAGAACTACAAGGGCATTGCCAGGGCGTGCAGAGATGCAGTTAGAAAAGCAAAAGCTCAGCTCAAATTGAAATTGGCCAGAGATGTCAAAAACTACAAGAAACGGTTCTTCAGGTACTTAAAACAAGCAGAAACAGACGGAAAATATTGGCCCACTATTAAACGGGAGAGGTTAGTCACCAACAACGCTGAAAAGGCAGAGGTTCTCAACACTTTCTCCACCTCTGTCTTTACCAGCACTGGTGAGCCCCACGCCTTGGGAACAAAAATCCAGGTTGATGCAAACACAGACCCACCAGCAGTGAAGGAAGAGTTGGTATGTGAAATATTACAGGAGCCTGACCCCTACAAATCGGTGAGCCCTGACAATATCCACCCAAGGGCGTTAAGCGAGCTGGCTGATGTTGTTGTGAGGCCACTCTCCATAATCTTTGAGAAGTTGTGGAGATTGGGGGATGTCCCAGAAGACCGGAAGAACACTAATGTCACCCCCATCTACAAGAAGGGCTTAAAGGAGGATCCAGTTAATTATAGGCCCATCAGTCTTACTTCAGTCCCCGGGAAAGTTATGGACTGAATCATCCTGGGGGCTATCACAAGTCAAATGAAGCATGTGATTGGGAAAAGCCAGCATGGATTCACCAAGGGCAAATCATGCTTCACAAACCTGATCACCTTCTAGGACAAAGTAACCTGTTGGTTGATGTGGGGTGAGTGGTGGACATTGTCTACCTGGACTTCTCCAAGGCTTTCGATACAGTTTCCCACAGCTTCCTCCTAGAGAAACTGATGTGTTACAGTCGACAAGTGGTCTGTGCGGTGGGTGGGGAACTGGCTGACAGGCTGCACCCAGAGGGGTGGTGGTAAATAGCTCCTTTTCAAACTGGCAACCTGTCACAAGTGGGGTCCCCCTGGGATCAATATTGGGCCCAACGTTATTCAATATCTTCATAAGTGATCTGGATAACGGGATCAAGTGTAGCCTGATGAAGTTNTCAGGCCACACCTGGAGTACTGTGTACAGTTCTGATCCCTGCTATACAAAAAAGATGTGGACAGGCTGGAGGGGGTCCAGAGAAGGGCCACCAAGATGATCAAAGGACTGGGAAGCCTGCCATATGAGGATAGGCTGAGAGAACTGGGTTTGTTCAGCCTTGAGAAAAGAAGGCTATAGGGGAGACCTTATCACCAAGTTCCAATATTTAAAGGGTGGCTACAAATAAGACAGAGACTCCCTTTTTACAAGACGTCACATGGAAAAGACAAGGGGTAATGGGTATAAGTTACTCTTAGGGAGATTCCAATTGGACACAAGAGGAATATTTTTCACAATGAGAACAATCAGCCATTGGAATAATCTCCCCAGGGAAGTGGTGGATTGCCCAACATTGGACACTTTTAAGAGTCAGCTGGACAGGGTGCTGGGCCATCTTGTCTAGACTGTGCTCTTACCTAGAAAGGTTGGACCAGATGATCCTTGAGGTCCCTTCCAACCTGGTATTCTATGATTCTAGCTAGACTAATCAATTCATTTATAACTGGGTAACAGCTACTTACTGTTATGGCTGTGTTGAGGAGTTGTCCTTGGGGTAAATGCTGGATGACTGTGCTGTTCTTTTGGTGAGAAAACTGCATGATAGGCTGCAAGACATTATAAAAAAAACCAAACCAAAACAAAAAAAGACCAACAAAATCATTTCACATGGAAATTATTCGTTTATATCTTACAGCTAATGCATTGTAAGAAGTTACGGAAAAAAAATACTTCTGCAATCTTTCATTCTCTTACCTATAATCATAACAGCTGTCCCTGCTAATAGTGCAAAAAGCGTGAAGAACATTACTTGATAAGAATCAAGAAAGTGCTGGAATAGACTGGCTCCATCTGTAGAATCGATTAAGAGGAGACAATATTGAGTTAAAAGAGCATCTTCTCCAATCTGCTTTAAGAGTTAACAGTTCTTAACTCAAACTGAAATAGCCAAAAGAATGGTTTTATTTATAGCAAATAAGTGTCATCAACTTAGATAATACGACTTCAATTCTAGTGACTATTTCCAATGCAGTCTTCAAAATTTGCCAATAACAGCTTAAGACATTGATATACAATGTCTTTGAGCATGTTCTTTACTTTCTCAACCCCAAAACGCTAATCTGTTTTCAAAATAACAAGGCATGCTTGAGAGTAAATAAAAGCAGAGCAAAAAAAAAATTACTTTCAGACACTTTAGCGCTGGGATATTTATGCCAACTTCAACAGAGTATTTTGGGCTGACCCAAAAGGAAAATATGTTCAGCTTCAGTCATAATGAGCAATTGTATTCAAGTCTTCTAGTCACAGTGAGCAGCTTACACGTCAGTGATAACATTAGCTGCCAGCTCAGATTTTAACACACCAAATTTTATAACCTCATGAGCATTAACGGAAGGTAGAGGTTTATTCTGGCATATGAAGTCTAGAGATAAACTTACGTCTCACTGGTGCACTGGTTCTGTCAGTCAAGTAAATCACTGTCACTGGGATAGTGATAGACTGGTCAGTCATGGGACTAGAGACAGTTAGAGTGGTTGATAAGAATCCCTGGCTTGAAACTCTTGGATCAGACAGACTAACAGTGTAGACTACGTAACTAGGCAGCCCGTAGGATTTCTCTTTCTCAAATGCCTTCACTGTTGGTGACCCACATTTCACCTGCCAAGGAAAATAAAACAACCTGAAATAGACTGTTTGAGAAAGCACAGCACATATCCATCTTCCAGGCCATATGTCAGAAATATGTTATTCCACAGAAACAGAGAGCAACTCACCCCTCAGCAGGAGTTGGACTTGGTTGTAACTTTACAGTGACACCTGCAGCACTTCACCCTTGTTTATTGTTAAGATTCCCCTATTAACTGCTCTTTCTGTGGGTCTGGGCTAACCCCATACAGGCAAAAATCAAATCATCGCTTACTGGGCTATGTGAACCATGGGCAGTCGAACAAGTAAGTGGGCAAGAACCTACCCCTGCCACTAGAGATCAGGCAGATTTTCAGCTTCCCCACCTGTGAGGTGGTTAACACATCCCAGCTAGCACACAGATGAGCCTGACACATTTCTACTACCCCAAAACAAAAGCAAAAACTGAGGAGGAATACATTCCAGGACGAGTATTTCCAAAACATCTCAGGAACAATCTTTACGTGGTAAAGGTGGCACAGAGTGCCTTTGGTTATGAAGTTGCATGTAACAGTTCAAAATGCGTTCAACTCTATTGTGATACTTTCCAGCAGTAGACTCACCTCCAGGGTATCAAGAATTTCAGTGGCACCAAATATTTTCACATCAGAGCTTGTGTAATGGTTACTTAAAAGCATTTCTGTTTGGTCAGCATAAAAGCCAGGATTGAATGGCACCTCAGTGCTGATCTGCTCCCCAGAGAAGTGGCTGCCTTGGATTGAAGCTGTAACTCTGAGTGTAGTTCTACTCATGCTGAGATGCTTCAGCTGCTTGTCAGTAACCCTGTGCATTGTGATGGAACAGGTGTAATGTCCTATAGAAACAAAAGCAGTTTGACTGTTAATTGCTCATCTTTATGTTTTTTTTGCCACGCAGAGTAAGATTTCTGTGACATCTTTAGAGAAGAGCTAAAAAAGGTGGTAAAATTCAACAAACAGCAAGATCAAGAGTACGTAGGTGAATGGGACAGTGTGTCTGCTGGTCCAAGCATCACAAACCCAGTACTAAACCAACAGAAAACATTTCTTGTCCCAAACTAAACAACATGATAAAAACATTAAAATGGCAGTTTCCAGTCACATTTTATTTTAATATGCCAGTGAGACTCAGTTCCACGTTGAATATAACATTTATGCTAATATTGATAGAAAGGTTTTACTGAAAACAAAATTTAACATCTTATTTCATATTCTCTTCACCTAATGTTAAAATTTTAGTCAGTTACCATCACCATCATCAATTCTGTGGAGACATGGTGTATTATTTATAAAAGCTTCTTTAAAGTTTAGATATTCACCATGTTTCTAGTCACTTACGGGACCTATGTGTTTATTATTAGCAATAAAGATAGTAAAAAATTCCCACAGTGTGGAAGATACAAAGCATAAATAACAAGCAGAACTTGCTAGGTACATGTTTTCCCCTTATTTTCTTTCCCTAACGAAGTAACAGAGGCAGCCACTATTATGCAAGGTATGATACTGTTTTAGACAATGGGTATAGGGACTAAGCTTACAGATAATGTTATTTCCATACAGCCCATGGTGTTTTGGTTCTTTTAAAAATCATGTTACAGTTATGAAACACTAACACATGTTGTAGACTTTCACAATTTTATTTCCATTTCTACAGTATCTAGTAATTTCGCCTCCTTTTAAGTCCCAGTTCATATTGGTTTGGGGATACATATGAATTCTACCTTTCATAAGAAATTACAGCACTCAGGCTGCAGAGGAAAGTTTGAAAGCATGATAAATTCCCAAAATGTTTAAATTGCAGAATATAAAGAATGTAAAATGTATTACTTTCACCAGATTTTCACATTTATGCTATTTCCCTCATTTTAATCACTGAGGTTAGTTATCCTGCAATAACTACAGTGGCAGGGCTTTTAAAAGGCCAACATCAATCACAAAGAATATTTGACTCTGTAGAGCATAATTTGGTGAAATCTAAAGATCCTTAGTACACAGACATTAAAACTCATGATTGCTTCTCTTATCCCTAGTCTTAACTTCCACTGAATTTAAGTATACGGTAAAGGCACTGATGTATGGCAAGTAAACACCTACAAGAGCCACTGGATGTGGAGATAACCCATTTTGGAATACTTGTCACCTGAGTGCTCATTTATAGCAGCTGAAGAAGGAAGCGTTTTGCTTCCATAGTTTAACAAACACAGGACTTGATATTCTTTTCTAAATTAAGTTATACACAAGGCAATCTATTTTTTGTACAGTTCAGCTCGAGTAAAAGATGGCAGCTGCTAGCTCTATAAAGTGTTTATTGTCTTAATAACTGTTATTCAGTGTATTATGTCTACATTCTGTAATACCATCACTTCTGTCTCAAGGTACCATTGGACCATCTACATACCTCAAATATGAGTAGTAATTTGCAAAATTAGGACATAAATTTGTGGTCAAAAAAACATATCAATGTTTGGTCCCCCCTGCTCTCCCCCCCCCCAAGTAAAATAATGCTTCTCAGTGTCTTCCTGACTTACTACTACAACTCTGAAAACCACACAAAATGGGCTGCCACTGATTTCTAGCCTTCTCTGAAAACAAATAAATGTCTTTGTCATATGCAGAAAATCCTAGAGTTAAAAAAAGGAGAGTACGCTTTAACAACTCACTGAAGCCTGAGATCCTACACAGCAAAGCTCAGAGGCTTCAGAAGGAAATCTGCTGGGTCAAAGGGCATTTGGACTAAACCACAGCAGAATTCGAAGTGTCTGCCTGGAGTGTGGCATCTTGTCTCATCTTACCTGAAATTGCATCAAATCCAGGTTCCGTTATAAAAATATCACGTGCTGGGAAGTCAAACGCATCATCGTTAAAATCTAGATGGCAATTGATAATGAATTGTGGTTGTAATTCAGCAATGGCTTCAATTTGAGCAGGCAAGCACTCCCCTAAGGGGAAGAAAAAAATTTAATTAATCTCTAATTAATTAATTAGAAAATTCTAACTAATTAATTTTAATTAATTAAAAGCAAAATCATGGCTTGAAATATCAGGTTATTCTGCCACCTTCTGAAATAGTTTCACAAGGTTATGATGATCTTAAAATAGCTGGAAATCATAGACAGGTGTCCTATCTCAAGTATAATACCAAAGCACAGCAAAAGAAAATTTTATATGTTGTGGGGTTTTTTTGACAGGAATAATTTATGTACAGCAAAGAATGAACTAGAGAGAATTTTCAGCTCAGATGTGTCCTTTGAATAACTTACAAGATCCTGGGAGTCTCAATTTATATTTCAGTATCTGGCAAGATGGTTTTTTGGTAGGTTAATAATTTACATAAGGCACAATAAAATACTATTTGAACAAGTGCTAAGTGTTAAGCTAAAGCCTAAAAGGAACCATAATTAAATAAAATACAGCTTATTAAATAGAGGACACAATATATAATGCTTAATCTTTGTATTGATTCTAATTGCTGATAATTTCTGTAAACGATTTAAGGATGGTTACTTTAAACACTCTCGGTAAGAAAAAGAGTAACTTCAAGAAGGCAGTAAGCAAACAACCAGCTGATTGCCTATTAACTGTTTTTTTTCATATGATCAAAAATGGCACTTCTATTATCTACTGATTTTATTAGTTGTGAAATCTAAAAAGTGCCCAGAACACCCTCCGAATTCTGTAACATGGCCCTAAGATTCTTCTAGAGCTCCTGGGATTCCAGAAAGGCAGTAAAGGTTCATAGAGATCTTGCTACACCAGCTTCACAGACCCTTAAAAAAACCCCCAAAAAACCAAAACACAAACCAAAAGTACCTATCATGAATATACAAACATGCAATAAACAATTAGCACAAAGATTTTTTTTTTTTATCATACCTTTCAAATTTTTATTTTTTTCCCCAATTGAAACTATCACTTTTGAGGCTGCAACTCCTTGTAAGCTTGTTTTCACTCCACTTACATGCATAGCTGTAGTCCTCTGAGGTGTATTAATCAATATCTGAAAAAAACAGTGAAGTACATTGTTACCCAAACCTGTTTTATCCAATAAAAATTAAGGCAAAACCAGACTGGATTGATTGTGAAATGCACACATCCTTATATGTATAACAGAAGACTCCAAGAGATCGTGTTTCTCTTTATAAGAAATCCTACATTTCTCTAATTTTAGAAACTGCCTTTCAAGGCAACGTAAGCTAGTAAAAACATTTTTTTCTTTCTACCCAACCCCCATAAGTTAATAAGCATAAAGCTCTAGTGCTTATGTTAGCTGATACAGTGAACTGTGTCAACAGTACAATTGCACTGCAGATAAACAAAATAATTTAATTGAGTAGTTCTGATCAATGATGCATAGTAATATGGTACATCATTTTAGAAAGTTCTTGTTGGCATCTCATCCTGCAGTGAAGCTTCATTCATAAAAGCAGCTGTACTCAAGAATTGTTTAGCAGCTGGAAACAACTTAGCCAAGCAGAGGAATCAAAATGCAAAATATAACAACAGTCTAGGCTAAAAATAGAAACAGAAACCATTACGCTAAATTATCCTCCTTAACACAGATGATTAAAAAAACCATGACGTGTTTGGACACATACCAAATACTTTCCACTGTTTGAATTTCTAATACTACGTTTCTAAATATTTATAACAAAAAAAAAAATCATAGAATCCACTTTTGGTGAAAAAGCACCTGAAGCAAACAAACTTCAGCAGTTGTCATAGGATTTAACAGTGCCTCACCTCTCTGTATGTTTTAAGTAACCCAGGAATCTCATAATAGACAGTGACAACACCAGAATCCCTTGCCACTGCTACGCCAGTCTTGGAGTCGACTTGAAGAACACTACTTAATGAGGAGCTCCATATGCCCGGCAGGCCTGAGAAGACACACCATTTGGACACTGTTCAACAAATTATGCTAACTGAAGCATTTCATTATCACATTGGTGTCTGTATGTATGTACCCACTGCACAGGCAGCATGGGTACACACACTTCCCAGTTCACAGAAACTAGATTCTAGGGTCTCATGTGGTGGAAAGCTGGCAGCCCAACACTAAACTGACTTGCAGTTACTCCAACAAAAGCCCGTTAATACTAAGAAACAAATACAGTGAGTGAAATTAGACAGTCCTGACTCTGCATGATTCCCATAAAAAAACAGCCTTACAAGTTAACAAAATGGAAATGTCTGAAGTCTGATACTCATGAATTCAATACAAATGACATATTGCACGGTACAATTAAAATTAGAGGAGTTGATCAAACCTATTTTTATCATTAACGAGAACAGTGACATTTGATTCTGAGCAAACATCATAAATTATGCATTTCTTTTTCCCAAGAATGAGAAAGAGTCACGCTGATGTCAAATTATGTAGCTGCAAAAACACAGCGACTGAATGCCACTTACCTTCTTGGTTTATCAGTGAAGTACTCAAACAGAGGACATCACCTACCACCACGTCTATGAGTTCAGGAAAAATGGCATGTTGCACAGGAAGTGGGATGTAGTCTGCAATTCCACTGTGTTCTGCATCCCAGACTTTAAGCAAGGTCAAACCTACATTTACAGTCCGGATTACAAATGTGTTGTTTGTGGCTCCTTTCCCAATCTGTACAAAGTCATCTCTACAGATAAAAAGAAATGCTTTTATGTTAAGGCAAGTTTGCTAATGTCATTATCTCTACAATAAATAGTAGGTGTTGAGCTCTTTTTAGATGGTCGACTTCATTAGAAGATAACCATCGCTAAAAACAAGAAGTATGACAAAATAAGGAAAATACAAAAATTATTTAGGTGCTACTGAGGCAAATTTCAGTTCTCACATCGTTATGCTGAGGGAATACTGAGGTCATAATTACGTATGAGAACTACTTCCTAATTTTAAAATTGTAGAACTTTAGAATGAGGTAATCTGTCTCTTTTCCCTTTTCTGAGGGAGTTAAGAAGCAAAGAAATTTGAACACCAATATGCAGCTTTCCAGCTGTAACTTTACAAAGCTAAATCACATTTGATTCCGAGTTCTGACATTTACCAAAATTCAGCATTCCCTAATGCACTGACACACTGAGAACTTACAAGTACACCCAGCACAAAGACTGCCACCCTGGCAGCACTACGCAGAGATAGTGAAGGTCTGGACAACAGTAGAGCTGGGTCACCACAGTGCTGCACCTGAGGTTAAGGAGCAGTGCTTCTCTCTCTAGGGCTAATAACTAGCCCTATGATGAAGCAGCTCTGTCACATCTATTTTGGAAGCTAGGGCAGTGTTATCTCAGGGACCTCTGTATGCTATAGAAATTTCTGTGGATCATTTAGGTAGGAGAAAGAAAATCTTGCATTCAACCCCCTTTTTCTTCCTTTTAATCATGATCACTGTGTCATAACTGCAAGGTGCTCTGCAGAAAACAAGCTATGTTATAGTACTGTTATCTATAACAATAGACATCAAAGAGATGAAAGAGATCCATTGTCATTGATCAAGAGATAAAAAAACAATCACTATATCAAAATAATTTGAATTAGTCATTGTTTACTAATGACCAAAGAAGGCTGTTTTATAATATTTATTATTCTTTGAGGCAGAGACCGAAAGGCCTTTTCAGGCCTGGCTTTGCTGTGCAAAGGCTGTACAAGCATATCTGAAGAGACAGCCCCTGATCCAGAATGTTCACCATCTTATATAAGACTTAAGTGAGTCGGTGTAACAAAGCACTAGGAGAAAAGAGGCAAAATGAGGCAAATACTAATAAGATCAATTGTTTATATAGGCCACTGATGTATGCAATCTGATGATTCAGAGTCGCTTAAAGCAGAAATGTGCTCCAGCAGGCCCCACTAGGGATCATGCTTATCTGGGCAACTTTCCATTCGCTAGAGATTATTGTTTGTTAACTGGAACTCTTCTTTCTGCTACAGTGCCTCTGAAGACCGTAGAGATGAAATCCTTTCTTTGCTAATCCCAGTTCAAGCCATATCTTCATTTGATATCTTTGGAACAATCTTTGTTCCTTGCTGTGGCTAGGCTATGTGTATTTGGCCTTTTTTGTTCTCTGTAATTAACACCCATGATAGATACCTACCTGTTTGTTGCAAAGTTGAGCACAGAATTTTGCGAATGAAAAGTATCTCCAGAGTTATCATGAAAGTGGACTGTAAATGTCAGTGTCACCCCCAGGGGGAGAGCCAATAATGCCTCTTTGTTTTGTGTGTGCAGAATAGGACTCATGGAGATTCTTAGGTATGAGATGGGGTAGACCTGTAAAAACATCAGCAGTGAAAAGCAAAATCAAATTGCTTTTTTTGGTGCCTCTATAACAACAGTAATCTAAAACAGTTCTTATTATGCAAATACACAAAGCTTCCTTTATAAACCCATTGCTATATGTTTAGCCAGATGACAGTACTGAGACATGGTGCTTTTATTATCAGTTCATATATTTCATAGAATCACAGAATAACTGAGGTTAAAAGGGGCCTCTGGAAATTGTCTAGTCCAAGCCCACCCTGCTCTAGCTGGGCTAGAGCCCGTTGCCCAGAATCACATGCAGTCAGGTCTTGAGCATCTCCTAGGATGGAAACTCCACAATCTCTCTAGGCAATCTGTGCCAGTGTTCACAGCCACCACAGTAAAAAAGTGCTGTCCTATGTTCGTACAGAATTTCATGTGTTTTGGTTTGTGTGCATTCCCTCTTGCCCTGTTCATTGAGCACTGCTGAGAATGGTTTCTGTCTTCTTTATACCTTCCCATCAGATTTCTTACTATTTTTCTCTAATAGCACTGGGAATTGAAGCAAGCAATAACAATGTAGAAACATACATCACAGACTTCAGAAACTACATTATTATCCTCTGAATTAAAACTGTTAAGACTCCCTGGATATGCAAGGGAACAAGTTGCCCCTAGACCTCTCTCCCAGTAATTCTTGAAATAAAAAGTGTAATTTATGCCCCAGTTACTAGAACAGGAGTAACTTGCAATGTATGTGAGAGTAAGGGGATGAAATGGTCGCTGTCTCCCCGGTTCCCTTGCACCAGGTAGGAAGGCAAGATGATACAGGCAGTTTCTAACAGTCTTGGCTCTCTTTGAATGAAGGTTTACCCAGTGGAGGAAACACGAGCAATAGCCGCAAAGCTGTTCCCTAGTGATCCCTGTCAAATAACATCATAGATGCTACAAACTGCTGCCCCTCAAACAGGCCCACAGTGGTCTGACAACAGGGCTCCCAGAGGTGGGAAGGAACACCACCCATGATCTCTCCTCTGGAGTTGTGTGCTGGGATGGTTTTTCTGACCCATCACTGGGCACACTCGCTTTGTTACTGCTGGCTGTATGATGCTGCAGCCAGGCCATCCTCCGAGGCATGGGCTGATAGATGTTAAATGCAACAGATAAAAGCAGTCAGAACTGGCATCTGACAAATCCTAACTGATCAGCAGGCTGCATTTTGTTGCCTCAGTGCCTCTCCTCAACCAAGACAGAAGTTAGAGACTTCTGCTCCAAATTCTTTAGAAAAGTCTGCTAGATTATCCATATGTACACACTCCCACATTTTTGCAGTAGCACTCCAAGGAAGGAAGTTTGTCTGAAGACAAAGACTTCACAACCATTTTTTTTTTTTTTTTAAATAACATATTACTATTCTCAATTAACTTATCCAGGTTAACTAGCAAAATTACCCAACAAAAATAACTATATCTGTTCTTTCTGTTACAGCTGTTGGAAAATAAATAATGGAAGGATAGAGAAAGCAAAAACCCTCAAATATATAGAGAAAATTATTTTAAAAGAAGCCCTCAAGCTTATCTTGTAGGAAAATCCCTTTTTTCTGACCTAAGAGGTTCAGCTAAAATGTAAAACTCTGCAATCTGAAAACGTACATGTCAAAACTTAGAAAAGAAAGGACAAATTTGGCCTCAAGCAAATAGCATCTTTGGCGAGTCTGAAAAAAAAAAAAGTGGCTAGAATATCAGTATATACAACTGTCTACTCCACAGGCTGATATAATCCTTAAAGTATCAGCGCATGTAGTCATCTGCCCAACTAGCTGAGGTTATAAGCTAACAAAAATGCCATTTCCCCAACAGATTTTCAAGCTTGCTTTACTTTAAAATCTCAGAAACTGTCCCACAAGGGACAACTGCTAAATTTAATATTGATGAAAACAGCTATTTACTGTTAAAGCATCTCAGTTCTGAAAGTATTTTTTATTTAAAAAAAAAAATTCCGCTGAGTACAGCTGGTACAGGCAAGTGCTTAGCTTGCTTCCACGCTAAGCATACTGTCACTCCTTACTTCCACTGTCCTCCTTGGCTTATATAAGATAGTCTTTTTTTGAGCAAAGTTGAAGGTCTAAGTGTTAAGTGATGCTACTGCAGCAGTTTGGTTCTTAATTGCGTACAGTTGTAAATAGACAAAACAAGAACTTATGAAAGGAAGGACAGCATGAAGGAGAGAACTCTGCCTTAGAATGACACAACAGATTCAAGCTCATCTCCTGTTCTGTCACAAGTTTTTCTACATGACCTTCAGCAAAACCACTCAAACTCTCTCTCAGTTCTTCATCCATAAAATGAAGGCAGCAGCGCTGTATTACCTCATGGGGTTACCGTGAGGTTAGAAATATTATTTCCATAAAAGTAGTATAGTCCTAGTAAGTACAGGAAAACAAATCAGCTGTACAAGATGCTGAACTGAGATGGTTGCTACTACAAAGAGCTCACAAGCTTAATATCATAGTGCACGGACTCCACAGTTCTGTGATATCCTAACTGTGTACAGAAAGAATGCACGAAGGGAGAATTTAACTTCAGTACCACTATATGCTGACTAAATGTCATTTGAGCCAACCCCAAACTCATTGGATGTCTTTCACTCGCCAGATCCAGCAGTGAAGAGAAGAAACAAGGTCATCTATAACAGAGCTGTAGAAATGCACTGCCAACACCTAGCAGCAGGAGTGGCGTTAGTGAAACTAAGCCACCATTTCTTTTTTCATTCTCCACCCAGGAGGACAGACCTACATGCTGTCCTATAGACGAAGCTGAACATTATGGTAAAAAACAAAATTCAGATGAAGCCCCCTCATCAAGGCACTTCACAGCTATTATAATAATAAAACTTACAAATAATTTAATGTCAGCACTCAATTATATGTCCTTCTCCTTTAGCTGGGACATAGGAAAGATGCTGACAGAGTAAAAAGGGAAAAGAGGAAGTGGAGCAGTGGGTATCTCAAGGCTCATGTTGCCAGATGTAGAAAGTTCTTGGCACAAGGACTTTGAACAGAAATGAAGGACATACATTCCCTCATGTCCCAAGTGTCCAACCAGTAAGATACATTCGACTTCACGTAACAGCACTCAATCAACAGATGAAGTTTTGAGAAAGAAAGATGTTTCATTAGCCTGGAAACAAATTGCTGAGTTTTGCTACAGATTTGTCCTTCCCTGAAGCATCCACATTTCAGTGTAGCTTAGGCACATAGGGCAGCCTTGGACATGCTCCTTGCCAGCTCACAAAATACAGGCAACAGCAGCTAAATTATTGCGTTTGATAAGATAGGCTCTCTCATGTAGAGATTCTCATTATATGTAAAAGCTGAACTGCTGGGAAACAGCAGAGAAAATGAAATTTTTTGGCACTGTACAGTTACATCTCTAATATCTTGAAAATCTAGGTATCACTTAGGTACCTTACAACAGATGCTGCATTTATATTCATTACTCCGGATGATATTTACCTTTTTTACACACTGCAAAATCCATGCTTATGACGTTAACACCTTTTTTTATTTGAACTTCTGTAATTATCAGCCTTTTAAGAGATTTTTAGGACAAACTTTATTTTTTTTTTAGTTTTTAAGGCACGTACACAGAAAGGACTTTTTGTAAAATATACCAAATTTAAGAATTTGCTGGGATTTAATGTTTATCCATCTAGTTTAGTATACTAAGCCTTTTTTCAAAGCTCAGAACTGACTATTAATTCCTATACTTCACATTTTTCAGAAGTGAAGTTCAAAACGTGCAGTTAACCATCCCTGTTGCTGTAGTAAAGGTATACTTCTAACAGAAAACTGCAAAGAAAGAGAGATCATACTACCTTAACAGCAGCTACAATGGTCTGGTTGATCCCAAATGATTCTTGTGAAATCACTTCAATTGTTGATGATCCTATCAAAGAACCAGAGTTAAGGAAACCTCTCTCATCGATTTTTACAACAGGAGCTTTATCTGGTCCATCCAGGACTTGGTAACTCAGTGAAGCCACTCGGTCCCTTAAGAAAACAAACAAACAAAACAGAAAAAGAAAAAAAACAGGGGACCCCCTTAAATGAGTAAAACCATATTTATACCAATATATTATGCAAATCTAAAAGACTGCTATTTGATATGTGTTTTTTTTCCACACGTCCGCAATAAAACCTGAATAGCCTGGGTTCTGGTCTAAGAAAGAAAAGCTTAAGTTCTGATTCAAGCTCACTTGCAAGAAGTCTTATCTGGGTTTAGGCATGTATTGAAATCTAGTTTCCATCCACTGCCCTGCAGAGTCATCATTCACTGATGTAAACTTGATTCCAAATAATAATGGGTAAGGCTAAAACATGCAGCTTCTGCCATCATTTTCTGTAAACCATAATTAGAAGGAGATTAGTCTGCCAGGGCCAATGCTGGTACTGGAGATAAAGTCAGAGACTTGATTAAGTGGATCTCATCAGTTTCCTGGAAATGGTTTTGTAGACAAGGTTAATTTTTGGAACGACTCTCACCATGGTATTTGCATATTAATAAAGTGAGCAAATACATGAACTGTAATTAGTGGGCATTCTGAGACATTAGCTACTCTTAAGTATCAATTATCATGTGTTCTAAAAGATCTGTAAATTATCTTTTTTCCTCCCAAGCTCCTCCATTGAGATAGAAATACTCTACTTTATCCTAGGAAAAAAAGCATTAAAGCTGGATTTTAGTTTACCTTTTCTTGGCAATAGTGTAATTGTTTTTGGTGGTTGAGTTCAGACATAGAGGCTCCAACGTTGGATAGCGAAGATAATGGGACAAATAAATGTACAAACGGATATCTAGCAACTTAATGACTAATTAATCAGAAAAACTGCTCAGAAGAGATAGCAAAACAAGATTAGTAAGTGACTACAAGTGACAGGGCTCCTATATAACTGTTTCAAAAGCAAATGCTGAATGACCATGGTCACTGGAGCTCCAGTGAAACTAAGAGTTCCCTCCCCTTAAAAAGTAAATGCATCTAAAGCCTCACCCTCAGCGTATGTCCTATTGTCTATATCTGCATATTCTTATGCTAGGAAAAACAAATTTCAAACCTGAAATGACTCTGAAATGTCAGTCTTTGAAAACAGATTATGTAAAAATGACTTCTCATTTGGAAAGGACATTTTAATCTCAAAATCTAGTCATAGCCTCTGTGTAAGAAATACAAAGAAGTATATTCCATAAAGCCTTGATCGCCCATAAAAAACTCTAGTGGAAGCAGACTACTGCTTTAACTGGCTCAGCATCTTTTAAAATAACGATCTAAAAGTTCCAAATATTGAACGAATTTTCTAGCTACTATCTAACTAATACAAGATTTGACAGAGCCCAAGAGTACAGATAAGATACTATTAATCACCAGATAAGTTGTGTATTATATGGATCTACTATGATATTCTTTTAAAAAGATTGAAACAGCTTACTTCAAACAGAATTGTTTTACAGCTTTGATAAACTGTTGTCACAAATCACAGTATGAAAACTG
>WAAD01005482.1:2745-27690 GCA_013389945.1 Fregata magnificens
TAAGTGGTACACAAAAAGACTGTAGTAACTTTAAATGTGGTGGTAACTATTTTCCATGTAAATGGAGTACAGTGTGGTATTCTGACATATGCTCTAAAAAGATAGTTTAAAAAACTAAGCCAAAAAGCACATACTAGATAGCAGATACTAGGTAACTTTATAGTTTCTGTTGTGCATCAGAAATAAGGTTTCAGTGATTTCATATTTTGCAGTTAAATAACTTAATTTGGGCAACAAGCCATCTCTCTGGAGTTGAGTATAATTAATTTTAAATTTTTAGTCAGCTAAAAATGAAGCTGCTCTTTATGTTTATAGATGGAAAGTCTATAAAGAAGGAGTTGTAGGAAATTATAAAAATTCCAAACGATTTTGAATATATGATTATGTTCTATGTTACAATGACATTTACAATAATGTACTTAAGACATTTCCACATTATTTTGCCAATTAGTATGCCAAACCCACATTCTTAAAAGCACCTGTAAGAAAGATAAATCTCCTGACATACATTGTGTTCCCTTATAGATCTTTTAGTGAAATCAAGACTGAGTAATACAGTTCAGAATGAAGTTTGCTTGTGTTCTTTTTTTTTTTTCTTTTGATGCTCTGGAACAATACAAAGATTCTGGTAGGTGCCTCTAGTACAATGTCTCATTCTTGTTATATATTCTCAGGCTCACAAAAGTTCCATCACCTTATTCAGGAATCTGTGTAAATACACCCCCACCCTTCCCCCAAACCTGTAGATCTAACAAGCAATTATGGATGAGTATCTCTTTATGTGTAAATATGAAAGTAGTAGGAAAGTTTCTTCAACAATTTTTTCATTTGTTTTATTACAGAAGCCCATCAGCTATTGCTTGAACAGAAACAAAATTTAAACGGGAAATATTGTCCCAGGTATCTCGAACACAGCTACTAAAAACCAACCCTGTAGCCCTTACACAGCCAAATCTCCTACTGAAATTGGAACAGAAGTTCGTATTTCCTTTAGACTATGTGACCACATGGCACCTATTTACTAGGAAAAAAAAAAAATACCCAGCCTAGGTGTTACAAAGAATATTTATTTTAATAGATCTTTATGGATTAGGAAGAAGAGAACTTGAAGAGAATTTCTATGAAACATCAAAGTCCAGCTAGTCATTAACATACAAACTCACAGGAGTTGGTTTACCATGTAAGATTAAGCATCTATCTTGCCCTAGGTCCTGATTCCTACTGTAATCAGTAAAGGCTGTATAGAGCAGAACTGAAGAACATGTCAGTAAAGTGATATTCCCCCCAAATACTGTCCCAACTTCCAAAACCTTAACGGTCAGGCTTGCCAGGAGTTTACTGCTATAATTTGTCCACTTGCTTTTTGAGCTTATATAAACTCTTAGTATTCATAGTGCCTGTGGTGAGATGTTCTGTAACAACCTCTTCCTCACTTGCTTGTTCTTCAACTTCAACTGAGGCAACTTCTTTTTTTAAAATCCTGTGTTTATATCTCACACCTATATTTATTTCTATTCTCTATTTCCACTACCACTCTTTATTGAAATTTATTATTATTATAGCAAAATTAAAATTTGCTTAGTACAGATTTCAGAATTATCAGTCTGTAATCCCCTGGTTCCCCTAGCATCTTTTTTTATGAATAACATTGCATTTGTTATTTTCCAGTTCCCTGATAACGGGGGAATTTTAATCAGGAGGTTACACTACAGTGAGTACTTCAACTATTTAATCCTTGAGCGCTCTTAGAATTCTTGGCTGGATGTTATCTTGTCCTGGAAACTACTTATTGTTCATTTTGTTAAGTTATATGACCTTTTTTTTCCTGCTGCTTCAATTTGAGACATTCTCTAAAGTGTTCTCCATGTAGAAGGCTTCTGACACAGGAACTTCCCAAAGGCCTACTGTGGTGAATGAGAAAGAAAAAAATTTAAAAAACCCCCCTTTTTTTCCTAGTCTTTCTTGTTTTCTTATTTGGATGTAACTTAAGTTTTTAAAAGGATGTTTTCTAATAGCTTCCTGCTGTGTGATGTGTGTGTGCATGCATATGGTCTTCCTCAAGTCTTTCTCAAAGCTTTTTTGATAGGCAATATGTATTTGTTCTGTTTCCTCTACACTGCCTTAAATAGTCTCTGTACCTCCTGCACACAACTTATGCCTTTGCTGCTTTTAATTTCTTTCAAATAAGCGTCTACATTATATAAAGTTTATCTTTTCCAAAAAATCCTTGCTGCTGCAGTAATTTTATTTTTATTATTGTTTGTATAAGGAAGTTGAATACAAGCACATTATGGTTACTGTAGCTCTTTGAAAGTGACTTCAGCAAACAAAATATCTTTTGCATTGTTCAGAAGCAAGTCGAAAAGCACTAAGATCTGAGCTCTACTGAGCTCAGATCCTATGAGCTGCTTGATATAACAATTTCTAATGATGTCTGAAAATTTGATCTCCTTGTGTTCCAGTGTGACCTGTGCTTGCTCTGTACTGGGGAAATAGTAATCTCCCATTTTGGCTGTTTGCTACCCTTGCAGCCTTTCTGGTCTCCCTCAGCTTGTCACCATCGTGCCTGGACAGTGGGTTACATGATCCTGATATTCAGGCCTGGGATTTCAGTCCATGAAGTTTCTGTGTTGTTTGTTAACAGAAGAGCTTGTTTAGCTGATTTGACGCAAAACTTTAGCTTAACATTTAGGATCACTCCCCCTTTGAAAGTGGAATAAGGAATCTCATAGAAGTTAAATGCATAAATTCTTTCAGGAAAATGAAATTATCTGCAAGGGTCTCTCTGGAGCCTTCTGTGCTACAAACAGGAAGAAAGAACCACCACAAATTGTTATCCCGTATTGTGCTAGGAGTGGGATTTTGCAAAAGGCACTTAAAATACTGTGGCAAAAATTATGTACTTTCAGTAGGAATTACTGCAAAAAGTGTGGTCCCAAATTGGAGTTTACAACTCATTGCAGACACTCTTTGCTGGGAAATGTCACGATCTCTACCATAATAACAGTGCTGGATTGTTCTTAAATGCACTTCTGTGACTGATAACACCAATTTAAACAAAAAGATACTGCAATATTTTCTAACCTTGAGTACACTTGTGATCTGTTTAAAACAGGCTGGAAAAAAATTGATGGTTGTTTGCTAGTGGCTGAGAGAGAAATTGTAGCTTATGTTTGACTGGGACAGAGAATATTTTGCTATAGTCAAGTCTTCCTCTACAAGAGTATTTTGAAATAGATTGATTGGTCAGTTGAATTTATTGTCCAGGCCATGCTTCCAACTTTCACTTTTATTATATATTCAAAGTAGTTTGAATAAAAGAACCACAAGGTCTGCAAAGGCTTTCTTTTGAATATGTCCTAACTATTTTTTTTCTTCTGTCTTTCCAAAACACCTCATGATACTCTGTATGAAAGACATTATAAATAAAGAGGTCTTCATGATACTTCAGGTAGGAAACATACACATTGCAGGAAGACTTTTCTTTGATTTGCTTGGTATTCAGAGACTGCAACAAACACTTTTCATTTCTTAGGTAGAAAAAAGAAAACATGGATGTCCTTACTGCTGACTATCAAAGTGAAATAGAAAGGAGTTGCAGAAGATCTGAAGCATGCCAGTTTTTACTGTTTCTTAAGAATTGCTATGCAGAGTTTTTACTTCATTTGTTTCCATGTATTCTTTTTTCCCAGGCTAATTTCACTTTTGGTTTTGTGGAAAACTTGAGGACTTATTCTGAGACATGGCTTAGGATGTCTGAGGTTTTTAAAACCAGTGGAAATATCCTCACGGTCTCACGACTGCAGGTTGGTGAACTGTGGGAGGGCTTCCTATTTTCCAGTTATTTGCTATGTGATCTAGGCAGAATTTCTATACATGTAAAGCTCCCCATCTATCTGGCTTCAGGTTTAAAAAGAGCTGAAAAAGAGGCAGATTATCTGTAGGTTATGAGCGTACAGTGTGATACTGAGAAACTTCTGAGGTGAAAATACTTAAAAACAAAGTTACCTCACTATGTTCACTATTACCAGGCAATAGGGAAAATAAAACAAGTAGGTACACCTACAAGCTTTGTAAATTTATTTAAAACAAATGTAAGATTCTAGGAAATAAAATATTTTATGGAACTTGCTTGTTTATCACTTGCTTTTTCCAACAATGTGTGCAACTGATAAAAAAAACCTGATGTGGGAAATATTGACTAAAAAAAAAAGAGCATTGTTATTACTGGGTTTTTTCCCACTCTACATATTTGTGTCCTTTTTTTATTTCCCAATAAAATTTAGTTTTGCCATGTTTGACTTGTGAAAACATGCATGGCTGTTGTTACACTTTGGGAAAATAACCAGAATCCTATGTTGACCCATACATATCAACTGAACTGTTACTTTTAAGTTCAATTAAGGAATGATGCTAGTAATCACGCATTAGACTTGCAGATCCCAGGATGCTCTTTTAGAGCTAATAATTTTTTCCCCCCTTAGAACTTGGCAAATGAGGTAAAGAAGTTAAAATAATGTAAAAGGAATTCCCAAATGCCAGTTTTTAAAAGATATTTATTTTACTACTGCCCGTGCTAATAGTACAACGGCCCAAAAGTCTTGCAGGAAAAGAAAATGGGTTTCTGTCCCAGCAGACTTGCAAGGACATTAGAATGGACTAGCAGTTAAAATATTTGCAGTAAAGGAGGACAGTGATGTACAGCAATGGGGAGTATATATTCTGCTGTTTATTTGAAATGTGTGGAGTTAACCTGTTAAGAGGGGAAGACTGAAGACATGGAGAGGCTAAGTAACTTCTCCAGTGTTATGCAGGAAATCTTGCTAATGGAATTGAACATAAATGCATATGTATATTTCATATTTCTTTAGAGAAGATAAACCTGTTGTAACATCTAACACTTTTCATTTTAGGAGGCACTGCAAAGCAATTTCATAAAACACTTTATAGAAAGTAATTTGGATATTGACATGGAAAAACTCTTTAAAAATAAGCAAGTATATGGTACGTACATAAAAGTGCATGTACTGATTACCCTTGTTAGACTTTAACTTGAACTTAGAACTATGTTCAGTTGAAATTGAATGTTTTACCTACTTAAATGATACTAGAGTATCAGACATTAAATTCTCTTGTTGAGTTGGTCTCAAATATTTCTAATTGTCTTTTTTTTTTTCTGAGTGACTGGATAATTTGCATTTCAAAATATTGAAAGACTTGAAAAATCTAGTAAGAAGTGGCAAACTGTCATGAGAGAGTTATAAACATAGGAGCTATACTTAAAAGGAGGGAAGGGAGAATTAATCCCCGTAGCCACAGTTCCATTAGGCAGTAATAATTTTTTGTAGTAAATTTTGAAGGCAATCTATATACTTTAAATGGAAATGAATAGAAAATGAGATTGGATACAGTGTGTTTAATTAAAAGCTGTCTGTATTTTTTTTTCTCCTCTTATTGAGAATTAGTTGCATGGGGTCTCCTTGAGCCTTGGAAAAGCCTGAGATACAGTTATAATCAGGGAGCAGCAAGGTTGGGCTCAGGTCAGTAGAGAGTAACCAGGGTCAGACCCAGCCCTGGGATGGCCAGGTGCAGCCCATGGGGGCAATGCTGAGGCCAGGCCAGGACATCACCCTGGGGGTAGGGGTCTGAGCCTGATCAGCAGGTCCGTGGCCAGGTCCACAGCCAGGCTGTGATGTGGTGGGAGCTGCAGCCTGGGGCAGGCCCAGCTGCAGCTCTATGCAGCTCTGATGGGAAAGGAGAGGCCCTGGCTCAGGTGTCTGCATGGGGCTGCCCAGCAGTGTCCCCCTGGGCCACAGCCATCCTTGGCTGCACGCTTTCTGCATTGGTACTGAGCCCTGGCAGCCAGACCTCCAGGAGTAGAGAGTATGCCCTCCAGGGCCAGGTAGATATCCCAAGGGGAACAGTTTATAATGGAGGAGATGGGGATTATTATGAGTAATTTTGGGTATACAGGGATTTAAAGAGGAGAAGAGAAAAGACTATGCTGGAAATTTAAGTTACTTAAAGATTTTATAAGACTTTGATAACTGAAAAGAATTCAATATATCCTGCTGTCAGTAGGGTAGGTGCATGATAGTTAAAATGGTTGCTGACATGTGCCAGAAGGAACTGTCCATATCGAAGCAGAGTCTAAAGTCATTTAAGAACAGTTCATGATTTTGAGGATCAGAAAGAGAGAAAAGTGGGATAAAATGCAATAACAGATAGTGTGACATCATGTACAAATGGAGCTGGGTGCTTCCTAGAGGAGGATAGTGGTAGAGAGGACAGAACTGTGTAGTTTGTTATCAGTGAGTGCTAGGATAATTATGAGACTGACACAAATCTGTTCCAGTTGTTTGTTGCAGGAGGGCAGTGATGAGCTCTCAGATGCCCCCATGAAGGGGCTGTGTGGCCCTCATCGCTGGAAAAAATGGACTTTACAGTAATACAGGTTATTAGGTCTGCTCTACAGTCAAAGAATTAAGTCTAGAGCTAACATAAACAAACAAATGTACCTGTACTTTTATTGGATTTTGGTGCCTGCCTCTAAGTAGAGATGGACAAAGTCCACTGAAGGTCCTGAGAGCTTGTAAGTGATGAATTGTGTTCTCAGTCTTAAATTGTACTACTGCCCTGAGCTGGTGCTGTCATAGTTGGTGTGAGCTGAAGTTCTTGGCTTTTCTTTTGCACACATGATGTGAGATTTAATTGAAACTGGCCTTGATTTGAAGGCTGTGTTTGAAGGCTAGGACTAGCTGCGCACACTTTCACTAAGAAAAATGGCAAATGGTGTCCAGAATTCAATCCAGAAAGTGAGAATCTGGGCTCTGTGTCCTCCTTAGGCGAGGGACTTAAACTTGAATGCTCTATCTCTCAGGAAGGTTTTCTTAATGACTGAACCGTTGCCTAGTCTGGGTCAGGCACACCCCTCATGGTGAAGCTGGATCACAATACAACTGAACCTCCCCCCCCACCCCCACCCCCTGCCCCGAATCACACAACTGGAAAGATAGAAGGGAGGAAAGAGCAAGTCTCAACCCGCAAGGTCTGCTGGAAACATAGCTGTCTCAATATATTAGCTGAGTAATAGATGGATTTTGTTTGTTTGGATCTAACACTGGGAACTACATGATAGGTTATGGGCAAACAATATTTCATTAAGTAGATATCAAGATCTCTGGAGTTAGGTCCATCTTCACTGTTGCAGACAACAACATCACAGATATCTGTGCATGTGTTTCTCAAGTTTTAGCTTTTTAACAGAGCTAAGGACATTTGACAATATGTAATAAATGGTTAATAGTCTTGGATAGTGAATACAGGAAATGATTTAAGTAGAATGGCTTATGAAACTAGAATTTCTTTATTGTAATGGAATACATTGATAAAATCAACGCCTTATAAAAAGTGAAAATCAGTACGGGCTATAGATCACGATAGCATTTATGCCTTTGTGAAGCTGTTCTATCCAAAGTGCCAGAGCACTCTTCTGCATTTACACTTTGATTACACTTCTTTTTATAGATTCGCTTTGTCATTTTGCTTTTTGAAAAATGACTATGCCCTCTTATTTTTATGTTGGTTTTTTTATATGCATTTTTGTTCATTTTATTAGTCTATAATCATGTGAAGCTGTTACTGTAAACCTCTGTTCTTATGGTTTTTTTTAAAATTTCATTACTCTTATACTACATCGGTTTTTTAGTCCTATAATTATCTTGCTTGAATCCAGTTAAAGTCTTAAATGTATCCATATATGCTATTGGTTTTACCACTCACAATCTGTTTATTTCCATCCAAAGCTCAAGTTTTCTAAAATCGCCTAATCTGTATGATTATGTATTTTGTCTTCTTACTAAAGCAAATATTACCTTGGTTTATTACATCTACACTTGCATTAAGCTTCTAATTATGCTCAAATCCAGGGTGTTTGTGTTTGTATCTTTTTTACTTCTCTACAATGCTATAAAAATGGTTAACAGCCTTAGTGACATGTTATTCACCCTGCTACTCCTGCTGGAAAGCATCGTGGACACAGAGTGGATTGATGCAGGACGATTCCAACCTCTCTATAATATTATCATGCTATAAGACCTTGCAAAGTTATCAATTTCTAAAACTGTTTTACAGGGTTACTGTGTCAGTTTGACTCATGTGGAACTAAGCAAATATTTAACTGAGAGCAGAAAAGTTTGTGGTTTTCTTTTTAAACCCTTCTTTACTTTCTGCACTAGCTTTGTGTGGGCAAGGCAAAGGTATTCCTCTATGCTTGTTTTCTGACCCAGCAATTTGCAATAATTTCCTGGGTGTAACCGATTTGATATAAATCCTGTCTTGCAAGAGCTTGTGAGCTCCCTGCTGGGTGCAGTCCTTACAAACCTCTCAAGAGGCACTGGGATGCAGTTGTGCTGCAGGCTCTTCTTTTAGATTCTTGCCTGCTGAGTCTCTCTCTTGTCCTTCTTCTGTGATTTCTCCCAGATGTGAAGTGTTTTTTCACTACTAAGGAATCTCCCTTAGAGGGCTACATGTGACCTGGGATGTAACAGCCAGGGTAAAAAAAACACAGGCAGCTTTCCTCCATGCTACCTCTTTGCTGCCCCCATTGTAAAAGAAATAGCTTTATGTGTATATAGAAAGCTGGAAACAAATAGCACTAACAACATCACTGAAAACTGTGGCACCACCAAAATCACCTGATAACTAGAAACTTTCTCCTAATTTCTGACCTAAATTCATTCATTGCTGGTTTATTCCAATTCATTCTTCCTGCAACCTTTTACTTATATAGCACTTCTACCTAGTAGATTTACACAAAACTGCTATATTTCCTCCCAGTTACTTAATGGTAGGTTAAACAAGCTAAGTGGAAGATGGGGGCTGAGTTGGTATGTAGCAAAGTATGAAGGTAATAGTGAAAACAGATTTGCCGAGCTTTTTATTCATAATTGCTACATTTAGAAATGGGAAAAATACAAGATAGGCAATTCTATAGATCTTAATTCTAAAACTTTCATGTGGATTGTATCTGTTCATATATATGTGTTATTTCTACGCTAGAGTACAGAAGTTCATGCACATTGTGAAAGACAATATTTTGCTTTCAGAAACATTTAAGTATGCCGTACTCCAAGCAAGCAGCAAGCTAGTTGGTATTTCTTATGCTTAAAATATTCAATGCTTTAATTTATAAGAGAGAAGGTTTTTTAGTTAGTTATTGATTTCAAATTAAGGTCTTTCAAAGATCAGCTGGTGAAGAGATCTCTGGTGATTTTTTTGTGTGTGTATATATATAGGGCTATATATAATTACACACACACACGTATATAATGAAATATAAAAATATATATGAAAGCTTAACCGTACTACTTGGGCTTAATGTTACAAATAATCTGTTCTCTCTAATGCCACAAAACAAGTAGCAGCATAGGTATTTCCTTTATTGTCCTCCTCAAGGATAGCAGTAAATAAGACATATAGTATCTGTATTTGGCGCTGTTTTCTCTCAACCCATGAATTCACCCTGTCATTGTTTGCCTGTCTTCTGAGTTCTAGACTATCAGTTCCTCTACTTTTTCTCATTGTGACCTTTATCCGTTCTCACTGGTAATCTTGTCTCTTCTCCAGACTACTCCATACATTTTTCCACTTATCTGCCTTCCTATTGTAATATTTCCTGTGCTGACGTTGAATAACGTTTATGATCCAGGGTTTGTCTGTCACCACTGTTATCAAACGAGGTCATCACTTATCCTTTTTAAAGCCCATATCTTCAAGTAAGTCTTGAAAAATTTAAGATGGAAACTTGTGTTGGATGTTTTATAACATTGTTTATTACCTGAGAAATTCAGACATTTCCATTAAATCCAGATGAGTTAAGATTGTTTCCAGATTATGCTATCCTTCTGGTTATTCTCTCAAACATAAGGATATAGCACTATCTCTACATTCCCTACCAATGGATGAAGATCTGAATTCCTCCAAAGGTTCAGTGATTTTGGAACCCAGGCTTTGGTTGAGGTATACATTCATCCTGGACCCATAGATAAGATCAAAGTCAAAATGGAGGGGTTGTAGGCTTTTTTCAGGGCTCAAGTCAAAATGCTTATGCCCTATACAACAAGGTGCTTGAAATATTTGCAGTGTCAAGGAGAGAAGAACTGGCCAATACGTTGCTAGGTGAGAGATGGATCTCTGTTGTGATGTTCAAAGTACAGTAACTTGCCTGTATTTGTGGGAGTAGTCACGGAAAGATAAGGAAATGTTAAGTCCTACAGCTTCAAGGACATGGTCTCTTTCTAGCACTTTGCTAGAATTCTTTATGTTTTTGTTGCTCTGAAATTGAAGGAAAATGTAGCTAAGGACTTGTAAAAGCCACTGAAACATGAACTACACTTCCACGAGTTCACACTAAAATTCCTATGTTTTTAAAACTTCTTCTTTTTTTTAAATGCAAAGGGTATTTACTCTTATAGGATGTGCAAGTGACAACATACCTTTCTGTTCTGTTCATTAAAACTAAGGAAGTCCAATTTGTTTCCTCATCTTAGAAACTATGATGAACAAGATGCTTAACAGCTCAGCAAGTAAACAGATTGACCTGTTGTCACAGCTTGTAGTAAATATCTCTTCCTGTGTGTTACTGGACCGTTTCCAGCCTTTTGACTCTGTTGAAAAATTGGAGGAGAAGGCTCGTGAACTCATGCAGCAAAATAATTTTTTGGCTAGTAAGTACCTTATTTAAAATGTATATTGACTGAAAACATCAGACTTTGTAGTTGTTGTCTGTGTTTATTGATAAGGTAGGTTAGGCTTACACAGTTTCAAAGTATGTATTAAAACACATATAATACAGGCAAAATAAAGCACATTTACCTTACAGGTATTCCCCACCATTTGAATGCTGTAATATATGCTGTAAAGACTAATTGTACTGTCATTTTAATTGTGGAACTGCCAAATGAATCCTTGGAGTCTGTGATTTCTAAAAAAATATTGAAAAGAATAGCCATAAATGTTTAAAGTAGAATAAAAAGAGCTGAAAAATATGTAGCACTGAGGAAACTTGACTATTATTATGACAAGAACATCTAGTTTACATCCTTTCAAATTTTAATTTTTATATTTTTGGCTTTGCAAAACAGAGAAAAGAAAGGGGGTTTTGGTAAGTTTTATTCTTAAACCAACACCTCAGAGAAATTAACTTCTTTATTCAGAGTAAATAAATTCTTAAGCAACGGATATATTTCTTTTCTTCCCTGGGATTACACTCTAACCTTTTCCTGCATTATATCCTTATTGCTGAGAATCAACTAATTGTACAAAAGAGTTTAAAAGACAAGAATGTTTTTCTTATTACACACACTTTCTCTTCTCACATAAAATGCCTTAAGTTGCACGTATCCTTTCCAAAAGAGAGCCCTATTTAAGTCTATATAAAGTGTGCCACATTTTTTTCCCCTCTTATTGTCTCCCTGGACTCCTGTAAGTACACAACAGAAGACATGTCAAAGCAGTTCTAGAGAATGAAACTACTCAGTCTGGAATCCTATGTTTGTTCTGTAACCTGCACAGTACCCCTATTTGCAGAATGTGGAAATGACCACCCTGCATCAATATAAAATCAACAGGCCATAGCATGAGATAAGGAAAATTTCTCAGGAATACTTCATAGGGAGTGAAATTGTTTGCCCCTTCAAGGGAAGAAACAGACAGATAGATTTTGGCCCTCAGAAAATTGATTTGTTAAGTTCTAGATCCATTTTGCTTCCATTTACATAGGGAAGGGTCATATGCTAACATAAGCCAGGACATTTATTGGGAGTTTTTTCAGTACTGTGGCCTTATAATCTCTTCACATGCTTCAAGAGGGAAGATGACATTTTAAGGTACCTAATGTGTCCAGCATGTCAATATTACATGCTCAGATATAGGCATACATTTCTTTCCATAGTAAGATATGAAACTAAAGTGGAATTTTCCTTGCTTTCTTTGTTTGTAGTCTTCAAAGCCTTCATAGCCTCATGAAATGTCTTAGGAAATGGAATGTTTGCATAAATGGGAAAATGAGATTGGCCAGTTGAAAAAATAAGCTTTACAGCAGAGTAAAGTATTCTATATCATATTATCTTTTAGAGACCCAGGTGGTACGTAAGACATCTCTCCCCTTTCCTAAGGAAAAGAGGTCAACATTTTACATTCATCAAGAAGTCATAAAAAGTCTGAGTCATCCAGAGAGAAAATACAACCAATTAGCTGTATTTGACTTCATCTTTCCAGCTACAGATTAAGTTTTCCTCTGCTTTTTTTTTTATACAGAGCTAGAGAAAATAAACATGCAAATTCTGCTGTGCTAAAACAGAAGTTTTGTAATTGACTCAGAAACTAAAAATCAGAGTAAATTTTAGTGGGTTGGTACTGTTTACTTTGTCACCCACTTCCAGGGGTTGTTATACTTTGATGGACAAATTTTATGGCTGCTGCTTTCACTGTGGAATTGAGATCAGTCCCCAAAAAGGGGTTAAATCTGGATACAAAGAGAATAAACCGCAATTCTAAAAAACAAATCACAGAAGGAATTTTCTCAGATAAAAATCACTGTTGGAAACCCATTTATCATGTGAATAATTTTTTACATTTCATATCCAGGAATGTAAAAAATGTAAGTCTCTATGAAACCTACCATTCTTGTGTTCGGCAGTCAAGAACCTTTAGAGTCCTGCCCTGACAGGTGAATGTATACTACTATCATATGATAAATGGCCATGAGTTAGCTGTGTAAATAGCATATATCATATAAGCTTGGGTATGAAGATCCTTTCCTTCTTGTGTCAGGTATAATCTTTGATACGCCAAAGAACAAGACGCAAGATTCTAGCAATCTCCTTCCACGACACATTTCATATACAATTAGAACCAGTGTTCTTTATAGCATGAGAACGGATTTGATTAAAAACTCAGCGTGGAAATCCCATCCCCAGAAGTTGCCAGCTGACGGGTTTAAATACAACCACATCTTTATTCCTCTTCAAGACATGATTGAAAGGGCAATTATTTCAGCACAGACTGGGACAGATACCTCAGAGCCAGCCATTCAGGTGCAAGCCATGCCTTACCCTTGTCATACCAGTGATCCGTAAGTAAACTTCCAGCTTTTTAATTTAATATATTATCCTTATTAGAGTATTGCTAGAGGACTTGGGAAGCTGCTAGGTCTTTGTAGTCGGTGAATGTATATCTCAGCACAGGATTGAACCAGTATGTCCAATTCCAGAATATTACAGCATAGCAAATGTTGTTTTACAGCTGTGACCACAACTCATTATGCAACTTCTGTCTGGCAAATGACCCCTTATGAGCTGTTTGCAGCTATACTGTGGAGTAGTCTGCTGGACAGAGACTGTGTCAACATATGGTGCAACTAACTTAGATTGTGCTAAGAAACCCACTTTCCATCCTTAGTCATCCTGTACACAAACTGTAAATTGGTCCCTGGTATGTGTTGAAATACAGTGGAAAGTTGATGAAGTGAAAGAAAAAATGTAGGACTGTTCTTTGTAAAACCATCAAAACATCCTGGCTATTAGAATTTAAAATTAGTCAGTGGTAATAAATCTGTTAAAGTGGAGCAAAAGTTGACTGGCTCATGTTTTTCCTTACTGTCCAAATATATTACTTTGCCATAGACACAAATCTGAATTCTGTTTGACTTTGAATGGAGCCCTAAAGAGTGATTACATCAGTTGTATTGTTGACAAATACTAATATAATATTATAATACCAATACATATATTTAGCTTGTTACATGAAAAATAAACAATTCTAACCAGAACAAGAACAAGTCTTATTGATCATGTCAGATCTTATTTTGTGCATACTTTGAGAATAGTCCCAGTATTAACCTATTAACATTCTGCTAAAAAATACTTCACCTTTGGGGGCTAACAACTCCGCATATATTTTCTTTCATAGATTCTTGAAAAATATAGGGGTTTTTTTCCCACTTATGATGATGTTAACATGGATAGTTTCAGTTGCTGGCATGGTTCGCAAGCTGGTTTATGAAAGAGAAATTCATCTTGAAGAGGTAAGAGGCAGAATAGCCTCTGAAAATAAAATTTATTTATGGAAGTAATTTATTAAAATACAAACCTTAAACTTTGAGGTACTTTTATGTACTCATAATCCAGCTGGCTTTGTTTTCACTTGTCTCCTCTGGACAGTAGGTTCTGGTTCTAGCTGCCAGCTCAGATTCACAACATTGTTTGAGCATCAGTCCTCTCATTATGCAAATATTGTCCCTGAGACAAAAAACGATAAGCAAAAAATCCATAAAAGTTGAAGCTGGAAACTGTTGTTTGGAAAAAATCCTTGTGGTTAGAATGGTTTTTATTTTGGATTCTTTTTCATGTTTTGCTATGTGTGATCTAAAATGATAAAACTTCCTAAACCAAATTAAAATTTTGCCATGTACTGTGTAGTTATCAGAAATACAAGGAAGGATGACACAGAAAAAAATGAGACAATTATTTGCTTATATCAATAGCTAGTCTTAGCAGGTGCTAAGCATATGGAAGGATGGAGTTTTATGATACTTTTTCTGTATGGATAAATATGCTTTTTTTGAAGAATTATACTGGGTTTTATACTGCTGGAGTAAGCTTTTTTTAATTTGGGAAATTACCTAATTTCTCTAAACTTTGTGTTGTAAGATAGGACTTATTTTTTTTTAATGCTTTAAAATATTAAATCAACTTAATAAAGTTAATTATGATCATCTTATGAAAAATGCTTTAGAAGTAGTATTATCTTGTTTCCAAAAGCATTTTTTTTTAAAAAAAGAGGTGTGATACCTCATACCTGGCTAAATTATTATTTGCATGCTAATACATAAAGGTTTACAAACATATCCATAAGTTACTTTTAGTTCAGCAACAGGCTGCGAAAAAAACATTTGTTTATACAGTGCTGTAGATAACCTTGGTACTTTTTAGACCATAAAAGGCAAACTCCTCACTGGAGGACCCAGTAATCTGACATCTGGTCCTGCAACCCTATGCAAAAGAGAGTTGTGCCTGGGATTCTTCTTGTTATTATGTGATAAGCTCAGAGGCAACCCTGCTCAGAACCATGTTTGATCCAGGAGAGAGCAGCAGAAAGGGTAGCACAGGAAAAGGGAAAAGAGACGAGTAATTTAAGGAGAAGATGACATCCTTTGGGGAGCTGGTATTGTCTTGGTGGCAAGATGTTTTGCTTAAAAAAAAAAAGCCAAAAAACAGGAAACAAATATTCTTCTCTCTTCTTAACACTAACTCTCTTTGCTATGTTGTCTTGCAGTATATGAAGACAATGGGGATACATCCAGCCATTCATTTCTTTGCTTGGTTTCTGGAGAATGTCATTGTGCTCACAATAAGCAGCTGTGTTCTGGCCATCATCTTAAAAACAAGTGGTATCTTTGCTTATAGCAATGGATTCCTCATCTTCCTTTTTCTCCTGGATTTTGGAGTTACAGTTATTATGTTAAGCTATCTTTTGGGAGCGTTTTTTAGCAGTGCTGATACAGCAGCTCTGTCTGCCAGCCTTGTGTATATGATCAGTTTTTTACCCTACATAGTTTTGTTGGTCTTGCAGAACCAGTTGAGTTTCACCAACCAGATTATAATGGTAAATATTTCTTTTCCTTTTCTAATTTTTCTCTTCCAACCATGCTGTGGATTTCCATAGGTTTGAAACTTTAGACTATAACTTATTTTTTTTTTCCCCCAGGTTTCTGTTTACTTTTGTGTTTCACTGGAAATAAGTCACATTAATAGCTATCCAATTGAGAAAATGTTTTGAATGTAGAAAGGAATAAAAAATAAATTTTCAGGGAAATTTTGTAAACCTACGGAAAATATAAAGGAGTTGCATTCCTCATGCTCATGAGTTCTTTTTATGCTTTGGCCTCAACATATTTGTAACGTTAGTGTACTTTCAAGCGCACCTGATGACATGCCACTCCTGAAAGTCATTATTTGTTTGGAGGAAAACTAGTGATTGATTCTCTGTTGAGTACAATTGGGGATTAGATCAGAAATTTGTCTAGTGCTTATCTAGCTATACAGTCTGAGGTATATGTTTCTTTGGCATCAGTTCTTCCATGTCCTTTCCTGTTTTATGTATGCCATAGGCTGTTTTATGTCTTTGTACTCTCTTAACATACTATATCCTTGATTGGGACATCAAATATCACCATCATACAATGCAAACCATATTTCATGCATTATGGTTTCACTCTTTCAAAATAACTCACATACCAAATTAAGCTGGTGGAATAATTCATACATTATTAAAAAAAAGACACTTTTTCAGTGTTAATTGGTCAGATAAATTATATTGGTTCTTTGCATACAGGTAAGCACAGATGTAAGACTGCAGAATTGGGGCATAAATAGGCAGGGTAGAATTTCTGGGGTTTTTTTTTCCTGTTGTTGCTTTTTTTCCCCCCTCCTTTGGGCCACGGAGAGGGAAAAGTATGCATCAGATAACTTGCACACTTTAAAATCAGTTATTTCAAAATAAGTCTTCAGATATCCTGCATTTGCTGAAAATCAGAGGCAGCAGCATGTGAAAAAGGCAATAACTTTTGAAAAGAGGGGAGAGGCCATCAAGGGAGATAGTGAAACCTTATCAGTGTAAGAGGCAGGGACTCAGTTGATGGGAATTAGCATGAACTTCTCTGTACAAAAATGTAATCCTTGCCACTAATGTTTTTGAATTTTTTTCTAAATAACAGCCTATGTCATACTTCTTTCTTCAGACAGTTGGCAGGATATGTTCCTTTTGTGTCAAATATTGCAGAAACCTTATTTAATTGCATTATTTTAAAATAGGAGATAAAATGAACTTCTGTTTCAGCTCACTTTTAAACTGCAAGAACTTTATCACTGAGTAATGCTTATTAATTTTAGTAACGTTTTGGATCTCCCCATCAGCCTTCATGAGCTCGCCAGTGTTTTTCCATTGATCATCAGTCACACTTCCTTGTTATACTACATCCCTAACTTGCTCATTTTCCATTTTGTACTTTTGTAATACAGCATGATTATGTTGCTTCGTGGAAGTCAAATGTTATTTCCTTGCACCAAAATGCTGTCTCAGCATATAGTACCCAGTGGGCATGTTCCTTCTGCCTCTTCTTGAGTTCTGGTCTTACAAAAATGAGTAGGACCACTGCTCTTACTACAGAAAGTATATTCCTTTGCATGCTTTTACAGTGTTATACATTATACGTTTTCAGTATGTGGTAGATTTATCATGGTCTATAACTTGTTATAAAGTTAAATAATGCTTTCCAATATTAATAACTAGGTCAGTGGAGCTCTTTAAGGTGGAGCAAATGCTACTGCAGTATGTGGGGGAGTACTGTTAAAACATAAAAGGAAATAATGACCATTAGCCTATGTGAAAGAAAGGTTTATTTATTTTGTGCTTGCTTTTAGTATCACAAGTTATTTTATTTCATGGAACTTGTTAACAACACGTGTTATTTGATGTTCACATCCTGTTTCTCCTCTGGTGTTGTAGTGTCTTCTGCCTACAACTGCCTTTGGGCAAGGAGTATTTTTCATTACATTCTTTGAGAGCCAAGAAATAGGTAAGCTCTCCGGTTAGAAGAAAAGCTTTGTAATTATTATTTAAAAAACTACAGTTGGAAACTTTTTTCACTTTGTTCTGTGAAAAAATCTCTAATCATGAGTTAACAGAATAGATCATAACAGGAGAAAAACCTTTTCAGTGCTCCTTGAAAACCAAGTTAAGCTTGTGCTGCTGTCTACCAGTAAATTAAAGTGGGCTTAGCATTGCTTTATTTATAACAGGTTGGAGGAAAATCTCCACATCCCGTTAGATGACAGAATGAGTGTATTCAACCAAGGAAATTGTTCTAGAGATGCAAACCCAAACTTTATATTTAGTGAAATTCAGTAGAGCTCCCTAAGGGTGAGCATCTGACTGAATATTATTTCACTTATTAAATGTGTTATTTCTCTCAGTCCAGTGGAGGAAGCTTTGGCAAGGTATTTAGAGCAGTTTCTTGGAAGTCCTCACTGATGTCAGTGGCAGCTCTAATGCTTGCTTTGTGGTGAGGATATGAACAGGGAGTTTTTTTGTAGGCTTACAAAATGGTTGAGGTTGGAAGGGACCTCTGGAGGTCATCTGGTCCACCCCCGTTGCTCAAGCAGGGCCACCTAGAGCCACTTGCCCAGGACCGTGTCCAGACGGCTTTGGAATATCTCCAAGCTGATTATCATCAGCTTTCTTTGTGGCAAGGGCACATTGGTGGCTCATGTTCAACTTGGTGTCCACAAGGACCCCCAGGTCCTTTTCTGCAAAGCTGGTATCCAGCCGTGTGTCCCCCAGCATGTATTGGTATGTGGGATTGTTCCTCAACAGGTGTCGCACTCTGCACTTCTTGTTAAATTTCATGAGGTTCATGTCAGCCTGTTTCGCCAGCTGGGTCAGGCCTCTCTGGGTGGCAGCATGACCCTCTGGCATATCAACCACTCCTCCCAGTTTTGTGTCATCAGCAAACTTGCCAAGGATACGCTCTGCCCCATTTTCCAGATCATTATTGAAGATGTTAAACAGGATCAGACTCAGTATTGGCCCCTGGGGTACACTGCTAGTTATTGGCTTTCAACTAGACTTCATGCCACTGATCACCACCCTCTAGGCCTAGCAGTTCAGCCAGTTTGCAATCCACGTCACTGTCTACTCCTCCAGCCCATACTTCTTTAGCTTCTTTAGGAGGATCTTATGGGAGACAGTATCAGAAGCCTTACTGAAGTCGAGGTAGACAAGATCTACTAGTCTCCCCTCATCTACCAGGCCAGTCATGCTTGACTTCCTCTTGGTGAAGCTATGCTGACTACTCCTGATGATATTCTTGTCCTTCATGTGCCTGGAAATGGTTTCCAGGATTAGCTGCTCCATCACCTTCCCAGGGATTGAGATGAGGCTGACTGGCCTTGTAGTTCCCTGAGTTCTCCTTCCTGAGTATAGGAGTGATATTTGTTTTCCTCCAGTCTTTGGGCTCTTCTCCCAATTGCCATGATTGATCAAAGATTATTGAGAGTGGCCTTGCAATGATATCTGCCAGCTCTCTCAGTGCTTTTGGGTGCATCCCATCAGGGTCCATGAATTTATGTATGTGCAGTTTGCGTAAGTATTCCCTGATGTGATCCTCTTCCACCAAAGGTACATCATCCTTGCTCCAGACTTTTCCCTTGGTCTCTGGGACCTGGAATTTCTGAAGACCAGACTTGCTAGCAAGACTGAGGTAAAGGTTCAGTACCTCAACCTTTTCCACATCCTGTGTAACCCGGTCCTCTGTCTCATTAAGCAATGGGCCCACGTTTTCCCTACTCTTTCTTTTGTCACCTGTGTACTTATAGAAGCCCTTCTTGTTGTCTTTGACATCCCTGGCCAAATTCAATTCCATTTGGGCTTTAGCTTTCACAACTTCATCCCTGGGTGATTGAACAATCTTTCTGTATTCCTCACAGGTTGTCCATCCTTGCTTCCACCCTCTGTATGCTTCCTTTTTGTGTTTGAGTTTGGCCAGGAGCTCTTTGTTCATCCATGCAGGCTTCCTGGCATTTTTACCTGACTTCCTATTCATTGGGTTGGACTACTCTTGAGCTTGGTAGATGTGTCTGGGTTCACACAGGCACTAGTGTATAACACAGTGGAGGTTTATGAGAACAATATTGTACAAAACAAGAACAGTTTAAGTTATTCACTCTCAGTATAATGCTAAGATGAATATTTAACTGTTGTACATTGGAAAGTAAGAAAAAAATTACATTTATTTTGTAAAGTATTTCATACGTTTCTCCTGTGTGACCCTATTTGTACTCAGCCTGAGTAACAGCTTGCCTCTGCAGGCTTGGAGGCAGCTGGTGAAATCCCCACTGAGCTGCTGTGAAGGTGCAGAAATGCATGAGAACACTCTATGATGTTTAAGTGTTAGGGAGAAAAAAAACGTTTGGAAACTGGCTAGATATTCTAACAGGTTGCTACATGTTTTAACATGGTGATCGCGACTATCCCCAAGCTAAGAGCTGCCCCTATTGATGCTGAAGTTGTAGAAAAGTAAGAAGTGAATGTCTGGGCCCTTGATAAATGTCTCCAAAGGATATGCATTTATGTATTTAAATACATAAAGGGATGTAATCCCTTTCTTTTTTTTAGTACTATGGCAAGATCGATATTGATGACAGTGGATGTTTCAAACCACCAGGCATTGAAAAAGTATCATGATATAAAAGTTGGTAAGAGAGGAAGAGACAGTTGCAAAAAATATTACTTAAATTTCCCACCGGACACTTCATCAAAATGACTCATCTTTGCTGAAGAAAGGGCAAAATGTATTTTGTGGAAAAACTGTTTTTCCTGACAATCGTAGAAAAAGAATTGTAGAAACAATATCATGACCTGCTGTACTGCAAACAAAGTAGCATTTTCAGAAAAAAATGCAATGTTTTTTGTAAATCTACAATTTGGTTACTTTTGTTTTCCATTTAGCAATATGGTAGCTTTCTGTAGTACTAGTGTTTTGCACCTTTTTTCTTCCTTCCTTTCATGTCTTCTGCAATGTAATAATTTTATGAAGCAATTATTCAGTGAGTTTGTTGTTCCAGTTTACCTCTGAATACAGTTAATGCACACAAATATGTGCTTCTTAGGTAGAATTCACAGATTTAAGTTTTCAGATTTAGCATTATAGAAATGACTTTAAACTTTGTGTAACCCATTTCTTTACAATATCAGCAGAATGGTTATGTCATGATTCATTGAAGAGGTCAGTGCCCCATTTTGTCAGAGAGTCATAGTTCTTTTTCTTTTGCCAAATTAAGGGCCAGATAAAACTTTATAAACAGCCCTTTCTACAACAGCTTCTCTGCATTTTCCCAGCAGCAGTGTCACCTGCTGTTCTAAACAGAGGCTTGTAGAGGCATAGCAATTCATTTCTATTTATTAGGATTACTGTTATTAACTATGGTCTTTTTTGTGTCAGTGCTTAAATACCCAGAAGTGTGTGGTGTTGATGTGTTTGTGATCTTTAATGCTGTACTGATTTAGCTTTGACCTTTTAAAAATCATTATTATTATTACTACTATTACTACCAGGAATTCAGTGGAATAACGTGCACCAGTCAATGGCACAAGGAGGATACATGACCTTTGGATGGATGTGCTGCATGATGTTCTTTGACTCCATTTTATATTCAATAGGTGGCTGGTATTTCAGCAATATTATTCATGGTAAGATCATGGAGCTGTTCTTATTTCATATTTTTGAAGAAGCTATTGAATGGAATGGATAGAGTTGGCTTTCCTCATTGCATGCAACTAAAACAAAACCATCTTTTTCTGAGTTGAGGTTTTGATGTGCAAAACTGCCTTTAGGGACTGGGTAAGAAAGTCTTCCTACATACATAAATATTGAGTAGTGGACTAGAATTTGCAGCCAGGCATGAAATATCTTTTGTTTGTTTATGGGGATGACTAACATTTGAAGGACTTAGGAATTTGTTGGTACTTCACAGTAACAGAGCTCAGTCTAGTAGGAAAACTTCCTGTGAAAACGGTGAATCTTCTGAGTCAGTACTTGGGCTGAAACCCATGAACAACAACGTGTTTTCAGATCACAAAGACTTCAAACTGCCTGGTAACCGTATCTTGCTCCCAGTCAGTCCACAGTCCAATGCGTAAAGAAAACTAATTAGCTTTCAAGTATAATTTCAGAAAGTAGTGGGATTTTTTCTTTCATTAACCGAGTTTTATGAGTATTATTGAGTTGTTTGATGTATTTTTAATTGTAACCTAATGCCTCACCAGCTGTTTGAAATTTACCTTTCCTCTGATTTGCATATGTCACCTTTTCTTCCAGCTGTTCTGTATTTGTTTTAAAAATATAAAAATAAAAAGTGGATTTTGCCTTGAAAGATAGGGGTGTGTGGAATATACAACTGAATTTTACAAACTTTAGGTTAAATTGACACCTGCCCTTCAGTGTCAATGAAATGTAATTCCAAACACACAGAGAGTGTGTTGCATGATTGGTAAGTGAAGCCTGGAAGGACCGGGCAATGCCAAAGATTAGCTTGTGTGTAGGAGCATATTTTTGCCCTTTCTGTTTGCGTGCTACAATAAATGTTTCTTATGCTGGTTGATTTGTTTAAATTGTGCAGATAGTAATGGAAGAATAATCTTTAATGATTGGTGCCATGGATTATTGTTATAATAAAAAAAAGGCTGTCTGCCTTGGCAGGCCATTTGGGGCATTTTCTTTCCTCTAGTTTACAAGATTATGTTAGGCTGTGCCTACATATTGTTAAGTTTATGATTCTGTTACATTTTAAAGCTGATTTGGAGATAGGGTAAAGCACAGTATCACTGAGGATTCATTATTTTATGGCAGGACCTGGTGTTATGGCCAAATGACTTCTTTCCACTTTATTAAGGTTTGTTAAGTGCAGCTAAGAGTTTGAGCTAACTGAAGGGTCTAACCAGCTCTTTGTAAGTAATGATAGAACATTAGTAGTCTACAAACAAATATGAAATGACTAAATTTTGCAACAGTTTCTATCATAATTATCATCTAGGAAAATTTGGATTAAAGAACCGATGGTACTTTCCCTTTACTGTTTCCTACTGGAAGAACCTGTGTGGTGCAGAGAGGAGGAAGAGACATTATCTGAATTCTAATATGTTTTTCTTCAATGAAAACTTCCAAGAAAAAGGTTTGTAGACATAATAGAATTTTAATAACATCTCTTTTCTGTGCTGATTTTGATCAACCTCTTTTATCATTGCTTGGTCCTATATTATGTGTTTTGATCTTGTCCCTTTCTCTCCTCCATTATATAGTGTATACTATGAACATTATATAGTAACTGTTAATTGTGCTATCACCTGTAATGCTTGAATACTTCAATTAAAACTGTTGTACACAAATATTTAAGAAAACTCTTTAAAAAATGTAAAATAAGTATCTCTTGGGTTCATCCTGTCCCTGTGTATTGCCTCTTTGCTTTGTTAGGATCTTCTGAAGTTCCTTGAACCCTTTCATACTCTTACTGAATCTGAAAAGTTTTGTGCTTTATTAACTTTTTTTTTCCCTGCTGTTTGATTTTCTTCTACCTCCCCTGCTGTTTTTATCTGCTTCTTGTTTCAGTGGAAAAATTAACTTTGTTCATGTTTTTCCCCTATTTCTTATTTCCCTCTTCTATAATCACTGTTCTTTCTGTCTCTGCTTCTTAGCCTTTTGTTTAAAAAGCTACTGTTATGGTAACTAATTTTTATCTGACTCCAGGTACTTTCACTGCTCTTCTATTTCTTTGTTCACTTGCTTAAAATTAATTTTAATTTTAGGTGTTTTTCCCCTCTCGGGTCACTTTAAGGACTTTCTTACATTTCATTTGTGTTTTGTGAATGAAGGAGTAAGTCACCCTCACCTATATTCCCTCTTGGTTTTTTGGAAGTTACAGTAGCTTGGGAACGATCCAGTTGTCTGTAGAATAAGTGAAGAAGCTGAACAACTCAGCAGGTTTATATATCGGTATCTCCTAGAGCAAGGCAAACTTCAAAATGTCTTGAGGTTCATTTAAACATTTGTGGAAAAACTATCGATATGAATTTTGTCTGAATTTCTGCAATTTGGAACAATTCCATTTTGTTGAGAAGATTGTCTTTGGTCCTTACTTAAAATGAAGATTTTCAGTGTTTCCCCTTGGGTTCACCACATCCTCTGTGGAAAGCGCAGAAAAAACTCTCCTCTGCCTGAGAAGTTACTAGCACGGTCTCTGGCTCAAGCCATCCAAGTAATTGTCTACAGTTTTGTGGATCTGTTTGTCTCACTTCTTCTGTGCTTAAACTGATGCATGTCACGTGCTTGGTAGTAAATTGCCTGTGTGTGAACTCTTAACACTGCCATGCATTGAAAGGAACTTCCTCTTTTTCATAAGAATTGGGAGTCATTGTACTGATAATGGGACAAATGCATTTATGAATAATTTGCTTGGAACAGCAAAGTGATTTGCTCCCAGGCAATTTCTGCATTTGTTCCGTATGGCCCAGGTAAGGGCTGGTTCAGTGCGGGTGGAAAGCACTTTGGAAATCAGAAGTGTGTCACGGAAGGGCTGGAGTGTAGGTCCTATGAGCTGGAACTACGACTAGAGTAGGGCTGGCAGAGACCTGGGTGCTGAGTACCCACTTGGAACTCCTCTTAAGAGAAGTCCTAGGGTGATCAATTTACTGCTTGCAAGTAATTTGGAGCTCTTCCTCTGAATCTTACCTGAGATACATTGTCTGAGGCTAACTCTGTACTTTATGGTTTTTTTGTTAAGTTGCAGGATGTACTTGCAAATTTAGGAAGCAATGGAGAGGACAAGAATCATGTTTGTTGGTGGTTTTAGTCTCCAAACCAAAAGGTAGAGAAGCTAACTGGAAGAGAGGTTCATGAGTAGAAGGACCTCAGAAATGTCACAGCTGCTGGTAGCACCTTGCTGGAAGGTAACCTCAAGCTTCTCGCAAAAGTTCTTTCTAAACTTAAAATTGGTTGTGAAAGGAGCAAAAACCTTCTTCATTCACAGCCTAAACAAACCAATCCTTGAAATCATTATATAATTTTTTATTTATAATTTTATTGATATCATTTTATATTTTTTATACAAAGTATAATTCTGTCATCTTCTATTATTTATTTATATTTTATTTAATGATATATAAAATGATTACTTAAAATATAAATATAAGCTATAAATAGTATATCATAGAATCATAGAATCATTAAGGTTGGAAAAGACCTCTAAGATTATCACAGTCCAACCATCAACTAACACCACCATGACTCCTAAACTAGGCCCTGGAGTGCCACGTCTACACCTTTTTTGAACG
>WAAD01005482.1:28650-65104 GCA_013389945.1 Fregata magnificens
ATATTATATATAATATAATATAGATATATAATTCATAAATTATATAAATATATAATATAATTTATAAATTTTGATGTATAAAATTTATATTAAAAAGGAGAATTCTCTCTTCTCATAATTCTCATCCATAACAGTTTCTCTTTCTTTGGACTAATATACCAACTTGGTTTGCCTTTGTTTAAAAAGAAAAAAAAAATCCCACTGCCAGATTTCCCAGTTGTTATGAGTCAATAAAATTTACATGTTGATAATATATTTATGGGGTTGGTGATTGACTGTGCTCATGTTTGGAAAGTAGAGCCAACCTTTCCTCCTGACACAGAAAGGAAGTCAACTTGATCTGCGTCATATGGTCATCTCAGTTGGCTGACAGTTAGAAAAATGCTGGGTATCTACTTGTATTGAGGACCTTGAATTATGTTTAGATTAGACTGCTGCTCTGAATCATTTTGCAAAGAGATCTGCTTTGCTTTATTGACTGAGGGAATTAAGAGGATTAACTTGCTATGCTTGTTAATGTTATGTTAATATTACGTGCCTGAAACTGGATGGGAGATATGGAGTAGTTCACACAGTTAGAATTTTCTCATACTTATGGGCATAAAACAATGATTCAAGCAACTTTATTATAAGTGTTTTTTCTACTAGAAATAAAATATAACAACTGTTTTATGACTCTATGGAGAAGTATGTGGACATGCACAGAACTTGGCATAATTGTTTCAGGTTGCTTTTTAAAACTGCGAGTAGGCCAAATTCTTAGCAAATATTAACTGCATAGTATCTTTGATTGCAGTGGAGCTTATGTCAGTTTGGAGCATCTGAACATCTGTTCCAGGCAACAGGAATTAAGTTAATGGCAACAGGGATTAAGTTAATTTGTTATTTTACACAGACACACACACAGACACACAGACACACACACAGACACACAGACACACACACACACACACACAGACACACAGACACAGACACATGTTTAGGTTCAGCAACCCTCTTGATCTGCTGCTCTTCCCCATACAGACCCAGCACCTCCAAGTTGGAAGGGCCCTTGCATCGAAGGAGCCACCATCGGTGTCATGCTGCTGTCTCTCACCAAAGAGCACATGGATGGCCAGAAGGCTGCTGTTAAAGATCTCAGCCTCACTTTCCATACAGGTCAGATAACAGCACTCTTGGGACCTAATGGAGCTGGCAAGACAACAGTTATGTAAGTCTGCCATTTAATGCTATTACACTCCCCTCTGATCTCTGCTATGTTTTCTCACTTCAAAATGTTTGTCTTTCCTATGTCTTTTTCTCCCAAATAAATATTTGATAAACTCTTCAAAGCACATGGAAAGTGAAGGTTATATATCTATGACAAAGCAATGCAATGAATAGAGAACTGGGTCCTCTGTGCCACAGAAACCATGATGTAATAGTGCAGGAGCAGCTTAAGTAGGATTTGCACATGTCTAGTTGTGCAGTTGAACACCTCTCAGGAAAGTGTTCTTTTCTGGCTTCCCATGTGTACTCCTATCACATGAAGAGTGTGGAGTTTTATGAGGTTTTGTGCTTTGTTCCTAGAGGTTGCAAGGGACTTCTTTCTTGGCAGTTGACCAGAAACGAAAACAATAAAATGAAAATGACATTTAAAAATGTCTCAATAAAGAAGTCTATGTATTTCTACCTGTATGTTAACTATGATCAGCTTTATTAAAACCAGTGATGCAGGATGGGACCCAGTCAGGAATTACTCCTCAGCTAGAATACACACATGAAAAAGGAAACAATGGTCTGTTATAGTTGGTTGGGAAAAAATGGATTTTGTTCTGGAAGTAAGGAAATGAAGGATTGTTGAGATCTTGGGTTTTTTTAAAAAAAAACAACCAAAACACCCAAAACATTAGCGGTGTTTCTATAACTATGCTCAACTGAATTAGCGTTGCTCTAAGGACTCTAGGACATGCCTCAGGAAATCCAAGTGTGAGCTATGTAATACAGTCATTACACAGGATCTTGCTGATTCTTTTTTTTTCTTTCTTTTCTTGTATCAGATCACTGTTGACTGGTCTGTATCCACCGAGCTCTGGTACCATTATTATTAATGGAAAGGACATACGTACTGATCTGGCTGCCATCAGGACAGAGCTGGGTGTTTGCCCACAGTATGATGTCCTGTTCAATGTACTAACGGTGCGAGAACACCTACTGCTTTATGGATCAGTGAAGGCACCTGGCTGGACAAAGGAACAGTTGAATCAGCAAGTCAGTGGGTAAGTTTTCCTTTCATTTGTTGAAATCTGTCAAGTAAATCGGTAGTGTCTATTGCAAACCACTCAAATAAGAAAGTGCTAAAGCAAAATTGCAAGTAGAAGTGAATAGAAACTACAGGCTTTCCATGAGTTTTTATCACACTTCACGTTCTGAAATAGTGCCTTGAAAATAGATTTCCTTGTTTCTAACATTTAGTTGAATGTATTTGTAGTGAAACTATCAATGTTTAAAACCTGGTATACAGAACCAACAAATAATCATGTTTTGACTGGAGTGGAGATGGTTAGCCTGGTAGCAGCTGTAGTGGTTCCTGCCTCATGCTGTCTGCCTTACCTCCTTCCTTGCTGGAGAGGCAGATAGAAAGTAAACTGCTGTGTGTTCACTCTGAGTTTTCAGATAGGTCAACACTGAATTTATTTATTATCCTGTATGCCCTCACCTGCAGTAGAGGGAAGATTGGAAAACCAGAAAAGGCAGGTAAAAGCAGTGCTTGTTACAATCTTTTTAAATAGGCCATTATCATTTTCCTTTGTCAAATTCAGACTTTAAATGTGTTTAATAAGTGAAGGGCTTTAAAAACAAACAATCCAACAGGAAAAACAAGCCAGAGCTCTGACATGACCTCAGAGGATTTGCCACTTGTCAGGTTGAGAATGTTTGCTAGTGTTTTAGGCTGCTACTTCTTTGATATGGGACGAGATCATCTTCATTTTTGCATCATGTATATTAAACTACCAGTAAACCGTACAAGGTGAGATCTTGTTCACTAACAGCAAACTGCATTTTCTGAAGGTTAGGAATAAAATGCATGCTCTTCTAATAGTGTGGCAGTGTAAATAGTTTCTGTTTACCTTCTGATTCATGCTAGACTGTATGGAGGGCTGGGCACTTCCACGCCTCAGTGGAAATAAATGCCAAGTTGATGGGACTTCTCCTTAAGTATACAATTAGGCATATGTAGACACATTTGTGGCAAAGTGGTTTTCCTTTTTAGTAGCTATGATAAAAGCCTGTTACTTTAAAATTTTGATCTGAAAAATCTCTGGTGTGGGACATTGCCTTCTCTCTAGAAACAACTCTCTAGAACAAGGACAAACTAAACATAGTGTTTGGTTAAAATTTATGCAAAATAGTATCCTGTATTTTATTGTACCTAGACTGCTGAATTGTAATTTTAGCAGCAGTCTGTCATGCTAATGGCACATAAGAATACGCAGGACTCTGCAGGCCTTGCTACTAAGAAAAAAATTTTTTTTTTAAAGGCAATGAATGCTTTAAAATACTTCAGAGAAATTAGAAAACAACAAAGCAATGAAACAAAATTTGCTTTTTATTAAGCAAAAAAAGATGGCTTCTAGAGAGATTAAGAATAATTTTCCTGGATATATATCTATACAACAATTACAGAAGCCTCTTTTCTTAAAAATGAAAAATTCTTTCAGGGTAAATGGTATGGTTTACAGACTGCATATTCACTCAAATGATTCAGGAGATTAGTTTAGGACTGTTGAGCCTTTATGTCTTGCTTGCCAGGCTGATAGCAGCTGTAAGCTTTTACATCAATGACTGGATGTTCAATGTGATGAAAAATAAATTGATGGTCTTTCAGTACTGCCTTTATTGAGCATGTTTCCACACACTACTCAGATGCAAGATCATCAGAGGGCAAGGTCTGAACAGGCAATGTCTGTAAGGTATCTCCCAATCCTTAACACAGGAATTAGATTAGGTTGGATTAGGTAGTATTATTCTATCTAGGGATCACTAAACTGTTTACTTCACAGAAATGCGTCTTCAAAAAAAAAAAAAAAGAGGCAAAAAAAGCACAGCAGTGTTACCTTATTTACTTCAAATGACTACACATTTCCTAAAAACTCAGGCATTTTTTAAGGTTCTTTAGGTAGTTGCAAAACCTGAAGCACTGTTTGAGTTATGAAACTAACCATCTTTTCCATGGTTTAAGAGGCTATATTCTACAGTTTGCTGAAATCGTTGGACAAACTGGTATTTATTTTATTGGACTTAATTTCAAAATTGTCTATTCTTATCCTGCACAATACTTATCCAGAATTTGTATTTCAGGTGGTCAACAGTGTTTATGCTTTGTAGGTAGAGATAATTTTTTTTTTATTTGCTTTTGTCACCAAATTGTATAATCAGTCAGAGGTAGTGTTTTTTTTCTCTTTCTTGTTACGTTACCTCTTCAGTAATTCTGCTCTGAGTGGACACGATGTGATTGGAAAAACTTTTTCAAAATTGATCCCGTTTCTGTACTTTTATTTCAGAGCTCTGGAAGATGTGGATTTATCCCAACATCAGTACAAACCTGTTGGAGCCCTTTCTGGGGGAATGAAAAGGAGGCTGTCAGTTGCCATCTCCTTTATTGGAAACTCAAAGACAGTTGTTCTAGATGAGCCCACCAGTGGAGTAGATCCATGTTCTCACCGCAGCATCTGGGATGTTCTTCTGAAGTACAAAGCTGGTAAAAAGCTTATATACATAATTTGCTGCTTATTTTCATTTCTGGAATTCTGTTTCAATAAATTTAAATAGGATAGTCAGAATGTTATTGTTGCTATGCAGTAACTAAATACATTAATTTCAGAGGTAACATTTAATCGAACTTGGTAAGCTTTAAAGCAGCCAAGTGAGATTACAAGTATTATCTGCTATCTCACAGAAAGGTGCCCAATCTAACAGAATATTGAGTTTAGTTCCGAGTCCTGTCCTGAAGCTTCTCTTCTGTTACCTTTTTCTTTTTTTGTTAGCCTCTCAAAATTATTTTCTGGTTCTCATTTCCCATTTTGCACATATCTGTGTATAGATGCATATACACTTCTAATGAAAATAGACTCATGAACCAGTTTGCTACATCAGTTTTTTAAGTGCCATAAGTTTAAAAACTGATTGTGGGAAGCAAACTTCAGCTAGTGAGCACTCAATTAGCTGTAATAACTCACAGTGAATGAAACATTGAAACACTGCTGTTGTGTGGTTTAAGGAATCTTTTAAGCTCTTAAAACAGCTTGAAGTTGTAATGGCTTAATACTGCTTACTGTGTATAATACAAGGCAAAACAACTTTAGACCTGAATCTAACTCAGAGTGTAAATCTGAATGCAGGTTTTGTTTGTGTCTTGCCAGTTATGTTTTGAAGGGACCTGAAACATGTTCCCTTAAGGTTAAAGGACCCTCGTGAAAGCAAGATGTGTTTCTCTAGAAACCAGGTTTTGCAGACATGTACCAATCTTTCTGATGCAGGTTGCACACTGATCTTTACCACTCACCATCTTGATAAGGCAGAAGTGCTTAGCGATCGCATTGCCATCCTGCAGTGTGGCCAGCTGAGGTGCTGTGGTTCTCCCTCTTATCTGAGAGAAACATATGGCCAGGGACACAGTCTAACGCTCATAAAAAAGGTATACTAAAAATGTACTCTACAGAACTTAACAGTGCCTGCCAAGTAATAGGTCTGTATATTTTGAGGGAGCTGTATGTCCCTGCCAGGAAGTAATATGTGATATAGATTATTAGAGAGCCAGCAAAACATGGTTTTATCAGCTTTCTTTGTTGTTTTGGGTGGGTGGTAGTATTATTATTATTACTACTACTACTACTATTGTTATTATTATTATTTAGAAGAACACAATGACATCTTTGAAAATTATGAATTTCAATATTTAGCTGAAAAGGCCTTTGTTCCTGGGAAGTAGTCTCTGTATCCCAGGTTTGATGCAGTTTCATCAGTGGAAATTTTCCTGTATGAATTCTACTGTCAAGTCCCATACTTCTGCTAAGATTTAATTTTTTTTGTACATGATTATCTTTCTTTCCTCATAGCCCTCTGTGTTTGAAATCCAGGATCCTAAGCATATTGTTCAGGTCACATCTTTGGTACAGGCCCACATCCCAGAAGCCTTCTTGAAAGAGAACAGTGGGACTGAGCTGACCTATGTGATTCCAGAAAGGGCAGATAAGACCTCTTTTAAAGGTCTTTTCCAGGCTTTAGATCAAAGCCTTCATCATCTACGTGTGACTGGATATGGCATTTCTGACACCACTTTGGAAGAGGTACTTTTAAGTTTTCCTGTGTAATGACATTTTATTGGTTAGAGAATCCTGTATTAGCTTCCAGCTATTCTTATTGTATCTTTCATATTTCACAAGGGTTTCTTGTGAGAAGCGTGTTTTCTAAAAAAAAAAAAACAAAAACAAAACCCTCAGGCAAAATGTATACTTTATAGTTTTGCTTTACTGTTAATTTCAGCACTCACTCTACTACAACTTATTTCAAGAATCCGATGTGAACACTGAGGAACTCTGTAATGCTTAAATGTTTCTTTCTGCATTTACTTAAGGAAAATTTAATGTCTCATTGATTTAATGAGAACCACCATTGTCATCCTGGATCTCTAGCATTGGAATGAGCTTTGAACTTGCAAAGCTGGAGGTTCAGTTCAAGCAGCTCTTGGGATAGAAAAAAAATTGCTGAGAATACTCTCTGACTTGTGAAGTTCTAAAGCTTAGGAGTTAGCAAAACTGTGTGGGGAAATCTCTAAAAAGTATTTTGTGTGTATACCTATATATACAGACAGACTCTTACATATGTGTATACGTGAACATGTGTACACACCAATATATATACACACATACACATGTGCATGTGTATACATATCGAACAGACCAGAGAAAGAGACTCTGTTATGCTTCTTCATGACTTCTGAATTTATCTCTGTATAAATAGCCATATCCATGAGAAGTTCTTTTCCTTGGACTGTTTTTATAACGACTATAACTTCTAAATATCAAGATTCCCTAAACCACCACTGTTCAAGTTCTCTATTATAGATCCTTTTGAAAATATAATTTTTTCCACTTCTTCAAGTGATGATAGGAGACTAACGTCAGTATTTTTTTGATGCACAAAACACATCTGTTTTTATTTGGTGGCACAATTCATTCAGTATCACTTTGTGAAAGTGATTTCTCCAGTGATTGCCTATAGTGTTAAAGACAGGCAAGGTTGGACTGTTTTCTAACAGAAAATTTAATATATGTTAGGAAAAAATCCCACAAAAATAATGAAATGCAGATTCCTGTAGAGTGATTTTTTTTTTTTTTTTAATATATAGCAATTAATACTTAGTATAGAAAAGGGGTGTATTCCTTCTCCCTCTGTTCCCTGGAAATGTGTGAGATGATATGATGTAGTACTGAGGTCAGCTGAAACAGAAGATCTCCCAGGGAAGATGCTCACCTTTCCTGGTTTTATGAAGATTATACACTTGAAGGCCTGTCAGACATCACTTATGCATTGTATTTTTGCTGCATGAGCTATACGTATGGGAATTAATGGGGTCAGATATTTGAAACTGCATCAGCAGTTCTGGGTTTGTTTTGCAAGTTTAGAATTGTTCATTTTATATAATCTGTGAAAAAAAAATATAAACAGAACCCCAATAATACAAGTAAACCTAAAACGACAATTGCTCATGAAATTTATTGAACCAATACGCCACCACGTGGAGCTGCTGTATCCTGAACTGGTCCATCGGGAGACATCTTTAAGACTATATTGCTTTGCTACATAGGTTTTTAGGACCCTGCACAAGCATAAAGGATCTGGTTTTGCACATTTGTTTTTAAACTGCAGTCTAAAGAATGATCTACCAGCAAGTATGTGGTTTCCTTTGAATTTAAGCTCCATACAACTATGTTATTTATTTAATAAAAAAAAAAAAAAAAAAAATCATCTCTTCAGTGTTTCTCTTATAAAGGACCACAGTACATAAACCTAGTGTGGCAAACATTTGCTATGGCAAGAGGGCGGGGGGGAGGAAAAAGATAAATCATACAGGTTTAATAAACATTTTACAAAATGCTCTGAAGTAAATTATGTTCCTGTTATGCAATTCTATGAGGCAAGCCAAAAGCTTATTGAAAAAGCTCATTGAAAAATTGTTATTTTCTTTCAAATTATATAGGGTGATTAACATACTATAAGAAAGAATACTGTTCACTGCCAAACTTTATAGATTCTGAGGTAATGTATATATTGAGAACCTTTTCTGATTACATCCCTGTGGGATATCATAAGACTTTCCAGAACTGGCATCTGTAAAGTAACTGTGAAGTTGTCATGGAATATGAGGAAGCTTCCTCAGTGTGCTACATCTGTTATTCAGTTGAGAGCTTGCTTTTGGATGTTTTTTGCAGGGGAGGTTAAAAAAAAGCTTTAAAGGTGGTATTAGATATTGATGGATCATTCTTCAGCTTGAAGGCTTAATGCATTAATTTGGGGTGATTTCTGCCATCTCTGCATCTCATCATTGGTTGTTGTTACAACCTCCATTCTCCATTTTCTTATCAAAAGCCTCTTTGCATTGGCAACTAAATGGGTGGCACATAATGACGCTATTTAGTCTATTTAAACAATTCAATCTGGAAACAAAGAACTCTGACTTTAAAGGAAGAAATGTGTTATAATTTTTATTTTATCCTTTCTTTTTGTTCTCTCATACACCCGCCATTATTCTTTTTCAGTCTGAGGGGCACTCGCACTCTCTAAAAATCTTACTCTTGAAGGGAAACCAGGCTTCCATTCATACGTCAAAGGTATCTTGAAGTTCTAACAAAATCAGTTCCTGACACTTTAAAATCTCACTAATATTATATTTGCTTCATTTTAGGTTTTAAATATCTTTTCCAACCATTTGTATTTGTGTACTTTATAATGCTTGTAATCCAAAGAGTGTTAGCAGAACCAAAAGGAGGACAGAAGGGTGGCTAATTAAATTAAGTGTATACTGAGAGCTATCTGGAGGATGATGTTTCACTTTCTGGCAACTCTGGAGGTTTTGAAGCTTATTGCTTGCTTTCTTTGCTTTGGGAAGAGAACAAAACCATTGAAACTTCTTTGCAAAATAAGATGTGTTGAAATACCTGTTAATGGAGTACTACTTTAAATTATCTTCCTTTAAATGACCAGAGAGTTTGCCCCAAAACTTTCCAGGGAAAGCCATATATCTCCTTGAAATATTTTAGCCTTAAAACAATATGTAGCTTCTAGTGAGATTCAGTTTTGTTGAGAGTGCTCTAACAATATCTAATAATGGCACAATCATATTAATGTATTTCACCGTAGCATTGCCATCTGGCCAGACCTTTTTCCTAGAGGGAAAAAGCACTTCCTATACCTACTGACAATCTGGTGGTTTGAAAGAAGCAGCCAGGGCAGTGGCTACTGCTTGCAAGTAGGGCAGTCCTTCTCAACAGCCAGCACGACTACCTGCTTTCTCCATTCCCAAGAGCAGCGGAGGTGGTCCTTCGGTGCCTGGTGTGGAGCAAGCTCGCAGGGGCAAGTGCTGGAAGTGAGCCATGCTACTGCTTACCTATTTTAGGCACTTTCCTCGAAAGCATACAGAGTTTGTTCCTGTGGCTTTGAGCTGTGCCAAGTGTCTGTCTCCCTCTGTGTGTGTGTATCTAAGTTTGACAGTCAGAAGTGTTCCTGTTTAGGGGATAACCGTTGACCTGCTTGCAAAAGTTTCTCAGTCAACAGTCATCCACAGTGAAAGGGTCTAAGACTGCTTCTACATCGTTCTGCTTAGTGAAACACACCTGTAGCTACAGAAGGCTATACTGAGCATGGACTGCCTGGAAGAAAACATAAAAACAATGTGAATAGAAAATGTAGTAAGAGGAAAATTGGCTCCTACATAGGGAAGTTACTTAAGGTGAAGTATGGCTTACATATGTAGGTTTAAAACTTAGAAACTTCCAAGGCATACTTGCCCTGGTACTACTCAGTTACTGAAGAAAATTCAGTGATGCTGAATTATGCAGAATGTAAACATTTCCCAAGTGGAAGATGAATATTTCTTAAAAGGGAGATTTCCAGATTTCAGTATTTGGTTGAGTGTCACCAGTGGTTCAAGTACGGAACAATGCGTATTTAGCACTGCTCTATGCTCACTGATATGTTTGTAGGAGTCTGCCTGTCCTAGTGAAAAGGTCTACAAAAACAGTTGGAAAAATGTTAAACACTGTTTCCATGTAATCCTAATTCCATGTGCTGCTTACTTTTCAGGGACTTTTATGTGGCTTTTAAATTATTTAAAATGTTACCACTCACAATTTTGACTACACTTTTTGCAGGTGCTTGTTGCAAATTAACTGACAGCAAGCACTTCAAGCAATTAACACTTTCCCACTGCAGAGTACCTAGAATACACACGGAATTTGTGGGATAGGAGGGCCCAGAAATGTTGCTAAAATATCAGTCAGTGGTTTTAAATGATAAAGGACTGTCTGTTGTAAGTTGTGATTGTGTAAAAACTTGGTTGTTTTTTGGTTTGGTTTGTTTTTTTTCCCCTTTGTTTTCTCTTTCAGCCACTTTGGTTCTCTGCACTTTTTCCTTTCAGGTGAAGGTGTGTTTTAGGAATGATAACTAAGGTGTGACAGGGTCCCCATGCTCTGCAGTGAAGTGTCAAGGATACTGTGCCACTGTGTCTGTGAACAAGGCTTGTTTTTATGATACTGTCCCAAAGAAGGAATCAGGAAGAAATCAGGGAGTAGCTGCCTAGTGCACCTTAGAGGGGGTGCAGGAAATATCTATTTCCTCAAGTTCTCCTACAGACAGCGGTCTGGACAAGTCCTTGGTCAGATACGGACTTGCTAGCCAAAGCAGAGATTAAGCAGGAATTGCTAAGGCATATAGGGAAAGGGAAGCTCTGCTGAGGTCTAGAAGACAACTTCTCTTGTTGAATTTATCCAGTCTTTTAGGTATGGCAAGAACACACTGTCCCTCTGTCATGGTGTCTAATCCTGACTTTTCCAGATCTGCGTGTGTGTTTTGAAGGGTACTTACTCTGCTAATAACATTGTTAGGCTAATACTACTTCTGTCCACAATATCCTGTGCACCATTAGATAAATTGTCATTTCTTCTGGACAATATGGTCCCTAATGATTCCCATTCTTAATGGGACGTTTGAGAGCTGCCTGGATACTATGGGGAGGACTGGGCAATGCAGGTGGCCTTCTGCCTTTATAGCTGTTTCAGAATAGCTGTGTCAGTGAAGCTACAGTAGACACAGTATGTATTAGAAAAGTGTTCGGTGGTTTTGTTTCTTTTTTAAGGCATAGCCACATGCTCTCTTCAAGTGACATAATGTTATTAAAGAAGAAAATGTCTGTCTGCAACCCCAGCAGGAATTTTGACACTGAACTGAGTATATGCAGGCAACATTTTGTAGTGTAGCCTTCCTCCTAGCCAGAGAGGAGCAGTTCCTTTGTGGTTTTAGTTGGTTCATTTTAGTTTGGTTTGCTTGACAGAATTGTTGGGCAGAGGAGCCATCAGCAAGCAGGTCCAAGGCAACAAATTAGAACGTGGCTTTGGGCAGTCAGGATCTCCCTCCAGGATCTAATATAGAAATGTCAGGAGGTATTAATTTCTTCTGGCCTTGCAGTTGTTAATGACCAAAAGTGTCCCCTGAAAGTTGGCAGGTAACAAACGCGATCAATAACCACTGTTATAATGGCAATTATATTGACTAAGCAAAATATGGTTTATGTAACAGTCAGACCTTAGCAAGTCAAGAAATATCTTTTCACAACTATAAAGTACTTCAGATTGACTGGTTTTTATTGTCTATCGTATGAGCTCCTTGGAAACGAGGAATTTTTTGTTATAGCTGATAACAGGTTCTTTTGTGGGAAGAAATAAATGGTTTCTTAATGATTTCTGAAAGTTGCACTGTGGTTATAATCTAAGTCTTGCAGCTCAACCCAAACAGAGAAGAGAAAGCAAGAGAGGGCTTTCATCAAGAGAAAGCAAAACTTGGTTGTACTTTTGCTGTTCAATTAGAGATGCTCATGGTAGCTGTATTTTATGTTAATTTTTCGTTTCTTTCTTTTTGTCTGAGGTTCCTGGATCACTGTTTAAATTGCAGTTCAGGCTAAGATAAGAGAATGTTAATTTTATTTTTCATTTGAGCTTACAAGAAGTGGGGTGAGTGTTACTAACTGACTGAAAGCTGTTCCAAGCTTCTGCAAGGCTGAGGGACTGATAAATGAAATCCATCTCTATGAAATTCAAAGGACTTTATGTGGACAGAACTGTGAAACAGGATTAAACAAGAAGTAGTAGGTCGAACACAAATCTACTTGGCAAAGTGTATATACCATTTAGATAGATCTCATGATTATAAAATTGGTGAATTCTGCTGGTTTTTTAAAATGTTATCTTTAACTCCCTTCTGATGTGTGTCCCCCTGCTTAGGAAGATCCAACCCTTACAATTTTACCCTAGTGCAAATTTTTAGATTTAAATTTAATGTCTTTCAATAGCATTATTGCCCACATGCTTGCATAAATCTATGGACACTTCCCAGAGCTCTGTGGATTCTCGGTTCTGTAAGATTTAGTTGTACTGGTACAACTAGAACTCTTTGGTAGCAGTTCCAGTTGTGCCCACAGATTTCTAGCTAGAGTATCAGAACAGACTTGAAGCTGTCAGTATGCCCTTAGTAAAAACCACCCTGAGTTCCAACATATGCCACAGCTTAGGAACATAAAATGTCAATCAAGGGCAGCCAGTCTACTGAACAATCTTTGCAGACAGTAGTGTGCATGGGCCAACAATGGTTTGCATAGGTGCTTTTGCATCTGTTGGCATTTATTCCTTTCCCCTTATCCCCAGAATTGCTCCACTGGAGAGCTTGACTAATTTTATAGTCATTCAGCAGGGCTGGACAATCTAGATGGTTTGGGATATATATGTGTGTATATATATATGTAAAGTAGTTTATAGAAAATGGATTCTAAATAATTTTTTTCCTATTTCATGAAAGGTATTTCTGAAGCTACTGCAGGACTCAGAGAAGAAGCCCTATGTTCCACAGGCAGCACACCTGGACCATACAAATGGTGCGGAATCAGCCTGTAAGTAGAAAATTGGATACCTTCTGAAGCAGCCAGATTTATAAAGATCACAAATGCAAAGATAAACATGCACAAAGTTCCCAAAGTTGAGGAATGCACAAGCAAATGGATAATACTGCCTGCTACCATCTGGTAATTCTTTTTTTGTGCGTGTGACACAATCTGCCTTGGGTAGTAGGTTTTTATATGTCTATTGTGATTCACCTCTGTATCACTTCACAGTCATCTTCCCACCCTTCTACTATGTGTACACATGCACACAAGCATTCTCTCACTGCATCACCATTAGCGTACTGCTTCCTACCAGTCCCTGGCAACTAATTACCCTCTTTGACTTATACTGACAATGGATAAATATAGTTGAGATATACCACAGATATAAAATCTGTAAGCTATTAGAAAGGTGTATTCATCTCNAAAAAAAAGCTGTTGCCTGCCATAGTAGAAGATCATTTGTCCTCTCAAGTGGCATGTTATTTCAGGTTCCCTTGCTTGTTTGTTTGTTTTAAAACAAGTTCCTTTGTGCTTCCTATTTTTGTGCTCTGCAAGCTTGGGAGGAGGTCCTTGTTAACATTTCTGAAACCTTAGGAAGCTTGTTCTCCTTAAAAACTCTTCTTAGAAGTTGCTAACATGATACCTAGCAAAATTCAAGACTCAAGTTCTCTAATGACAGTGCCCACCAAGCTCATCAATATTTTCTCATTGTTCCTAGGATTGTCATGCTTCTATACATACCATGTTTCTTTCTATTTGATGATTTGTACCTAGATTATAGCTGTCTTCAGTTAGATGTCAAACATTTTGTTGTATATGCAGTTCTTCTTGTTTTGTTTCTATTGAACACAGGCACAGAGAGGTCCTGGTCTGCGACTGTTACAGTAATGGAAATATTAATTTTGAACCAAGCTTGTGTTATTTGTTAAGACACATTCAATTGGATCTGCCACTAATGAGTAATCAGTGCCAAGAATTGTGGCCTAAGACGAAACCTTTTCTCACAAAGTGTAAACTTGACTGGATGTCTTTTTGTTGGACTATTTCAGTCCCCGTTGAATCAGTTAAGATGTAACTATATAGCAAGAAACCCTCACTAAGCAAATAAAATATCCACTCCTGTGAGTGGTGAGAACAAGACTTCAATTCAAAATACAGTTTTGAATATCCCTTTATTTTATAACAATCAGTTGTGTATTTCTTCAAGGCTCAGCTAGGAAATCCGAACCAATTTCAAATCAAAACAGTCTGTCTTCTCCACATTGCATTTTCATTAAAGAGTAAGTTTGACAGTTCCTAAAGTAATGAAAACAGAGTATACTGTACCTAACAACTTGATATCTTTTACCATCCACATTTCAAAAAACATAACTTAGTATTTGTTCAAGTTATTACATTAATAAAGAATCTAGTAATCAGAGACACTGTATTTTTCAGTCTGATATATTATAGCAAGAAAATGTGATGATAATGCCAATTCTTTGGGGGTGAGAGTACTGGAAAATTGTCATTCATTGCAGATGACTGTCGTTCATCATTAAGGACAGTTGTGAAGTGTAGGCATAAGGGATCTGGGAAATGGTCATGAAAGGTATCCATCATTGTCAAAGCTAACCAGAATACTCCATGGGCAATAGCTTGACGTGTATAATTTTGTCTTTGAAAGCAGATTCAAAGGCAGTCAAACTTTCTGTTGTCAAAGTAGTCAAATAAATTTTCAAACCCCCCTAGAGCAAACAGCTGGGGTATTCAGAAGATCACAGGATGCTGCTATTTGATTTGTAAAAGAATTTGGATTGGACAGCTGCTTTGACAAAACATGGATCTGAGCACAAGCAGGGGTATTGGCTATCCTTTACTGGTACTGAGCCCTTGAGGCATCAGGATTGTGTAGAAATCAAAATGTTGTCTCTTGTCTCCCAGACCAGGAGGTGTAGTGGAGCGGTGTGCATGTCCCTTTTTAAATGAAACTGCACAAAATCAGTAGATGATTTAGGTTGACGACCAATGCCAAAAACAGGCAAGAGAGATCGCTTCAGCAAAATATGACAGTATCTCACTGAAGTTGGAGCTCTGATAATTTCTAGTTATGTTTTACAGTGTCTTATTGTACTGGGTCTGGCTGGAATGGAGTTCATTTTCTTCATAACAGCCCTTATGGTGGTGTGTTTTGGATTTGTGACTAAAACAATGCTGATAACACACCAGTATTTTGGCTGTTGCTGAGCAGTACTTGCAGTGTCAAGGCTTTCTCTTTTTCCCATTCTGCCCTCCCTCCCTGCGATGAGGACAGCAAGTTGACCATGAGCCAACACTGTGCCCTTGTGGCTATGAAGGCCAATGGTATCCTGGCTGCATCAAAAGGTGTGTGGCCAGCAGGTCGAGGGAGGTTATCCTTCCCCTCTACTCCGCCCTAGTGAGGCCACATCTGGAGTACTGTGTCCAGTTCTGGGCTCTCCAGTTCAAGAAGGACAGGGAACTGCTCGAGCAAGTCCAGTGGAGAGCCACAAAGATGATCAGGGGACTGGAGCACCTCTCTTATGAGGAAAGGCTGGGAGACCTGGGTCTGTTCAGCCTAGAGAAGAGAAGACTGAGGGGGGACCTTGTTACTGCTTATAAATATCTGAAGGGTGGGTGTCAAGAGGATGGGGCCAGACTCTTCTCAGTGATGCCCAATGACAGGACAAGGGGCAATGGGCACAAATTAGAACACAGGAAGTTCCACCTGAAGATGAGAAAAAACTTCTTTACTGTGAGGGTGACAGAGCATTGGAACAGGCTGCCCAGAGAGGTTGTGGAATCTCCTTCTCTGGAAATATTCAAAACCCACCTGGATGCAGTCCTGTGCACCCTGCTCTAGGTGAACCTGCTCAAGCAGGGGGGTTGGACAAGATGATCTCCAGAGGTCCCTTCCAACCCCAACCATACTGTGATTCTGTGAGTAGGCTGAGGGTGAGCAAGAAGCTGGGAAGGGACATGACCTGGACAGCTGAGCCAAATTGACCAGAGAGTTATTCAATGCCATATAGTGTCATGCTCAGCAATAAAAAGTGAGGGGAGGGTTTTTTGGGGGAGGTAGCCATTGCTACCACACTGGTGGAGCATCAGAGTCTCCTTGTGGGAGGTGGTGAGTGATTGCTTTTGCATAGCTTGGTTTTTTGTTGTTTTTTTTTTTTTTCTTTCTTTTTCTTTCACTTCTTAAACTGTCTTTAGCTTGACCCACAAGTTTTCTTGCTTTCTCTCTTCCGATGCTCTCCCCCATCCTGCTGGAGAAGGGCGGGGCATAAGCGAGCAGCTGTGTGGTGCTTAGCTGCTAGCCAGGGTCAACGCATCACAATAACATAAAAAAACCTCAGAATTATCTGACCCTTTCTACATGCAAATATTAGAGGTAAGTAGCAGTCCATTAATTAAATTAATTGTAACAATTTTAATATTGATAACTTTAAATATACAAAGCACACTATAATTTCTAGTGGTTTAAGTTTCCTTTGTGGAAGGTTTACTCGTAATTTTTAGTTTTATTCCAACAAAAAAACCTTGGAATAAAACTCACCTTTTGGTGATAACAGTTAGCATTTTCTTTTTAAGTCAGGGAATGCCTGACTGTGCAGGCGTAATACATGCATATATTATACTACAGATGTGCATAATTAATTTCTACACAGCTGGGGCACACAATTGATGGCTATTGTTTTGTAGATGCATACGGAACATGCAGAAAAAAGGTTAGGCTGAACTTGCAAGGACTGCATGACAAGATCATTGGAGACAAATAGCCTTGAGAAAATGGAAAAATCAACTCTATGGAGTCCAATAAAATTATCATAAACTACAGCAGGCAGTATATGTACAAAAATAATTATGAGAGCTAGGAGCAAGTCTAAGGGGTAACTAGCTAACCATGGATAAACCCCAAAATATTCTGAGCATATGCAAAAGCAGGCAATAGGCTAGAGAGTGGGCTCATTGGATCATTAAGGGACCAATACTGCAGAATTAAGATACTCAGATATCTTGCTGAAGAGCTAAATTAATTAATTTTGTAGCGTTCTACATCTTAGAAATGTTTGGGAGATACCAACTTTGGATCTAATATCTTCTGGCAGTAAAATACAGTTGGAACCTGAGATATAGTGAAATTAATTGTAGAAAATTCAAAATGGAAAAAAATTATATTTTTCACACAGTAATACATAACATTTGAAATTCATTGCCATAAAAGTTTATGGAGACTAAGATTGTGGTAATATGTTTAAAAAAGCCAAAGTGGTTATTAGTGTATATATAATATGAATAGCTATAATAACAGAAGTGCTATTAAAGCTTATATGTCTTTGAACTTCCTGGATAAGTTAGCCACTGAAAGGGTTGGAGTGGAAGCAGGTTGATGCATAACTAATTTTTATGGTTGCTTAAACCTTTCTCTGAAGCAGCTGGTGTTAACCATTTTGAAGGATATTGGGCAAAATATTACATTGCTCCTATTAGGACTTAAGAGATCAACAATATAGAGTACTTATAAAGCACATCTGAAAGCTAATTTAATTAAGAAATTGTAGCTGACAAAAAGCAGTCATCGATAGCATCAAACTGAAGAGCTTTCAGTGAATTTTCACTGGGTTTCAACTCTGCCTGTTGATTATTTTCATCAGTGATACTGAAGTAAATATAACTTTGCCTATGAAAAAAAAGAATGCGACTGCTACAAGGGATTGGTAGAATGGTAATGAGTCAGACCAGTCCTAAAGAGTGAGTTAAATCACTTGAAAAGCTGAATCTATTCTAAATAAAGTGTTTTAGTTAAGCCAAATGCTGGGCAAATCTATGTAATGGGGAGTAATACCCTGGAAAACATTGACTTTGAAAGTTACCTACTAATCCTGGTAAAAAAGCATCTTAAGTCAGTATGGCTAAGATGATTTATGTTTCAATTTAATGCACAAAAGGACGTGAAGAGGTCATTTTGACTATCAGTACAAAATTGATGAGGCTGATGCTACAATACTATGTACAACTTTTCTGTCCATGTTTTTAAGTTTGAACATCTTTAAGGAAAAGTTGAGAATTTGGAAAGGGAACAGAAAAGAGTTAATATTGGAGGTTGGAGCTGAAGTCCTTATAAAGGCACCATCAGGGCTTAGTTATTGTAGTTTATCAAAAAGAAGATAGAGAAGAGGTTTGTTTGAAAAGCCTAAATTTTTTTTATGTGTGGAGAATACTGTCTATTAAGGTATACTTCTAACTTTTATAGGGGCAGAAGTGATAAATATAATAAAGGAAGAAATAAGAGAAACAAATAGCTGGAAGCTAAAGGCAGACACTTCTCCTAGAGGTTAATTAACAGTTGGAGTTAGTCTACCCAGGGAAGTATGTTCCCTCTCCTGGTGCATTTGACACAAGTCTGGGGCCTTTGCAGAATATATGCTACAGTAAAAGGTGTTATTGATTTCTGCACATGGGAAACAGAGTGGAATTTGATGTCTGTTGATAGGTGATCGAGTGGTTTCTTCTATTCTTAGAGAGGCGCTTTTAATCCACTATGACAAATTGAGTCCCCTGTAATTACAAAACAAGGGTTGACAGAGTATTTGTCATAACGTGTTTGAAGTTATACCACAACATTAGTTTTTAAGTGGAACTACCTTCTTTCATTTCCCTGTAAAATTCACTTAAAAGGATATAAGAATGATTTTAATGTTCCACCTTGCAAAATGTAACTTGATTTCTCAGTAGAAAACTGTGGACAATAAGTAGCAGTGGCTCTGTTTAGGAAAAGTGGCTGCTGACATGAAGACTGATATTAAAATTTTCAAATTTTTGCCAACTACTGATAAGGAGAAGATACAGCATACATTTCAGTCTTCTGGTAGTCTAATAGTATAGATGACACTACCACTTAAATTCAGCACTAGACCTTGAAAAAAAGTGTCAAAATACCTCATCTAAAAATCTTGGATACATCATATTTTCCTTCAGCTTTTTTATTGTTGTTTTAGTTAGTTTCTTGCAGGAAAACTTGTGATTCTAGCTTATGTTGAAAACTTAATTTTACTTCTTCCAATTATTTAGCTTTATACACCTTAACCCTGAATCTTGCTTCCATTTCCTTTTGTCACCCTTTCAGGATTGACTGAAGGATAGAATGAGGATGGAGCATCTTTATAATGTTACCTATCAGTAGTCACAAAAAGATATCCGATCTCAAAAATAAGATCATCTAATTTGTTTAAAGTTTACATAAATTTGTTTTCTCAATAAGTGCATAACTGTAACTCCTTCTGTCCTTCTGAAAGTAAATGGTCAGTTTCTTCCGCTTACCTCAAATGTGTTTCACTCTTTTCACCCACTGCTTTCTTCTCTCATCCAAACATTTGCCCTACCAGTTGCTTTCCTTGTGGTTGCTGCCTGGTCCTTTTCCACTTTTCATCCACAGTATGGACATCTTGGGCTCTTTGTTAGATGGGCTCAGACATCAGAGGGCTATTAGAAAAAAACGGAAAGACAGCTATTTTCTAGTAAGGGGAGGTGTTCTCACAATCCCAAGAAGCTGATCCGCTTCCTGTTCTCCACCTCCTTGTCCTCACATTCATCTCCTGACTGCTGGCAAATGAAAGAAGTGAACCCTGCCTGCCTTCCTCACAGAGGCCTTTTTTTGCCTTCAGCTCTAGGGAAAAAAATGGTCAGTAAAGCACCTGTCAAAAAGGAGGCTCAATTGAAAAAAGACTATAGTTTTCTGCAAGTGCTAGAGCACCAGAGAACAAAACAATAATCCCTTCTGAAATTTCTATTTTGAAAAGCATATTAATTGCTCATGAATATGTTCTGTTGATGGAATTGAGTTGGTTCCATAAAAGGTCACCCGTGTGACTTAGTAGCTGCTTTTCTTCACTGTGTAATTTGGTATTTTTGCTTGTTCTTAAAACGCACAAATCTCATTTAGACTGAAACGTATGCTTGAGGAAATGTGTTTGGTCTGAAGTTTACTGAGCATTTCCAGTTTCTAACTAATTGAAAATGAATGAAGAAAGTTGTTGCATCACTCCATCTTATGATGGAAGAGATGATGCCTTTTCTATCCTGCCTGGAAGAAGCAGAATCATCAGAGAGACTTTTTTTGAAGTTGTGGGTCACCAGAACCGATATGCATGTAACTTTTGATGATGATGACTATATATTGAATTTCTACATATCTCAAATGCCTTCTAAGCAGAAATTTGTATTTGATATTAACATCTCTCAGGTCTTGCTGCCTGACGTGGAGGTATGAGAATATTTTGAACCCACTCTTTCCAAAACATACTGCCTCGCCTTTGTCATAATCTAGACTGTTTGTCATGTTAGTTAGTAGTAGTAGTGCTTGTTTCAGAAATGAAGTAGCTTGGAAGCTCATTTACTATGCCTAGATATTTCTTCGAGCTGAAGGACAAAGAACACAGATAGTTGTGGGTGCACTAGGAATGCTTTATTTATCCAAAAGTAATTGTTAGAATGTGAACTTCCTTAACATTGTGAGAATCAAGTGATCAAATCATCTCAGCTGTGTAGCTCATGTCTTGCCTATAAGCCCTTCTTTGATTTCTTCTTGACAGTATATTTCTTCATACAGGCTCTGTTTTCCCTCAGACTTGCTAGTGCTCCTGTCTCTCTTTCTCCAACCTTTCCTTTGCACTCCAGGATTTCCTGTTGTTTTCTTTTAGTTCCTGTATTTTGTTGAGGGTCTTACAACAGCTGCAGACACGGAAAAGGTATTGACAGCCTTTATAATCTTTCATGTTATTTTTAAAATCCTGTCTTTTAATGAAATATTCAGGAGTCTTTTGACTCTTGGATAATTAATACAAAGTCACACATATGGTGTCAGAAAATATTTGTTGTTAATAGCTAGTCTTTATGTTTTTAAGTAAATTCTGTTGGTTCCTTGCCTTGCTTTAGCTTACAGGTGGAGTTTTCTCTTTCTATCTGTCTCTTGATCTATTTTAGCAGTTTATCTAGGTTACCATATTCATTGGAGGTATTAGAAAAAAATGGAACAGTTGGTTCTGTTAATCAAGATCCTTGTAGCTGTTTAATACCAGTATTTATGAGATACCAGAATGCCTGAGGAAAGAGATTATTCATCAAATACATTTTTCAATTGTTTGCTATAGCTGTGGGTCTGAATAAAACATGCCTCCTGCAGAACTCTGTCATCTTTCAGTTTTGAATTGTTTCCCTGCACAAACTCTGATATGATTTTATTGTTAAAAGAATAACTCCAGTAGGGATAGAGTCTAAAAATATTCTTGATTATGGAAGTTGCAATATTTTAGGCCAAGTACTTTGTTCATAATAAGCTAATACTTGCACACATTGTAAAAGTTAAAGTGACTAAGAATGTCCTTGTCTATCAGGGTGAAATCTTGGCCCTGCTGAAGAGGTTTGCTCCATTTGTTGTCTGAGTTTTCTTTGAGCAATTCCAGGAGGCTTGTTCCAGATTGCTTTATACAGTGCCTCCAAAGGCCACTGACTGCAAACTGAGCAGCTGCATAACAAAAGTCACCTGCCGTACAAAACTGGACAGCTACAATTTAAAAGTCCCCTTTCTGGGAAGCAAGTTACCAGCGGGAAGTACTTGAGAACGCCTGGTTTGAATATATAGTTCCTTTGATGCTTGCTCCATTTCATCTGCCTAGTTTGAAAATGCTAAGATATTTAGCATTAAGTCTTACGCTTAATGTTAAGTGCTATGGTAGAGAGAACATTCAGAGTGTATTGCTGTCCTGCTCTTTCACCAAATCTTCACCAAACACAGCAAAAGTACTGTGGGTTGTAGCCCTATTGTCTACATTAGATTCAATTTTGAAATGTTGTAACCTGAGTCTACAAGTTGAATTCAGTAGGTTGAATTCTAACAGCTTTCTGAGTACTGATTTACACTTCTACAAAGAAAGGAACTGAACTCAAAAAGTGTGCTGCTTATTGTAATAAGAAGGTGTTTTCTAGCACAGAAGATGTATCTGATGGATGTTTGCCTGTGCATGTACAACTGTATTCTTTCTCTCTGCCAAGTCTGAAATATATATACACACACACACACACACACACACATGAAATCAGTTGGGATCTTTTTTTGGCAATTCTGACAGACTGTACTTCTCCTCTGCTTTTGTACTTTTAGAGAATACAGACAGAAGGTGCAAATAGGCTTCCATTTTTTAGCCACCATTCTGTGCCTATTTTTCAACTGTTCCTCTTCTCCCTTCCTCCACATGGCAATTCATTGCAGGTGCATCACTGCAGGGGAGATAGTACTACAATGAAATCATATCTATTTGGAAAATTATCTCCTGGGAATTGAAATTAGCATATATGTTAATGTTGCAAGTTAATCATGCAGAAACTCAGAATCAGAGAATTAGGACTCCCAAAATTACAGTAATTTTCCTTTTCAGGGCATGATAAGATTGTGTCCACCTGGCTGAATATTTGTCTTTTGTTTGTTTCCAAAGAATATGCCCATCTCATCATGATGAAGGTGCTCTGGCCACAGTAGAGTTTGCCTAACAAAGCAAACCAAATACTTGGTGCTTAATTCCAGCTTCTTTTTCAATATGGTTTAGGCTGGCAGCAACCCCAACTAAAATGTAGAGAAGAGATAGAAATCAAGGCAAAGTGGAAGAAAACATGGAAATGTAGCAACAGAGAATGTACGATGCACTGAAAGTCACAGCTGTAGAAAGAAACGAAACCCTATATTTACAAATTATGGGAACAGTGCATTCAGCAATGTGTCCTTCTCTTCCGTCAGGACCAGGCTAGTTTAGATGGCCATTCATCAAATCAGCTTGGCTGTCAGTGTAACGACCGTTTTTGGTTCCCTTTGGAGTCTGTAAGGTAATGGATAGGAAGGCAGCACCATTGTTTCCCGTTTCTTTATGCTTGTGCACTATTTGTGTACTTCTGACTAAAGAAGGGAAAAAAACTGACTATTTTGTACTAGAAAATTAATTCCTTTAATTGAAAGTTATAACAGTGCTTTTATAACTGGAGTAGGTGCTTGTACCATTCACTAAAAGTGTTACATTCAAAAATAAATATATACTCAGTTGAGTTTCTGTTATGGCTACATGCCTACCATTTTCATACTAGTAAAAACAAGTGGTGTTTGACATCAGCTAACACTTCAGCAGTAACTAGGGTGTTTTTTCCTAGCTGTTGTGGTGGCTATTATTGTTTATTATACTAGCAGCGGTACCTTGGAAACCCAATCTAAAGTCAAGCCCTGTTGTTCCAGACACCTTATGGACTAATAGTAAGGATAAAACCCCCCAGATTCTCACTACCTTTGACAGCTTGCAGTCTAGTTCTAAGGCTGAATGCAATGAGTAGATAAAACAGACAAATAGGTTTGGGAAGGTAAGATTATAAATCAGGTCCATAAATTAAAAGCAGAGGTCTTAGTTCACTGGCTTTCTAACTGCCATGTTTACTTACTAAATGCCATTTGAACTGCTTTGCTTCCCTAAATTTACCCTTAAAATAGAGAGTGGCTGTGATGCACGTCTGTTGTAAAATTCTTATCTATTACTACACATGAGGTGCTGTTGCGTGGTGTGACATTTATATTTTTAGAGGATTTTCTGTTATTTTGATATGAGTGATGAGAAAGCTTAATGGATTTTTGGAGTGGTATGAGACTGCGTATTCTTGCATTAAATAGAAGGTTAAAATGGCCAGGAAATGCTATGTGTATTTCAGTATTAGTTATATGCGAATTCAAGAGGCTGGCTTACCTTCTTTGTATCTTGTATGGGCATTACAGATACTTAAATTAATACTTCATATGATAGAATTATAACGTCTACTATAAATACTCGTGGATGTCTGTGAAGATGTAAAGGAAGGGAAAATTAGGAAAATCTAATTTTTTAGGTTTTATCTAATTCGTGTAATTGCTAAGAAATATTTGGCTTGCATTCAATGGTGCTCACTTATTTGTCTGTATAATACAGGTAATAGTATGTTCTAACTTTGAAAAAATACAAGTTTTTGAAATTATAGGATGGTATTCATAGTGTGGATGATGCTATGGTATGTCTGGAAAGAATGAGTAAAGACCTTGAGTTGGATTCTTTCTTACACTAAAAATCTCCTGTTCTGACTATTTTGTAGGCCTTTGTAGCAGCGTACTCTGACGCTGGACTGCTGTAGGAAGAGGTAGATTCACATGGACTCTGTTCAAGTTCACTTAGTAATCTGTACAAAAGTTGAAGAGGTTGGGGGGCAGGTATCAATCTTTTTGGGGTAGTCATTTGCTGTAGAGATGTCTGCAGTGTTGAAGCTGTGATTCCGTATTTTCACCTCTAACTGCTTAACTCTGCTAGATAATGTATTCTATTCAGTTCATTATTTTGATAACTATAATGTATTCTATTCAGCTGGGTTATTCAGTACCCAAAAATTAGTCCTGGTTTTAATTATTTCGCAGTTTGCTAGTTAGCCACCCCAAAGCTACCCCGTGGAAGGCAGGGTTAAGGTGCATCGGTGTGCAAGAAGAGTGGAGTATTTTAGATTGGTGCTTAATATGTTTGTATCAGTCATATTTCATGTGAAACAGTGACTGGAAAATTCCTCAGTTTAACTGTTCCTCCTCTCTCAACAAAAAAAAGACTGCAGCTCATTTATTTGTTAACAAATTGACATGTGTTTTGTGTTGCACTATACATTTTTTCAGATTATGTCATAGTGCTTTGTGAAAAACTAAAGTAAAAGAACGGGAAAGAAGGGGACAAAAACCTGCTATACCTCTGTCTTGTTTCTTTCCTTTTCTCTGGCTGATACTAGCAATGTATTTACCATTGCCATTTAATTATGTGCCTTATGTGAGTCTGTACAATGTGTTTACCACCTCCAACAAACCTGAATGAAAATCATAGATGCAAACAGTGATGTCCAGGATCAAATGCTGTTGCTTGGATGCACCTCTGTCACTGATTTGATAACAATGCAGCAAGAAACAGTAAAGCAAATTATTTTATGGATGAAGGCTTGTTGTCCTCTAACTCCTGCATGTTTTACACTTTTCCTTCTGCACAAAAGCACTTTACATGGCTGTGTCTTTCGTTTAGCCAGTGAAGGTCAGATGTATCTCCTCTTCAACCAGTTGAGTGAGGGTACTGTAAAGTGTTCCTGCCTTTAAGAGATTTTGGTACAATGGCGCCCTATCAGTTCTTCAGTCTCTTACACATTGCTGTGGGTAGATCATAGCTGCTGCATTTATTTTTTCTAAATAGAGGGTGGGTAGTTTGAATGAAGTTCGTCCCATTCTTTTCCTAAGCTTCTTGCCTACAAATGAACTTTTGGTCATACCCATTTCTCTGGGAAGTGCAAAAATATCGAGCCTAAAGACGCTACTTTACAAGTTTGCTGGTAGTTTTTCTAGGGACAGTTTTTTGGGTTGTGGGGTTTGGGTGTTGGGTTTTTTTGGTGAGAGTATTCAGCACATTTTTCTGGTTATGTTGGTTCTTTCTTAATTTTCCAACAGGAATCAGTCACATACTTCATGCTGTCCTTTCAGTGGTCCTCAGTGTGCTAAAATATTAAACATGTTGGATCTTGAACAACAAGAATATCTTAGATAAAGGAAGGAAATCCTCTGATCAGTCAACTGTCTGGCTTGAAGAAAAGGGCTTGGGAGATCTGAGTTGTGAAGGGGATTCTCCAGAATGCCGTGGAGTGACAGACGTCAATGCTTTGGTTTCCTGGTTTTGGCTGGGATAGAATTAATTTTCTTCCTAGTAGCTGGTATAGTGCTGTGTTTTGGATTTAATAGGAGAATAATGTTGATAACACACTGATGTTTTAGTTGTTGCTAAGTAGTGCTTACACGAAGTCAAGGACTTTTCAGCTTCCCATGCTCTGCCAGGTGCACAAGAAACTGGGAGGGGGCACAGCCAAGACAACTGACCCAAACTGGCCAAAGTGATATTCCATACCATATGACATCGTGCTCAGTATACAAAGCTGGGGGACTTGGCCGGGGGGTGGCAACCGCTGCTCAGGGACTGGCTGGGCATCAGTTGGTGGGTGGTGAGCAATTGCATTAGTTGTTTTTCCTGGGCTTTGTTCCTCTCTCTCTCTCTCGTTTTCCTTTTCATTACAATAATTTGTTGTTGTTACTATTATTATTATATTTTATTTCAGTTATTGAACTGTTCGTACCTCAACCCATGATTTTTCTCACTTTTGCTCTTCAAATTCTGTCCCCCATCCCACTGGCAGGGGGAGGGTGAGCAAGCAGCTGTGTGGTGCTTGGTTGCTGACTGGGGCTAAACCACGACATTTGGCTTTAAAATATATTAATTTTACTGATGAACTCTACAGTTACCTAGATCTCTATTATTCTGTCTTAAAGTTGTTCAGGCATATGCAAAACCCCATTCTGGAATCTGGGGTCCAGAAGGTAAAGCTGAATTTTTAATTAAAAAACCCCCTTTCCTGTCAAAAAATGTCACTTAATTGGTTAAGCAGTATGTATAGGGGAGGGAGGAAGAACTGTAAGTTTTGCTGAAACTTTGCTTTTCTGGACAGGAAATTCATAAGATGGAGACAATTTAAATCAACTTTTTAGAAGAAATATTCACAATGCTTAAAATGAAAAAATACTCTGGGGGGAAATGGGAGGATTTGTATCTAAAAATGCCAGAAGGGAATTTCTCTTGTGAAATTCCCCCCAAAATACAGATTTTTCTGACGAGCTCTGTATGGAGACAGCTCATGACCCTATTACATATTAGCAAGTATCGATCATAGTATGAAACACAGACTAGAGACATTCCCTTTATGCCTTACACTGTCAAAGTGCCTTTTATTCAAATGCCCTACATGGCGATCAGTCCTCAAAATCCTCCTGGAAACAAAATCAATATTATATTTATTTTTCTAGTGAGTAAGCAGATATGTAAGAAGATGAAGGACATTTTTATACCTTCTGATGAATGCTGTGCACAGATTGGTGGGCTAGCACCAACTTTATGCCAGTATAGCATATGCTGAAATGCAGAACAATGTCAGATCACTAGCTCAGCCTAGAACTACTTCTTGGCACAGATCTTCTCAGAAGCTAATAAATATATACTGCTTCCAAATGCAACCAGTTTCATGTGAGCTAGCTCAACTGTTTTTCCAGGGTATTTCAGTTCCAGGATTATCTTCCCAAAATCTGGACGTCCTCTAAATGATTTGTCTAAACGCCAAAATGACAGAAGCAGGATTGAAACTGTCTACTCCTGGCTGTTAACATAGCCATTGCATAGCCCATTTTTCCTTATTTTATTGTGCTATGAAAAAAGTTTAAATTACATTATTTTCTAAAGTGCAAAAAAAGGGAGAGAAAGACCATCTAATATCCAGTTAGAGACTCTTACAATATTTGGTTCTGCTCCTAATTCTAGAGCAGTCTATAGGTAAGGATTTTCAAAATCTTGGTTCCCAAATTTTAGGATTTATGCTCTGTTTCCCTGTACCTGATATTAACTATATGAACTGGAAAGCAGCAAAAATCTTCTCCATAATACAAAGGAGAGTCTGGATGAATTGGGAAGTACAGCTTAATTGTGAACATAATTGCACTTCTTGCGGTTAATTGCAATCGTAAGTCAAGCAAGACAGCTTCTAACAGTTGGGTCAGATTTTTAATTTTATGATCTAAATTATTAATGAGAATATTTCTATAAGCTTTCTCCATAAAAATTGACTTCATAACAGAGAGGTCAGCTGGTCTTGTCTTCTAGCCTTTATGATTATCAGTGGTAATCAGAAACTGTTTTCCCATAAATGTGTGCTTCTTTTATGCCTCCTGACATACATAACAAATGTAGGTGGTGAATTACTTACAAGCTTTATGAAGCAAAAATTAATTTTGTAGGTTCTAGTTAAAATTAAATTAGACTATGCATGTAAGATTAAGAAACATGAAGAGTTAAATGGCAAGTATACACAGGAATAGTATTATATAACTATATTATATAGGGTTTTTTTTTTTTTTAAGTGATTTAATACCTTGGGAATATTGAAAACCATACTGAGTGAATTATGGGAAGCCCAATGCAGACTACTTTTCACAGTGTGGCTGCAGTCAGACAAAATGGTGTGATGCATAAAGAAGACAAGCAGATCAGTACAAGAATGCATAATGCTATTGTATAAATCAGTAGTGTTTCCACATCTGATAGACAACCATGTTGAATGCAGTATATCTTGAGACTGATACAGGGGTAATATAAGGGGACTTGAGGCAAGTGGTGAGGGTGATTAAGACTATAAAGATTTTTATAAGAGGAGACTGAAAGGTTGAGATTATTTATGCAGAAGATAGATTGGAAACTTCTATAACCTGTCTCCTAAAGCAAGATTTAAGAGCATATCCAGTACCATCGAACAGAATAAATTCAAAACAGATAAACAAGATTTTTGGTTTTTACCTGAAACACAAAGGAATGACAGAATTCAAGGTCACAAAGATTGAAACTGAAGATGATTCAGAAAGACATTTGACACTTTTCTTAATGAGAATTTTAAATAATAAACATATGCTTTTTTAAGAAAAGACAGATCATTTTAAAAAGAAGTGCCTGAGGCAAACATATACTTTTAATATGATGGTTTATTGCATCTTCTTGTGATGCATCTGGGCTGGCCAGCATTAGAAATATTGAGTAAGAGTCAGGATATTGGACAAAATGGACAATTATTTTTATCCAGGATGACAGTTTCTCTTCCTACTGCAATCTGAATTAATTTGTTATCATTTCTCTCTGGTCCATTTGTCAAGGAAAAAGAATGAATGGCAGCTTTGATTTCCCTTTCTGCCCCCAGAAAGTAGCTGTCATAGATCCTCTTTCAGATATTCAAAGGGGCAAATGTTTTGAAGCATCTTTCACTCACATTTCATGCTTATAATCTATGAACAGGTCCAGGACCATGGCAAATATCTCATTCTACGCTCCTTTTCTGGCATTTCACTACACTGATAAATGAGAGATGGTTTATTTTACAATTTCAGGGATGCTCAGCTGGAAACACTTACAGGATCTGTTTTATTCTAAAAACACTCATCCCTTGAAAATTGTTCTGCTTCCAAGTGTCTCAATTTCTGTATTAAGACAACTATTGAAAGCCTTACCATAATAATTCAAAGAGCTTAATACATTCATAAGAAGTTTGCTTTAAAAAAATTCTTTTACTTAGGTTGTCTTCTCCTACTAGTCCAATTTATAGAAAAACAAGTTCCAAGCCCAAAATATAACCGTTCTTGATTGGGGCACTTGAATGTTGAACCAGGATCTGAATTTTGTAGCTACGTTTTCTCTCCACAGAGATTCCAAATCCTAAATCCCATTTGTGTTAGCTGTCAAATTAGCAAGATATGGCTGTGATTAGAACTGCTTAAAGACAGAATTTCTGTTTGATGGCATTTTCTGGGGAAAAAAAAGAAATGTAATTCAGTTGAGGAATTAAAAAAAATAGATATTGGATTTTTTTTTCCTCCAGAAATAAAACCAAAATTAATTACTTGGAGTTAATTGGAATCTGATAAAATCAGAGAATATTAAGGGTGGAAGAGCAGCTCAAGCAGGTCAAGCAAAAGAAGGTTACTCAGTGCCTTGTCCAGTCTGGTTTTGAGTTTTGGTTGTCACCCTCACAGTGAAATTCTTTTTCCTGTTATATTAAGTCAGAATTTCCCATGTTCCAGCTGGAGCCTGCTACTTCTTGTCCTTTTGCTGAGCAGAGACTTTGCTCCCTGGTGCTGCTGGGGTCCCTGGGTGCTGCTGGAGAGCTGTTCCTGCTGCCAGGAGGTTGTCCTCGTCCCCAGTGCCTGACTTGCAGATGCCTCTACACAGTGCAAATCCCTTCCAGGTGCAGGTGTGCACACATGCGTGTGTTAACAATTACTGTTAGTCAGTGTTTTCCTCATCATTGCCCCTGAGGGACAGCCCTAGTAACCAACTGCTCCTCAACTGGACCTGGTACCGCTGCTCACAGCCCACAGCATGATGCCTGGCAGTCCAGCCAGTGGTCCTTGTAGTCCTCCTCACCCCATTTAATCTAAGGACACTGTGGGAGACTCTGTCACAAGCTTTGTTAAGTCAAAATGAACAGCATCCACTGCTCTTCCTTCATTCACCAGACCAGTCCTGTATTCATGGCGAGCTCTCGGGTGTCACGGTTCAACCTTACCAAGTCCATGTTGTCTATTCCCAGTCATTTCTTGTTTTTCATATCCTGGATGTTGTTTCCTGGAGGATTTGGTCTGTAACCTTCCCAGGGACTGAGGATGATTAACCTGTATTTACCTGGATCCTCCTTTTTGCTCTTCTTGGAGGTGGATGTTTATCTTTTTCCAAAAGTCTTATCCTTGAGAACTCCACACAAGGTATTCTGTGTCACTGTGAAGCCCTATCTCACCTGACTTCTTCCTCTTGTGTAGGCCCAAACCCTAAAAGCCATAATCTCCCACAATGTGTCTACTTGATTATAACTTTTCATGGCAAAATACACATAATTTTTAATATAAGAAATCATAAGTTTATAATTCACACTCCAGTTGTTTTAGAGTACAGAATTTGAGCTGTCTTGCTCAATGGCCACTCTGTCGGAAGTTCAGCTTCTTTTTCTGGTTATTCACCCCCGCCTTTTGTCCCACAGCTCTCTCTTCTGGGATTAAAGTTCTAGTAAACCAGAAAAAAAACCCGTGCTAAGTGAAGGACAATTAATTTGAGGTTACTTGAAAGCTCCCATACAAGTAGTTGTTAAAATGTAACATAGAAATGCTGCTTAGAGTGGTCTCAATGTATAAAAGGGAAGGTAGTAAGATCATAAAATATAGTATGTCTTTGAGCACTACGATAAACAGGCTATTCAGTCTTGCTACAGTGCAAATACCTGTGGTAGTAAATCTACCAGACACTGCTAGGCTGAAGTACATTCAGTCTGGCAAGGTCACAAGTAAGAGAAGCTGGTAATTGTCTGCACAAACCTAGAAGGCATTAGGGTCTAAAATGGAGGCAAAGTGATTGGTGTGGTTCACAAGTGTCTAACAAAGAACAACAAAATGAAATTAAGGGAGAGTCTATCGGAAAAATGTCTGATTGGTGAGATGTTAATAAACTGTGGACACACTCCCACTGGAATGTGAGGGACAGCCCATGAGCTGGGATTATGAAAACTGCACTAACACATTAGAAAATTTTATCAGTCCCATATGAGGAGAGAAATGAAGGGAATGTTTTTATGAGAATCCGTGTCTCTAGCATCTATGATGCTCTATTACATACTCTGAAGACGTCCCATTGAAATCCCTGTGGAAAAGTTGCCACTGATTTCAGTCAAGGTGGATCAAGTGCTAGGCTATATTTGTCAGTCATTTGTCTAGGAGCAAAGGTGGCAATGCACAAGGAATGGTTGTACCGGTGTGAGGACCATGGGAAAATAGGTATTCAGTACTCCTTTAGCTGTGTACGGGGATCTATAGAGATAATGTGTTAGCTGAATATCTGTTTTCCCTTATAGGAAGAGTTAATTAGTTACAGTGAGGGGGATTATACTGTTCCATCCAGGAGAACATTGCAGGTTTATGTAGTTTTGTTTTTTCTGTCAAAAAGACTGTTATGTTCTATATTTGAAAATGTAGCACATGAATATTTAATTTGATTTTCCTTGTTTGTCAAGAGGTTTGGTTTTTTTGTCTCACTCAGATATCTCACTTACGGCGGCCTCAAGTGTGCGTGGAGCCCGTCTTTTTCTCGCGCAGATTGTTGCCCTTCTGATAAAGAGGTTTCACCACACTAGGCGAGACTGGAGCGGAAGTCTGTCAAATGTGCTGCTGCCTGTCCTCTTTGTTGCACTGGCAATGGCCTTGTTTAGTGTGAAGCCGCTGGCTATTGATTATCCTTCTCTCAAGCTGACACCAAGACTTTACGACAATGCAGAATCCTTCTTCAGGTAAAGGGCTCATCCATCATCATCAACATCCAAGGTTCTGAGAACCTTTACCCTCGAGTTCTCATATTTTAAAGACTATTTGCATTCTAGGACGAATAATACGTTACTTTTTACAATAGCTGTTTATTTTTAAGATGTTTAGTACATTTTTATAGGTTGTTATGAGGGAGAGATAAAATTAGAAAAGCATTGTGCAGAGGATTTTCTGGAGGAAAGGGCAGTTTGAAGTGGGTAATCTGTTTCAATACCTGTCATGGCCATTTATATGTAAATGCACAAGTGTATTTCAACAAGCCTTTGCATGCTTCATTTTAACTAATTGCTTAGGTCTGAAGCCATTTTTTCAAAATAATTTTCAGGTTTGAAAGTGTCACACAGTATTAACAAAGCCTGGTGCCCTTCTTACTCAACCTCTAGTTTCTGTATGCTCAGCTTTGAAACCAACTAGATTTATTTATTTATTTATTTATTTTTAATGTACAGTATCTACAGCTCAGCTCTGAACTATTCTGTATCAAGTACATATCACATACAGATCACTTTCTTTACTGGACAAATATCCACATATCTTCACAAACAACATGATGTTGTTTGAATCTATAAATGAAACACAAAAACACTTAAACTGTGCTAACTGTTAGGAATGCATGTTTATAAAGAGAAAGATGGCCATGGGGAGAAGTTGAGATTTGTTTAGCCATAACAACATTGAATTTTCTTTACGTGTTCAAATATAGTTTTTGAAATGAGATCATTTTCCTGTTTTGGTATGTTTCCTATGCATGGATTTTATAGTTCTTTAATTTGTTGGTAAACATGTAGGATCTTAAGCCTGAAAGTTAATAGAACTAGACATATTAACATGTTTGTGTTTCTTTTTGGTTTTTTTTTTCCCTTCCCCGCCCCGTGGCCCACTCTGAACAGCACTGAAGATGACAACCTAGGAAACCTTTCTCAGATTCTACTGAGATATTTCTCTGATTGGGACCACACATGCATGCATTCTAAACAAGGGTAACTGTGAATAACATAACTACTTTCTTAACTGTAAATTGTAAATATTGTAAATTAAATATTTTTCTTCTGTGTAATGTGGACTATCTTAAGGTTTTCTTGCAGCATGTGGTTAATGACAAATCTGTTCTGATGAAGGAGCTGGCATCCAGGTAAAATACCCAAGTAGGCTTCCTTGTTAAAGGTCTGATCCAAATCCCTTAAAAGTCAGTGACAACTTTCTGATTAGTTTCAGGAGGATTTTGATCAAGTCTGTCCATATGAATGAAGGTTAGACAATAATTACAATATTTCTTAGGAAGCATTCCAGATTTCCAAATTTAGGAATGCAGAGTTGTGACCATGCTTTACTTATCTTATTGCTGTAAACACAAGGCACGCAGCTCATTTGCTGCTTTACTTATATAAATATTTTTAGTGAATCCACTTTGATACTAATGACTAAAATTGATATAGCTTCAGACACAGCTGCCACTGTGATAAAATGCTAAGAAGGTGTTTAAGATGCCAGATCTGCTCATTACTCCGTGGATTTCTTGTGTTAAGTAATATATTCCTTTCATTTAATGGTTGTTCCTATTGTTATGTTTATTCCCGTTAGAAAAAATAATTCATGTTGGCAGAGGGAATCTGCATCACCCCAGGATTCATGTGGATGTGTGGCTGAACAAGAGGTATGTCATTTTATATTAACTTACGTATGTAAAAATTATGTGTGTGTATACCACATCTAATACCTTGACTCTTCTTTTTGAAGGGCTAGAGAAAGGAATGAGGAAATAAACCCTCAACTGGCTTTGTTATGATTGGAGATTTCCTTCTGTTTCATCTAATGTTTGGGCTACGTGTTCTGAGGTTTTCAGGGAAAGAGCCTGCACAATGTTGATGTGTATATATATATATATGTGCGCGCGTGTGTGTGTATATGCACTAGGAATGGCTACAGATTGATCTGAAATAACAGGAATCAGAGATGGCTGAACTATTCTCAGCAGATGCAACTTTGCTTTAAATATGTTACAGCACTTTGCTTACAAAATAACTCATGTAAAACAAGGTTAAAACATAACACTTCCATAATATCTGGAAGACTACCTACTTTCAAAAGGGAAGGGCAGGTGATCCTAGCTGATAGAAGCTACCAGTGAATCTAGATGTGAATGAGATTTAATTGTTAGAGTTTGGTTTTGATTTGGATTGTGTATTCGAAAATAAAACAGCCTTTGAGGAAAGAAAGGATTTTGAAAAAGCTAATGAATTTCTGACCTTTTGACTAGTGAGTTTTCCTGCTGACTTGCTCTGAGGTTGAGTAATAAACAAGAATGTGAAACTGTGTCTGAAGTGACAAATATATTTTCCTGGATGGGACCATTCTATCAAATAAGTTCTTTCCTTCATAAAGATATAAATATTTAGAGTAAGAGTTGCATCTGAAATACAGCAATACAGTTTTGAGAAAAGTGGAAGGAGGAAACTAATTTTTTACTTTGCTGGGCAAGGAACAAATTTGCTTCTAATACTAGTGAGACATAAACTTAAAATACGAGAAGATTAAATAAAATGGGAATGGGAACCCACACAGAGAGAGGCCCATTAACCATGAAAGCTCAAACGAGAGAAGTCACTTGACAGTGGAGGCAGAGCCAGTATCTGTGAGCTATGGAAAACCAGAATCTCTGAGAGTGAATTTTAATTTGTGTAGGGTTGAGATGTCAAATAAGCATTAAAATTTTTCAGTTGATATACATAATGTACTTTATAAGGCTTCTGAGATATCTGATCATAATGTCTGTCTCCTTTTCTTTGGTTGTGAGAAATATCCCACTGAATCATTAGAAACGATCTTCCTTTATTCTTCTCTGCAGTCCATCAATGAAATTTTTAGGACCATACTGCATTAATTAGAATTTTGTTTTAATCTCATATTCTTCTGGTGCCTTTTTTTGTGTTTCTTCTCAGGCACAACAAGTGAATAGCAGTCTTGCCTTTTTCATTGTTTCTAAACTTATATACATGTTTTGATGTTTTCAAAACAAAACCGACAGGGTTGCAAGAGAAATCAGTTGTGGTTCTAATATGTAGGTGACACAATTATTTGAGATGCCTTATAAACATAAAACCATACTTAATTTATTGAAAGGTTATCAAAGTTAAGAAAGGTAAATCCAGTTGAAGAGCAATGCTGTAAAATCTACATAGAAATTCAAAAATATGGCTAAATGTGGTGCCACTGATTTTTAAGAGTGCTTTACTTGTTTTATGTATACTGTTTTTCAGATGTGTCCAAGTTTCAATACCTCTGCTCCCTATGTGAAGAATAAGAAAGGACATATCTTGTATAATCTTTCAGGGTTTCTTGTGGAAGAATATTTAGTGAGGCCTTCCGACAAAGTAAGGTAACCTTAAAATACCTAACCTTTGTTTATTCTTTGTGTATAAAAAACACAGTCCTTCCTGATCCAAAGCATAGACCTATGTCACTGAGAATATAAGGGGTACTTGCCTTAATCTGTTGGTTGTTATCAAGGCACAGAGTTAGGCTAAGGTAACATGGAACCCCCTCCACAGTCACTTCTCAGAGCTTCCTCCAGCAGTTGCATGATAATTGCCTCTAGGCATACCCTGGCTCTTGCCACACAGAGAGTTATTTCAGAATCTCAGAGAAAGAAAATGTATAAGCATATGCAAATCAGATGAACAATATAGTTTCCATTCCTCAGATACTCAATCAAATAGAGGTGGATATACTCCAATTAATCTTTTATTTGAACTAAAAGGTTTGGTGTCCCCCTGGCAAGACTTCATATTCTGTGATACCAACCACAGAGGTTATAATCTGCTGTATTTTGAGGTTTACTTATGTGCCTTTACAGCTTAACCACTCCCTTTGACATAAGTGCAAATACTAGACCAAGTATGATTTTATCAAGAAGAAGAAAGTGTTAGCCATTTATGCATTAAAAAAAGGGGTATCTGATTTGATAAAAATAGAGGTAAACATCTTAATATGAAAGATTTGAGCTAGAATATGAATGGAGTAGGAAGAAATCAAGCTGTTTAAAATGTTTCTGAAAGTCAGTAATACCTCACTTGCTCACAAACCCTCCTGTTGCTCAGGGATTTCAGCTTTCAGAAAGTAAAAAATCTTATCTGAGGGAATCCCTTTGCCGGAAAAGAGAAATAACATTCACCTGATTCAAGAGTATATTGAGCTCCTCCTTTTTAACAGAGAACGTGTTTATGAGGGGTGAAGTTTTACTTTCC